>JAQMRL010000003.1:112651802-112765993 GCA_035578175.1 Catonia carolina
CACATATCAGAGTGCGTTAGGCCACTAAAGGACCCGACACGATTATTTTCATCAATATCGGTCAACTGGAAGTATTAGTTTATTTGTGTCATTTTTCACTCTTTTGCGAATTTTTTCAAAACCTGCTTCTACGATTTTTTTAAAAATCGCCCCATTTACTAAATTATTTATGCTCTACAAGATAAGGTAAGCTCCATGTCTGCTAAATTTCATGGGGAGGCTATACTCTCGTAGAAAAAAATGTTGTTTTTTTAAATCGCAGCGGTAATAAGTGATTTTTTTTTCATAAAAATCTGTAAAAAATTTATTTTTTAAGATTTCGGCCTTAGTATGCAATTTACGACAAAAGTAGGGCTATGTGTGATCAGATTTATAGGAAATTAAATGATGTAAAACTTCTGTTTAAGCATTTTTCTTTATAGAGCCTAGTTTAGCGTGAAAGAGTGATTTTCCGTGTTTTTAAGCCAAACTGAGGTTTGAAATTTTAATCATTCACTCATATCTAAAAAAAAGGTTATATTTTTGAGGTTAGTTTTTTGTTTATTTTTAATGTTTTATTACTAATGTTAGGTTTTATTGTTCATTATTTGCATTGGCAAGAGAAATTCGTGTGGGTGTTTCACACCAAATTTATTTACTTCGTATTGTTATTTTGTATCGAGTGTTCTTTATTCATATATGTTATACAAAATGTATTTTTTATATAGTGGAAAAGTTTATTGTTGATCATAAAAATGTTATTTACGCATATTATGCTGGGTGTGAAAAACTGTAGCCTGCATAAAGTTAGAAGTTAGAACGGCGGTGGTTTATGCATATCGTAGTGAATGTACAATGTAGGTAGAAAAATAAAAGGCGGTGTGTGTGTGTGTTGAGCTAGCTCTTCTCATATTTAATGGAAGTAAGCTTTGATAGACGATATCCAGCGGATAATAGGCGTCTATTTCATATTGAATTAATCCTTTTATTATGTGGTGATCTGTGATTTTTCTTCCCATTTTTATGTGATATGATACCTTCTCTCCCACTCTCTCTCTCCCTCTCCATCTCACTCACTCTCTCTTTCTCTCTCTCTCTCTCCATATTGAATTAATCCTTTTATTATGTGGTGATCTGTGATTTTTCTTCCCATTTTTATGCGATATGATACCTTCTCCCTCTCCCTCCCTCCCTCCCTTTCTCTCTCTCACCCCTTTCATCCCTCTCGTACTTACTATCCCCCCTCCCTCCCTCCATCTCACTCACTCTCTCTCTTTCTCTTTCTTTCCATATTGAATTAATCCTTTTATTATGTGGTGATCTGTGATTTTTCTTCCGATTTTTATGCGATATGATACCTTCCCTCCCCCCTCTCTCTCTCACACACCCCTTTCATCCCTCTCGTACTTACTATCCCCCCTCCCTCCTTCCATTTCACTCACTCTCTCTCTTTCTCTTTCTCTCCATATTGAATTAATCCTTTTATTATGTGGTGATCTGTGATTTTTCTTCCGATTTTTGTGCGATATGATACCTTCCCTCCCTCCCTCTCTCTCTCTCTGTCACCCCTTTCATCCCTCTCGTACTTACTATCCCCCGTCCCTCCCTCCATCTCTCTCACTCTCTCTCTTTCTCTTTCTTTCCATATTGAATTAATCCTTTTATTATGTGGTGATCTGTGATTTTTCTTCCGATTTTTATGCGATATGATACCTTCCCTCCCTCCCTCTCTCTCTCTCTCTCACCCCTTTCATCTCTCTCTTACTTACTATCCCCGTCCCTCCCTCCATCTCACTCACTCTCTCTCTTTCTCTTTCTTTCCATATTGAATTAATCCTTTTATTATGTGGTGATCTGTGATTTTTCTTCCGATTTTTATGCGATATGATACCTTCCCTCCCCCTCCCTCCCTCTCTCTTTCTCTCTCTCTCTCTCACACACACACACACACACACACACCCCTTTCATCCCTCTCGTACTTACTATCCCCCTCCCTCCCTCCATCTCACTCACTCTCTCTCTTTCTCTTTCTTTCCATATTGAATTAATCTTTTTATTATGTGGTGATCTGTGATTTTTCTTCCCATTTTTATGTGATATGATACCTTCCCTATCACTCTCTCTCTCTCCCCTTCCCGCTCTCTCTCTCTCTCTTGCCCCTTCCCCTCCTCTCGCACTTACTATCCCCCCCTCTCTCTCTTTCTCTTATCCTTCGTCACCACTTCGTTCCCATTTTTATTTGCCTCATGCATTTTTCATTAACCGATAACCAGGAACTAGAATATGTGGGTAGGACATGAATTTAACATTTTCTTAACGCTTTGTGTCAGTTTCCATTCATACAAGATGAATTGCTCCTGTACACTTTTAGTTTTTTTTTTTTATTATTCTTTTAATAATAAAAGAATAAGAAAAACGCCTGTCGTTTTCTTTCATTCATTCTTTCTTTATTGTCTGAAATTCAAATAGTTTATTCTATGTTATAATTTTTAGTCGTGTTCAATTATTACTGATACATCGATAATTAATACAATATTGTAACACTTGAACTTTGATTCGTTCAGGATTTGGGTATAAAAATCTGGTGTGAAACACTTATATGATGTTTTAATGTAAATAATAGGCCTAAAAGATGTAACTTACATTTTTAATCATGAGTGAATGATGTAAAATGAAAATCAACCCCTACAGAACTTCAAAATACGGAAAATCATTATTTGACGCTAAACTAGATTCTGTAAAGTAAAATGCTGAAAATAATGTTGTAGATCTATTGATGTTCTATTACTTTACGTTTGTTGTTTAGGTCATCAGCCGGTAGGCTGGTTTGAACCTGTAGAGGTTTTACAAGCTTTAGTTCTAAGTTTCAAGTTCGTACGATGTTACGTTCTTGAAATATTTTGTATACACACACACACGCGCGCGCACACACACACAGACCAATCGCTAAAAACATGTTTTTTTTTTGGATTCAGGGGGTCTGAAAACGTGTAGATCCGGTGAAAACTCGATTTCTTAAAATCGATATAAAAGCAATACTTTCCTTCCTATATATTTATATAGGGAAGAGAAAGTAACAAATAATTAGGTATTATTTTGGAACGGTTTATCGAATATAAAATCTGGTGTGAAACACTCACACAACTTTCTCTTGCCAATGCAAATGATTAATAATAAACCTAACATTATTAATAAAATATTAGAAATAAACAAAAACTAACCTCAAAAACATAACCTTATTTTAATCATGAGTGAATGACGCAAAATGACAATCGAACTCAGTTTGGCTTAAAAATACGGAAAATCACGCTTTCACGCTAAACTAGGCTCTGTAGAGAAAAATGCTCTAAACAAAAGTTGTAGATCTTTTAATTTTCTATAACTTTTATTATATACACTTTTGTCGTAAAATGCATACTAAGACCGAAATGTTAAAAAAATCGATTTTTCTCACGTTTTCGTGAGAAAAAAAACAGAAAATCGCAAATTACCGCTAAACTAAGCGTTAGTCTATAAAAAAAAATGTTTGAAACAGAAGTTGTAGGTTTTTAAATTCTCTACAACTTTTATTATATAAGTTTTTGCGCTAAAATTTATATTAAAGCCGTAATCTTAAAAAAACAACGTTTTTACGTGAAAACAGCCTCACCGAGAATTTCAGCAAACATGGCGCCTACCCTATCTTGTAGAGAATAAAAAAATTGAGTAAAATAGGCGATTTTAAAAAAAATCGTAGGACCAGTTTTTGAGAAAATCGCAAAAAACTGAAAAATTATACGAATAAACTAAGTTACTACTACTTCCGGTTGACCGATTTTGATGAAAATGTTCGTGTCGCGTCCGGTAGTGGTATGTAACTTAAGTTTCAAGTTTCAAGTTCGTACGATGTTCCGTTCTTGAGATATTCTGTTCACACACAGACACACACACACACACACACACACACACACACACACACACACAGACACACACACAGACCAATCGCTTAAAACATGTTTTTTGGGTTCAGGGGGTCTGAAAACGTATAGATCCGGTGAAAACTCGATTTCGAAAAATCGACATGAAAACAATACTTTCCTTCCTATATATTCATATAGGCAAGAGAAAGTATTATTTTGGAACGGTTTATCGAATATAAAATCTGTTTCAAGTATACTTGTAAATATTAGGCCTTCGGGCCTAACGACTTGGGCAAGCGACTTTGTATGGTGACCAGTTGACAGCCATCCATGAACGAACTATACTGGGGTCCCTGTTCAAACTCATGTCTAATTCACGTCAAATAACACTGCAATAAAATTGGGTAGTTGTCTATAATGTACAGTTCCCGATAACAAATAACAGCTTAAAAAAAATCTGGTGTGAAACACTCACACAACTTTCTCTTGCCAATGCAAATAATTAACAATAAACCTAACATTAGTAATAAAACATTAGAAATGAACAAAAAACTAACCTCAATAAACATTAGTGAAATACGTAAAATTAAAATCGACCTCAGTTTGGCTTAAAAATACGGAAAATCGCTCATTCACGCTAAACTAGGCACTGTACAAAAAAATGCTTAAAATAAAAGTTGTAGATCTCTTAATTTCCTATAAATTTTATTTGATACACTTTTGTCGTAAAATGCATTCTAAGGCCGAAATCTTAAAAAAATAGATTTTTCACACGTTTTCGTGAGAAAAAACAGAAAATTGCTAATTACCGCTAAACTAAGCGTTATACAAAAAAATGTTTAAAATAAAAGCTGTAGAATTTTACATTTTCTACAACTTTTATTATATAATGTTTTGCGCTAAAATGCATATTAAAGCCGCAATCTTAAAAAGAAAATGTTTTTACGTAAAAACAGCCTCACGTAGAATTTCAGCAAACATGGCGCCTACCCTATCTTGTAGAGAATAAAAAGTTGAGTAAACCAGGCGATTTTAAAAAAAATCGTAGGACCAGTTTTTGAGAAAATCACAAAAAAGTGAAAAATTACACGAATAAACTACTACTTCCGGTTGACCGATTTTGATGAAAATGTTCGTGTCGGGTCCGGTAGTGGTATGTAACTTAAGTTTCAAGTTTCAAGTTCGTACGATGTTCCGTTCTTGAGATATTCTGTTCACACACACACGCACACACACAGACCAATCGCTAAAAACATGTTTTTTGGGTTCAGGGGGTCTGAAAACGTATAGATCCGGTGAAAACTCGATTTCGAAAAATCGACATGAAAACAATACTTTCCTTCCTATATATTCATATAGGCAAGAGAAAGTAAAAAAGTATAAATATTAAACTAACTAATAATATAATGTTTTGTGTAGTTAGTATTTTAAATTCAGTTGATGTATGCCATTGTATAATACAATTTCTATGGACTTATTACTTGAATTAAATTCAGTTTACTTTATCTATTAGTATTTTAATAATAATAATAATAATAATATTCGTATTGAATTTGTTTTAAATTTATATTTCCTCTTTTATTCAGTGTACATTCTAAAGAGAAGAAGAATAAGAAAAATGAAATACTAGTTAAATGTTCGAGTAGTGAACGAACGTCAGTAAGTTAGTGTACAGTAGTGAAATTGGATTAGTAATCATTTTCTATTATAATATTACTCGTTTATTAAATATTAGCTATGTAAATAACTTGTCAGTGTATAGGGTACGCCAAAAGTGGTTTCACAGATTAAAATCTTGTCTCAAACATTCAAACGACCTGCTCTTGCCAATGCAAATAGCCTAATGAACAATATAACCTAACATTTTTAATAAAGCACTAGAAATTTAAAAAAAAAATCTGGTGTGAAACACTCACACAACTTTCTCTTGCCAATGCAAATAATTAACAATATAATCATTAGAAATATAATCTAATATAGAAATACTGCAGCGCTTTCAATCAAAATGCCTGAGACTGATCACTGCAGCCCCATGGTACTACGTAACAAATGAAATACTACACAATGACCTAAACCTGCCCTTCATAAAAGAAGAAATTAAACAACATAGCGAAAAACATTTACAAAAACTAGAAGACCATCAGAATCCATTAGCGATTAGCCTCCTTGACAACAGCGAAGATACTCACAGACTGAAACGCTTTAAACCATTGGACTTACCTCTACGATTTTGTTAGTCATTTAAATTTTTTTTATCTTTTCTACTTCAACTCCTAATAATCGGCATCTCATAATTTGCGTCGTTTTCATCTCTACCGTCGTCATTGTCATTCATCTCCAACTTCAACACTTTGTGTTTCGGGATGTTGATTCACGGTTCATCAAGTTTGATTTTGTATAGATATATTTTTTGGTTCTTCACAGTTCGGTTATTTTCAAACACACTACTGAGTGTCGTTTGTGTTTTAATTCTAAGGACATTACTCAGATTGCAAAAGAATTACTATACTGTTTAAAAAAAAAATTAATTTTAGTAATAAAACATTAGAAATAAACGATGAACTAACCTCAATAAACATAACCTAATTTTAATCATGAGTGAATGGCGCAAAATGAAAATCGAACAGTTTGGCTTAAAAACCGGAAAATCACTTTCACGCTAAACTAGGCTCTGTAGAGAAAAATGCTCTAAACAAAAGTTGTACATCTTTTAATTTCCTATAAATTTGATTGTATACATTTTTGTCGTAAAATGCATACTAAGGCCGAAATCTTAAAAAAAATTAATTTTTCACACGTTTTCGTGAGAAGAAAAAACAGAAAATCGCTAATTACCGCTAAACTAAGCGTTTACAAAGAAATGTTTGAAATAAAAGTTGTAGGTTTTGAAATTCTCTACAACTTTTATTACATACATTTTTGCGCTAAAAAGTTTTTTTACGTAAAAACAGACTTACCAAGAATTTCAGCAAACATGGCGCCTACCTTATCTTGTCGAAAATAAACAATTTAGTAAACTAGGCGATTTTTTAAAAAATCGTAAGACCAGTTTTTGAGAAAATCGCAAAAAAGTGAAAAATTATGCGAATAAACTACTACTTCCGGTTGACTGGTTTTGATGAAAATTTTTATCTCGGGTCCTCTAGTAACCTCACTTACTTTTCAAGTATCAACTTTGTACGATATTCCGTTCCGTTACTTTGTTCGCATACACACACACACACACACACACACACACACACACATCAATCGCTAAAAATATGTTTTTTGGTGTTCAGGGGGTTTTAAAATGTGTATGTACGGTGAAAACTCGATATGAAAACAATACTTTCCTTCCTATACATTTATATAGACAAGAGAAAGTAAAAATTACAAAAGTGATTTGTGGTAGACGCTGTGTATTAATGTTTAAAGTTGTTTAAACATGTTTTTTGGGGTTCAGAGGGTCTGAAAACGTGTATGTATGGTGAAAATTCGATGTGAAAACAATACTTCCCTTCCTATACGTTCATAAAGATAAGAGAAAATAGAAATTACAAAAGTAATTTCTGGTAGACGCTGTATCATAATGTTTAAAGTCGTTTTAAACATGTTTTTTGGGGGTTCAGGGGGTCTGAAAACGTGTATGTATGGTGAAAACTCGATACGAAAACTATACTTTCCTTCCTATACATTTATATAGACAAGAGAAAGTAAAAATTACAAGTGATTTCTGATAGACACTGTATGTTAATGTTTAAAGTTGAGTTTGAAAAAATACTGAATAATTTTATTAAATCATACTGGATAAAAAATGTTGATTGTATAAAAATGGTATAGTTTGCTTCACTAACAGAGCATGAAAGAAAAACGTGGTGGTCATGTTTATCGAAGATAAATAGTGTAGTTGTGGCTGGAGAAGGGGGTTAAAGCGGGAGGGGGTATAGTAAATAAATTATGAATGTAAAATGAGAATTTATTTAATAATTATTATTGCACTCCATTATTCTAATTAATTTAATATTCCCTGTTTCTTTGTTCTTCTTGTTAATACATTTTATTCTTCTCCTTCGTGGTTAGTTTCTTGTTTAAGGATTTACTTACTAATATTACTACCTTTTTACTTTCTCTTGCCTATATGAATATATAGGAAGGAAAGTATTGTTTTCATGTCGATTTTTCGAAATCGAGTTTCACCTGATCTATACGTTTTCAGACCCCCTGAACCCAAAAAACATGTTTTTAGCGATTGGTCTGTGTGTGTGTGTGTGTGTGTGTGTGTGTGTGTGTGTGTGTGTGTGTGTGTGTGTGTGTATGTGTGTGTGTGTGTGTGTGTGTGTGTGTGTGTGTGCGCGTGCGTGCGCGTGTGTGTGCGTGTGTGTGTGTGTGTATGTGTGTGTGTGTGTGTGTATATGTGTGTGTGTGTGTGTGTGTGTGTGTGTGTGTGTGTGTGTGTGTGTGTGTGTGTGTGTGTGTGTGTGAACAAAATATCTCAAGAACGGAACATCGTACGAACTTGAAACTTAAAACTTAAGTTACATACCACTACCGGACCCGACACGAACATTTTCATCAAAATCGGTCAACCGGAAGTAGTAGTTTATTCGTATAATTTTTCACTTTTTTGCGATTTTCTCAAAAACTGGTCCTACGATTTTTTTTAAAATCGCCTGGTTTACTACATTTTTTATGCTCTACAAGATAGGGTAGGCGACATGTTTGCTGAAATTCTGCGTGAGGCTGTTTTTACGTAAAAACATTTTCTTTTTAAGATTGCGGCTTTAATATGCATTTTAGCGCAAAACGTTATATAACAAAAGTTGTAGAGAATTTAAAATTCTACAACTTTTATTTCAAACATTTTTTTTTATAACACTTAGTTTAGCGGTAATTTGCAATTTTCTGTTTTTTTCTCACGAAAACGTGAGAAAAATTGATTTTTTAAACATTTCGGTCTTAGTATGCATTTTACGACAAAAGTGTATATAATTAAATTTGTAGAAAATTAAAAGATCTACAACTTTTATTCAGAGCATTTTTCTCTACAGAGCCTAGTTTAGAGAGAAAGAGTGATTTTCCGTATTTCTAAGCCAAAATGAGGTTGATTTTCATTTTGCGTCTTTCACTCATGATTAAAATTAGGTTATGTTTTTTGAGGTTAGTTTTTTGTTTATTTCTTATGGTTTATTACTAATGTTAGGTTTATTGTTAATTATTTTCACTGGCAAGAGAAAGTTGTGTGAGTGTTTCACACCAGATTTTTTTCTTTTTTTTTACCGAGTCTGTGAGAAAAGCTCATGTTTACGATGGGGTAAGTAGTGTTGGACTCAATTGAGGCATCCTCGTCCAGCCCCAAGGAGGCCGCAACCGTCTTAGCTACCAAAAACCCGCCGCCTGGCCACTTGATCTGACATCAGCAAACAACCCTTCACCTCCCTCGGAACTGTTTTTTTTTTAAAGCCACATACGACTACATAAGTTCATCAAACTAAAAAAAACTCATTTCAATTTTTGCGGTTCAATTTTTCAGTTTTTGGAATCGTTTCCTGATGTTTCCTTCCTTGAACTTTCTCCAGTATTCCTTCAATCCATCCGATCTTCTCTGCCGTTCCTTGTCAGAATACTCAACTTTCTGTCGTTTCGTCGGTTTCTGCTGTTCAAGTCTTGTGGTCTTCAGCCTGTGGTAATTTCCGGATTTTGTCTTGAGGTCCTCAAGTGAGATTTGGAGTCCGTTCATGTCCTCCTTAATTTCCCTGATCCAGTGGGGCTGAGTTTTTCTGTTTAGGAAAAAGTTGATGATTTGTTTTGAGATTCTGGAAGAGTCTCAAGAGATGTCCAAAGAAGGAAATTCTCTTTTTCCTCATTCGAACTCGGAACTGTTTATATAATACTAAAAGGGAAATGTCGGGGAATGTCGGGTTAAAAAAAAAATTACATACTGTCAGTGGGGTGTGGAAAGGAACCGTAGCCTAATTCCTCTTTCGCTGTCACTGACCAACACTCACTCTCTCACTTTCATTCATCTCTTTCATCACCAGCTCAGGAAATTAGTGTGCCTACCTTACCTACTGAGATCGGGACAGGATTGATTCACTGTGGGAGAGGGCAACCCCGCTGATCTCCATATGTCTCCTCCCGACCACCCTCTTCGCTAAATGAGCGACCAACTTCCAGCTCTCCTCATCCTGCAGCATCGCTGCCCCTACTCTCTCTGGGATCCACTGTCCAACGCCTATCTTCTCAGATGTCTCCATTCTGTCGAGGCCAAAATAGGGACATCTTTCAAAAATATGCGAAACAGACTCCTCTTCACTATCGCACAGCTGACATTTCAGTACTTCATGAAGTTTGAACCTAGTCAAATATGTCCCAAAGCAACCATGCCCTGTTAGAAACTGCATGCTCAATTAGGCAACCAATGTTTAATTGGAATCGCCTGTCTTTCCCACAGTCTCAAGTGACTTTTGGATTTAGTACAGTAGGTGACTCACTACTGAAGAATGGTAAGGGGTTGCTGCGCGTGTGTGTTTGTGTGTAAAGGTCGGTTTATGATGTAGGTTCCGCGAAGCTGTGGACATACAGTAATTCCTTGGTATCCGGACACTTTGTCCGTGGGCCTAAAACCCTAAAATACGTACGTTTTCTCACCTTGTGTGCACCGTACTTGGTTGGGAAGTCATACAATTCTGAAAACACGTTTTTGAATGAACGTTTTGGCATCCGTATCATGTTGAGTCACACACTAGTATGGCGACGGCCGCCATGAGCCAAGCTAGATTTCCGCGTACTGTACGTAGTGAGGGCGTCACCGGGTACTGGCCCCCCCCCCCCCAGTAACACCCCACCCTCACCGCCATACGTACGCCCAGGCGCCATACTGTAATTTCTCCGTACGTTTTCCTCCATGTGTCAGTCTAACTTTTTCGTACGTCCGTACAGTTCTTTGTGTGTTCGACGATCCTGAAACGAAACCAAGCATTTCTTCACAAACTATCAACGAGATCCTCACCATGGCAACGCATTGGCTGACCACGTGTTGGAGACGGATCCAGTCATGGGCCTTTATTCAAAAGAGGACTCAGGAGGTGATGACACCATACGAAGAAGTCCACAAGGAGTTTGAAAAGAAGAAGAAGAAGAAGCAAAGAGCCATAACTAACTATTTTAAAGCAACTTAAATTTTGTATGCGTACATTACTGTATTTATTAAATATTCATAGATTATAATAATGGTAAAATGTTCCTAAAACTATAAAACACTTAAAACGACTACAGGACTTTAGAACCTAACCCCCATCTTTTCGTTCATAAAAGGTATTATTATCCGCGGTTTTACTAACTGCGGTAACCCTCCGGAACGTAACACCCGCGGATAACGAGGGATTACTGTATTATAATTAACTTTTTACTTTCTCTTGCCTATATGAATACGAGTATATAGGAAGGAAACTATTGTTTTCATGTCGATTTTTCGAAATCGAGTTTTCACCGGATCTATACGTTTTCAGACCCCCTGAACCCAAAAAACATGTTTTTAGCGATTGGTCTGTGTGTGTGTGTGTGTGTGTGTGAACAGAATATCTCAAGAACGGAACATCGTACGAACTTGAAACTTAAGTTACATAACTCTACCGGACCCGACGAGAACATTTTCATCAAAATCGGTCAACCGGAAGTAGTAGTTTTCGCATAATATTTCACTTTTTTGCGATTTTCTCAAAAACTGGTCCTACGACTTTTTTAAAAATCGCCTCATTTACTCAATTTTTAATTCTCTAAAAGATAGGGTAGGCGCGATGTTTGCTGAAATTCTTGGTGAGGGTGTTTTTACGTAAAAAAGTGTTTTTTTAAGATTACGGCTTTAATATTAATTTTAGAGCAAAAATGTATATAATAAAAGTTGTAGAGAATTTAAAAACCTACAACTTTTATGTCAAACATTTTTTTGTATAACGCTTAGTTTAGCGGTAATTAGCAATTTTCTGTTTTTTCTCACGAAAACGTGTGAAAAATCGATTTTTTTAAAGATTTTGGCCTTAGTATGCACTTTACGACAAAAGTGTATATAATAAAATTTATAGAAAATTAAGAGATCCACAACTTTTATTTAAAAATTTTTTCTCTACAGAGCCTACTTTAGCGTGAAAGTATGATTTTCCGTTTTATTTTAAGCCAAATTGAGTTCGATTTTCATTTTGCGTCATTCATTCATGATTAAAATAAGGTTATGTTTTTGAGGTTATTTTTTATTTATTTCTAATATTTTATTAATAATGTTAGGTTTATTATTAATTATTTGCATTGGCAAGAGAAAGTTGTGTGAGTGTTTCACACCAGATTTTTAACCTTGAAAATTTAGTAAATAAAAGGAAATTTACTGTACACTGTGTATAAACCGCGAAAAGTACGTTAATCTTTTGGATTGTTAGATTGTTTTAATGATGTTCAATTTATATGACAAGTGCATTCTTACTTATAGTACACATTGTTTAATGCGAATTGAAAATTCAACGAAGTGTGCTTGTCTCTCTCTCTCTCGTCTGTGTACAGTAATGAAAATACGTATTATTCACATTCAGTTGTTTATCTTAGTATTTGTGTTGAAGTAAATACGTATTTAATTGCGTTCCTATTGGGAAATGTTTGTTCTTAACGAGGAACAGTTGTTAACGATTTTCTTTGTGAAAATGGTGGCGTTCATAATGTTAATTACTTGAAATTAAATTATTTGAAGCGTTCCTTATTCCGCCGTTCCTCTCTTTCGTTCCGATGTTCATTGTGTAGTTACAACTGTATTACCTATTTCTAGTTGTGATTTTATACAACCATTTACGCTTTACTTAAATTAACATTCTATACTCGTAGTACAGGGTGATTTTTTAGTCATGTTACCCGATTGTTAATGTCTGGTAATATTTTTACTTTCTCTTGCCTATATGAATATATAGGAAGGAAAGTATTGTTTTCATGTCGATTTTTCGAAATCGAGTTTTCACCGGATCTATACGTTTTCAGACCCCCTGAACCCAAAAAACATGTTTTTAGCGATTGGTCTGTGTGTGTGTGTGTGTGTGCGTCTGTGTGTGAACAGAATATCTCAAGAACGGAACATCGTACGAACTTGAAACTTGAAACTTAAGTTACATATCACTACCGGACGCGACACGAACATTTTCATCAAAATCTGTCAACCGGAAGTAGTAGTTTATTCGTATAATTTTTCACTTTTTTGCGATTTTCTCAAAAACTGGTCCTACGATTTTTTTTAAAATCGCCTATTTTACTCAATTTTTTATTCTCTACAAGATAGGGTAGGCGCCATGTTTGCTGAAATTCTCGGTGAGGCTGTTTTCACGTAAAAACGTTGTTTTTTTAAGATTACGGCTTTAATATGCATTTTAGCGCAAAACGTTATATAATAAAAGTTGTAGAGAATTTAAAAACCTACAACTTCTGTTTCAAACATTTTTTTGTATAACGCTTATTTTAGCGGTAATTTGCGATTTTCTGTTTTTTTTCTCACGAAAACGTGAGAAAAATCGATTTTTTTAACATTTCGGTCTTAGTATGCATTTTACGACAAAAGTGTATATAATTAAATTTATAGAAAATTAAAAGATCTACAACGTTTGTTTAGAGCATTTTTCTCTACAGAGCCTAGTTTATTGTGAAAGAGTGATTTTCCGTATTTTTAAGCCGAACTGAGTTCGATTTTCATTTTGCGTCTTTCAGTCATGATTAAAATAAGTTTATATTTTCTTATAGGTTAGTTTTTTGTTAATTTCTAGTGTTTTATTACTTATGTTAGGTTATATTGTTAATTATTTGCATTGGCAAGAGAAAGTTGTGTGAGTGTTTCACACCAGATTTTTAGTCCTATTACCCAATTGTTAATGTCTGGTAATATTTTTCTAAAAAAAAATAAATTTTGTTTTGTGACACTAAGTTGGTAGCCCTACTCAACCAGTATGGATATGGCAGTGTGAGTTGATTCTCCTTGAGCTGTTTAAAATTTTGTGCCATTTCCGGTCGTGCTACGAACAGAATGTCTTTTACCCTAAAACAATCTCTTGTTTAAATCTGGAGGCTGAAGCTCTAGAACTAATCGTATGTGATACGGATACAATTTCAATTTTTTACCAGCTTTCTGAACACTTGAACATGACAAATCAACATGCGAGGAAAGTTTTTGTAAACTTTTCCATGGAGAATTGAGCAATCTTGTTTTCACATTCTCTCAACGTCATCTGTCAAGAGAGTTGGTCGACCACTACGTTTTCTGCTGCAAACAATACCTGCCTCTAAAAATCAGTTAGTTAGCCTAGAAATTGACTAGAATAGAGTGGAGGAACACCAAAAAATTTAATTTGAAATGATTCTTTTACACTCGCATACGATTTTGTAGCAAAATATTATTCAAGAATGAAAACCCGTTGTTCTAGGGTAAAAGACATTCTGTTCGTAACACAACTGGAAACAGCAAAAAATTTTACGTAACTCAAGGAGAATCAACTCAAACTGTCGTATCTATACCGGTTGAGTAGGGCTACCAACTTTGTGTCACAAAACAAAATATCCCTTTCTTAGAAAAAAATTACCAGACATTAACAAGTGGGTAACAGGACTAAAAAATCACCCGGTATAATAACTTAAACAATTCTGGATCTAGGATATCTAAAAGGCGTTGTTGAAGTAGGTTACGCTCAACCTTCTAAATCACTTTTAGGTGATTTAGGAGTTTGTGATTCCTTGACTTCGCCTTTCCTGATAATGTTCCTGTACTAGACCTTGTGAGTCTCAAAAAACCGTAAGCATCAGTTTTCCTGCGGACGGTTGGGTCTTGAATTGGTTCTTGCACGGCAAATTTGGATGTTTCCATTCCATACTCTGCCGTTTACTCTCCGGCTCGTAATGATGGATCCATGTTTCGTCACCAGTAATGATCCTGTCTAAGAAGTTGTCCCGTTCGTTACCATAGCGATACAAATGTGTTTTGCAGATGTCCAAGCGCGTTTGTTTATGCAACAGTGTCAGTTGTTTTGGGACCCATCTTTCACAAACTTTATGAAACCCATGTGTGTTGTGAATGATTTCGTTGGCAGAACCGTGGCTAATTTGCAGACGATGTGCCACTTCGTCAATAGTTATTCGTCTTTCTAAGAGAATCACTTCACGTGAACGCTCAATATTTTCTTCATTTAAGGCGGTAAACGGTCGTCCGGCTCCTTCATCGTGCGTAACACTTGTGCGATCATTTTTGAATTTTTCAATCCATTCGTAGACACTTCGTTGTGGCAAAACACTGTTCCCGTACTGTACCGAAAGTCTTCTATGAATTTCGAACCCTGATACACCTTCCGACCACAAAAAACGGATCACTGAACGTTGCTCTTCTTTGGTGCAAATAGAAACTGGAGCAGCCATGATTGACAGCACGACAGCGATAACGAAACTAACATAGCAGCTTGAAACTTGCATACATATAACAACAAATAAAAAAATCTGGTGTGAAACACTCACACAACTTTCTCTTGCCAATGCAAATAATTTACAATATAATTTAACATTAGTAATAAAATATTAGAAATAAACAAAAAACTAACCTCAATGAACATAACCTTATTTTAATCATGAGTGAAACACTCAAAATGAAAATCAACCTCAGTCTGGCTTAAAAATACGGAAAATCACTATTTCACGCTAAACTAGGCTCTGGAGAGAAAAATACGTTAAATAAAAGTTGTAGATCTTTAAATTTCCTATAAATTTGGTTATATACACTTTTTTCGTAAAATGCATACTAAGGCCAAAATTTTAAAAAAAATCGATTTTTCACACGTTTTCGTGCGAAAAAATCAGAAAATCGCTAATTACTGCTAAACTAAGCGTCATACAAAAAAATGTTTGAAACAGAAGTTGTAGGTTTTTAAATTCTCTACAACTTTTATTATATAAATTTTTGCGCTAAAATTTATATTAAAGCCGTAATCTTAAAAAAACAACGTTTTTACGTGAAAACAGCCTCACCGAGAATTTCAGCAAACATGGCGCCTACCCTATCTTGTAGAGAATAAAAAATTGAGTAAATGAGGCGATTTTAAAAAAAATCGTAGGACCAGTTTTTGAGAAAATCGCAAAAAAGTGAAAAATTATACGAATAAACTACTACTTCCGGTTGACCGATTTTGATGAAAATGTTCGTGTCGCGTCCGGTAGTGGTATGTAACTTAAGTTTCAAGTTTCAAGTTCGTACGATGTTCCGTTCTTGAGATATTCTGTTCACACACACTCACACACACACACACACACACACACACCCCCACAGACCAATCGCTAAAAACATGTTTTTTGGGTTCAGGGGGTCTGAAAACGTATAGATCAGGTGAAAACTCGATTTCGAAAAATCGACATGAAAACAATACTTTCCTTCCTATATATTCATATAGGCAAGAGAAAGTAAAAACCATGCGTCATCAACGCAAAACGACAGTACTGCCAAAATAAACAAAAATATAACTAAATT
Source organism: Catonia carolina (assembly GCA_035578175.1). Classification (NCBI taxonomy): domain Eukaryota; kingdom Metazoa; phylum Arthropoda; class Insecta; order Hemiptera; family Achilidae; genus Catonia; species Catonia carolina. Next base: position 112,668,183 of record JAQMRL010000003.1, read on the forward strand.
GTGGATAATATTGACTTACCCTCGTATATATATAAAATTCGGTGTGTGTGTGTGTGTGTGTGTATGTTCCCCTTTACCACCTAAATACTGAACCAATTTTCATGCAGTTTATTTTTATGTTGTAACTATAATGCCGGTGCAGGTTTTAGGCTATTGAAACCCTTAAAAAGTTAGCCGTAAAGGGTTGAAAATAATGTTTATGCAAATAATGCATGCTAGTATTGAATAATATTAAACTTAATAATTTATACCAGGTAGGCGTAATTTGTATGCGGTTTGTTATTGTTATTGTTATTGTAATTGCAATAGCAATACGAATATGATAATATTTGAAGAGGTAGTTAGTCGGGTAAAATGTTTTCAGACGGATAGTCAGTTAAAGTGAATGTGGAAACTGTTTCGTGCGATTACAATCTGACTGCCGGTCGATCGGTCCGTTGTGTTCGTTCCGGTCCATTGCAAGTTCACTCTTCTATAGAGAGGTTACATTTTAGTTAGATGGATTCCAGTCTTATCATTTTTAAAGCTTTTTTACTTTCTCTTGCCTATATGAATATATAGGAAGGGAAGTATTGTTTTCATGTCGATTTTTCGAAATCGAGTTTTCACCGGATCTATACGTTTTCAGACCCCTTGAACCCAAAAAACATGTTTTTAGCGATTGGTCTGTGTGTGTGTGTGTGTGTGAACAGAATATCTCAAGAACGGAACATCGTACAAACTTGAAACTTAAGTTACATAACACTACTGGACCCGACACTAACATTTTTATCAAAATCGGTCAACCGGAAGTAGTAGTTTATTCGTATAATTTTTCACTTTTTTGCGATTTTCTCAAAAACTGGTCCTACGATTTTTTTTAAATTGCCTGGTTTATTCAATTTTTTATTCTCTACAAGATACGGTAGGCGCCATGTTTGCTGAAATTCTGGGTGAGGCTGTTTTCACGTAAAAACATAGTTTTTTTTAAGATTACGGCTTTAATATGCAATTTAGCGCAAAAATTTATAAATAAAAGTTGTAGAGAATTAAAAATCCTACAAATTTTATTTCAAACATTTTTTTGTATAACGCTTAGTTTAGCGGTAATTTGCGATTTTCTGTTTTTTTTCTCACGAAAACGTGTGAAAAATTGATTTTTTTAAGATTTCGGCTTTAGTATGCATTTTACGGCAAAAGTGTATGTAATTAAATTTATAGAAAATTAAAAGATCTACAACTTTTATTGAGAGCATTTTTCTCCACGGAGCCTAGTTTAGTGAGAAAGAGTGATTTTCAGTATTTTTAAGTCAAACCGAGGTCGATTAGCTTCTATAGAGAGGTTACATTTTAGTTAGATTGATTCCAGTCTTATCATTTTTAAAGCTTTTTCTTTAGTCTATTTTGTTCTTCTCTTAATTTAATCATTATAAAATTCTTTGATTTTATGTACAGTAATCCCTCGTTATCCGCGGGGGTTAAGTTGTGGAGGGTTACCGCGGTTAGTAAAACCGCGGAAAATAATACCTTATTACTTTCTCTTGCCTATATGAATATATAGGAAGGAAAGTATTGTTTTCATGTCGATTTTTCGAAATCGAGTTTTCACCGGATCTATACGTTTTCAGACCCCCTGAACCCAAAAAACATGTTTTTAGCGATTGGTCTGTGTGTGTGTGTGTGTGTGTGTGTGTGTGTGTGTGTCTGTGTGTGTGTGTGTGAACAGAATATCTCAAGAACGGAACGTCGTACGAACTTGAAACTTGAAACTTAAGTTACATACCACTACCGGATGCGACATGAACATTTTCATCAAAATCGGTCAACCGGAAGTAGTAGTTTATTCGTATAATTTTTCAGTTTTTTGCGATTTTCTCAAAAACTGGTCCTACGATTTTTTTTAAAATCGCCTATTTTACTCAATTTTTTATTCTCTACAAGATAGGGTAGGCGCCATGTTTGCTGAAATTCTCGGTGAGGCTGTTTTCACGTAAAAACGTTGTTTTTTTAAGATTACGGCTTTAATATAAATTTTAGCGCAAAAACTTATATAATAAAAGTTGTAGAGAATTTAAAAACCTACAACTTCTGTTTCAAACATTTTTTTGTATAACGCTTAGTTTAGCGGTAATTAGCGATTTTCTGTTTTTTTTCTCACGAAAACGTGAGAAAAATCGATTTTTTTAACATTTCGGTCTTAGTATGCATTTTACGACAAAAGTGTATATAATAAAAGTTATAGAAAATTAAAAGATCTACAACTTTTGTTTACAGCATTTTTCTCTACAGAGCCTAGTTTAGCGTGAAAGCGAGATTTTCCGTATTTTTAAGCCAAACTGAGTTCGATTGTCATTTTGCGTCATTCACTCATGATTAAAATAAGGTTATGTTTTTGAGGTTAGTTTTTGTTTATTTCTAATATTTTATTAATAATGTTAGGTTTATTATTAATCATTTGCATTGGCAAGAGAAAGTTGTGTGAGTGTTTCACACCAGATTTTTGTTGTTTAGGTCTTCAGCCGAAAGGCTGGTTTGAACCTGCAGAGGTTTCACTAAGTAAAACGAGGAGTGAGGTGGTTTACCATTGCCACAACTCACTGAGTGGAAAAGCACACTTATTAGCATGCCGGGCCCTCTGAAAAGCACATTTTCCACTCTGCAAATGACACCTTCACTTCATTCACCACAGGGTCTGGCTGTATAATGAAATTCATTACTTTCAGAGGAGATAACTCTTGATTAGTGTCTTTTACACCTCTACCTCTTCTGTTCTTAAATGATTCAGTCATTTAATTGGCTGACCATGTGATAAGAAACAAAACTATTTATTTTAGCCCTGCAACGAACAGATTGAGTGTAAATAATTTGACTCTCTACCTGTCTGTTATGGGCATTTCTCTTGCCTATATGATTATATATAAGAAGGAAAGTATTGTTTTCATGTCAATTTTTCGAAATCGAGTTTTCACCGGATCTATACGTTTTCAGACCCCCTGAACCCACACAAACATGTTTTTAGCGATTGTCTGCACGCGTGTGTGTGTGTGTGTGAAAAGAATATCTGAAGAAACCACATCGTACGAACTTGAAACTTGAAACTTGAAACTAGGTAGTTGGGTACCATTAGAGGACCCGACACGAACATTTTCATCAAAATCGTTCAACCGAAAGTAGTATTTTATTCGTGTCATCTTTCACTTTTTTGCGATTTTCTCAATAACTGATCCTATTTTTTTTTAAATCGTCTGGTTTACTAAATGTGTAATGCTCTACAAGATAGGGTAGGCGCCATGTTTGCTGAAATTCGTGGTGAGGCTGTTTTTACGTAAAAAAATATTTTTTTTAACATTACGGCTTAAATATGCATTTTAGCGTAAAAATATATATAATAAAAAATATAGAGAATTTAAAATCCTACAATTTTTATTTCAAACATTTTTTTTGTATAACGCTTAGTTAGCGGTAATAAGCAATTTTCTGTTTTTTTCTCACGAAAACGCGTGAAAAATGGTCTTTTTTAATATTTCGGCCTTAGTATGCATTTTACGACATAAGTGTATATATATTATCAAATTTATAGGAAATTAAAAGATCTACAACTTTTATTTATAGCACTTTTCTCTACAGAACCTAGTTTATCGTGAAAGAGTGATTTTCCGTATTTTTAAGTTAAACCGAGGTCGCGTTTCATTTTGTGTCTTTCACTCATAAGGTTATGTTTATTGAGGTTAGTTTATTTTTCATTTATTTCTAATGTTTTATTACTAATGTTAGGTTTATTTTTAATTATTTGCATTAGGGAGAGAAAGTTATGTGAGTGTTTCACACCAGATTTTTTTGATGTTTACCTCTGTTACATGGCTTTTAATTAAAACTGTTAACATTGGTATTGTATTTGTTGAGATAATCCCACGTAATTTCTTGTAACGTGTCCACGTCATGTACAGCGTAAGTGTATTAATTAGGCTATGTTAAAATGTAATATTATTATTCTATTGACCTATTAATATTGCTTTGTATTAAATTACGTATTGCGTACATTGTAATAGATTTATTGTGATAGTTATTAATTAAATATTATCAACGTAGACATATTATTTTATTGTCTATGATGTGTTTTGATAGGTATCGAGTTAGATTGCCTTTGTTTTTAATGGATGTCTGTTCTGATGGCCTGAAGGTGGTTCATTTACAAATATTACGTCGTTAATCTGCCCATAACAGACAGGTGGAGTGTCAAATTATTTACACTCAATCTGTTTGTTGCAGGGCTAAAATAAATAGTTTTGTTTCTTATCACATGGTCAGCCAATAAGGGGGTAGTCAACCCATATAGAATTACGGAAATTAACTCGACCTAATTACGGCGGATTTAATAATATAACATATATGTTTAGGATTTGATTAAAGAAATTGAATAAGCAGACCTTAATTATTGTTAAATGGAATAATTTTTGGCCTTTTAGATGCAAAACCTAGAACTGGACTGTACTCTATACTCCATGCTGAATTGACAACGAAACGTAATTCTCACAACACGAGCACCCCGACACCGCACTAGGCGATGTCAATAGCCGATAATTATGTTTAGTACAATGACTACACAAGTACTCAGCTAACATTTTTTAATTAGTTTATATAATTTAAATTCACATAGAAATCAATGCAAATTCATTTTTTGTTTAAATTTATAATTTATAGTTCCAAAATTCCAACACATCCAGTAATCCGGCACCCTCTCGGTCCCGAACAGGCCGGACTACTGAAATTCTACTGTATATCGTTTTATTATTGTATTATATCCATTAGAATTTGATGATTTGTTTTCTATAATCTAATCTATTCTGATACACATTTTCAGCGTTTCATTCGTTAACATTTATACATAGAAACATTATACACCTGTATAACAAAGTGGTTTTATGTACTAAATTACCACGTCCAGTGTTTACATGGGAATCAGAAAACACTTTATGAAATACTACGAGTTAGTGTAATGTGATTGGATTAGCGAAAAATCTTTTGTGGAACACTCACACAACTTTCTCTTACCAATGCAAATAATAAACAATATAACCTAATATTAGTAATGAAACATTAAAAATAAACAAAAATCTAACCTCAATAAACATAGCCTAATTTTAATTATGAGTGAAAGACGCAAAACGAAAATAAACTTCAGTTGGCTTTATAATAGGTATGGAAAATCACTCTTTCACGCTAAACTAGGCTCTGTAGAGATAAATGCTCTAAATAAAAGTTGTAGATCTTTTAATTTTCTATAAATTTTATTTTATACTTTTGTGTCGTAAAATGCATACTAAAGCCGAAATCTTTAAAAATTCGATTTTTAATACGTTTTCGTGGAAAAAACAGAAAATCGCTAATTACCGCTAAACTAAGCGTTATACAAAAAAATATTGCAAATAAAAGTTGTAAGATTTTATACAACTTTCTGCGCTAAAATGCATATTACAGCTGCAACTTTACAAAAAACAATGTTTTTACGTGGAAACAGCCTCACCAAGAATTTCAGCAAATATGCCGCCTACCCTATCTTGTAGAGCATAAAAAATGAAGTAAACCAGGCGATTTAAAAAAAAAACGTAGGACCAGTTTTTGAGAAAATTGCAAAAAAAGTGAAAAATTATACGAATAAACTACTACTTTCGGTTGACCGATTTTGATGAAAATGTTCATGTCGGGTCCGGTAGTGGTTTTTTTGTATCTTAAGTTTCAAGTTTTAAGTTTGTACGAAGTTCCGTTCTTGAGATATTCATTTCACACATACACACACACACACACACCAATCGCTAAAAACATGTTTTTTGGATTCAGGGGTCTGAAAACGTATAGATCCGGTGAAAACTCGATTTCGAAAAATCGACATGAAAAAAATACTTTCCTTCCTATGTATTCATACAGGCAAGAGAAAGTAAAAACAATCAGTACTGGAACCAGGGACTTTTCCCTTTTTATCTAGAAAGTGGTACGTTTTGACTTTGTGTTGCCCTATATGAGCATATCGGGAAAGAAAGTATTATTGTCATTAACATTTTTCAAATTTGAGTTTTCATCGGAAATACACGTTTCCAGGCCTCCCTAACCCAAAAAACTTTTTTTTTATGATCGAGCTGTGTGCTTTTGAACAAAATATGTCAAGAACGGATTATCGCAAGAAGTTGAAACTTGATTTTAAGTTACGTTATACCATAGAATCGTAGAAGAACATTTTTAGTAAATCAATCAACCGGAGGTAATAGCTTACTTGTTCAATTTTCATTTGTTAGCGATTTTTTTTGAAAGAGGCTCCTACGAGTTTGTGTTTTTAAATCGCATGATTTACTAAAGTTAATGTTTCACACTGCAAGATAGGAGCCAAGACCGAATTGAGTGTATAAGCGCCGCCATGTCAGCTGAAAATATTTGGGCAGCTGTAGACTACTCTCTTGATAAATTTAAAAAATAATTTTGGCTTAATTTGCATTTTAGGGAAAAAGTGTAACCGTTAAATTTGAAAAAAATTTGGCAAACTTACAACTTTTATTTTAAGCGTTTTTCTACAACTTTTTTACATTTACGTTTTACTTTTTTCTACAATTTTTGTAATTTTATCATTAAAATCTGTAAAAAAAACGGAGTTTTTGAACGATTGCGACCTTGGTATACATTTTACGACAAAGTGTATTGTACAATATTATAGAGAATTAAAAACCCACAACTTTTATTTCACGAAATATTTTCTAGAGCATAGTATAGTGTCAATTACTGTTTTTCCGTATTTATAATTTGAACACAGATTGAGTTTCATATTTCGTTGTTAAGTAATGATTAAACATGGGTTAAATTGTTCATTATTTACACTGGCAAGATATAGTCACCTGACTTTTTCATAGCAGATTTTTGTGTAGTAGGCTACTTGGTTTAGCAATCTATTCTTGGCTAATACCATTTTTCTTTTAAAACTACATTCTGGAATATATAACGTGCGTTCGGAAAGTCGCTGTGCACTGGAATTGTGACTATGGATTTATGAAAATATGTATAAAGAAATGACTAAGTATTTTGGAAAAAAATTTATTCAATACCTTAATTACATTGTTAAACCGTGATTACATTGTTTATAGAAGGTGTTCGAAATGACCTCCATTGGCATCAATACAGCATTGCACTCGTTTCATTTTGTTTGCAAACACCTTTCGCAACTGTATAAAACGTTATGCAACGTGTTTGGTGAACGAATAATTTCAAAGAATTTGTGGCCTGCAAGATCTCCTGATCTGACTCCCCCCGATTTCTTTTTATGGGGTGCGGCGAAACAAACTGTGTATCGGAACAGACCACACACGATTGACGAACTTAAAGCCGCAATAACGGCATACATTCAAGGAATCACTGTTCTTCAGTTGCGAAAGGTGTTTGCAAACAAAATGAAACGAGTGCAATGCTGTATTGATGCCAATGGAGGTCATTTCGAACACCTTCTATAAACAATGTAATCACGGTTTAACAATGTAATTAAGGTATTGAATAAATTTTTTTCCAAAATGCTTAGTCATTTCTTTATATATATTTTCATAAATCCATAGTCACAATTCCAGTGCACAGCGACTTTCCGAACGCACGTATTACAGAACTGTTCAGTGGAAGATCTTTTAAATGATAAGGTAGGGTGTTATAAAATGTTCTAGGTAAGCAGTCGACGTGTTTAGTTAGTAATAAAGCCAGTTGCATTGATCTTGCTTTCAATCTATTTATTGTTATTCGTTAATCTTAAAACATATTTTTAAATATCATGAAGGAATGCGGCCATGGGCTGGTTTCTTGTATTTTTTTTTGTATAAATATATAATATTTTAGGGCGTGGTTTGTTATATATTTTATGGCTGTTGTTTGTTACCATTAAATTCTAATCTTTTATTACTTACCTATACAGCTATACAGCTAGATATACCTGTATATCTGTATAGGTAACTTGCCAATTATTCTTACGTATTACTCATAGTTTATAGTTAATTGGTAAACAACTTACAGTAGCTAGTTTTTATTTTTTTATTTTATTTTTTATTTTTTTGTTATAACTTGTAGCTATTCGTTTTGTTATAGACATGCCAAGTATATTATTCTAGAGTTTTTAATTTTTGTTTTGTAATTATTGTGTACTGCCCATAATAGACAGGTGGAGTGTCAAATTATTTACACTCAATCTGTTTGTTGCAGGGCTAAAATAAATAGTTCTGTTTCTTATCACATGGTCAGCCAATTAAATGACTGAATCATTTAAGAACAGAAGAGGTAGAGGTGTACTGTGACACTAATCAGAGTTATCTCTTCTGAACGTAATGAATTTCATTATACAGCCTGATCCTGTAGTGAATGAAGTGAAGGTGTCATTTGCAGAGTGGAAAATATGTGCTTTTCAGAGGGCCCGGCATGCTGATAAGCGTACTTTTCCACTCAGTAAGGAAGACAATTGTAAACCACCTCACTCCTCGTTTTACTTAGTAAAACCTCTACAGGTTCAAACCACCTTTTCGGCTGATGACCTAAACAACAACAACAACAATATTATTGTGTTGTGTTTTATTAAAAATCTGGTGTTAAACACTCACATAATTTTCTCTTGCTAATGCAAATAATGACCAATATAACCTAAAGTTAATAATAAAACATTAGAAATAAACTAACCTCAAAAAACTTAAACTTATTTTAATCATGAGTGAAAGACGCAAAATGAAAATCAACCACAGTTTAGCTTGTACTAAGTTTTTTACGCTGAATAAAACGATAGTTTGTCCGTGCCGAACGATCTAGCGGTTACCGAGATAGCAAGGGTTCAGAATATTGTTATTAAATCAAAATTTAAATATCTTACGATTTTGAAATTTCGTAAACGCTGTTAGAATATAATTGTCTATGTTGTGTTAAAATTTCAAAATTTTCGGTCTAATACTTATTGAGTTACACGCCTTTACACGCATGAAATTTGTTGCGGTATCAAGAAAACCGGGTCTTTTTGTCTTTCAACCTCGATATGGCAATTTTTAAACAGCATTAAAAATATAGGACTATTGTAGGTAAACGCATAATACGAGGTACGTTCGTAAAGTAAGTTCCGTTTTAAAATAAAAAAATAACAAGTACAGATACAACAATGAAATTTATTTCATAAAAATCTACAACTCTTAAATTATTTTTCGACTTAACTCCCGTGATTTTCCAGCCATTTGTCATAGCGTGGTACAAGCTTTTGTACACCCTATTCAAAGAATGCTGCCGCCTGTGTAGTCAACCAAGAGGTATCATGTTCTTTCAGCTCTTCATCGCTGTTCAACTGCTGACCGCCAAGGAAAGACTTCAGATGCAGAAACAAATGAAAGTCGCTAGGAGTGAGGTCAGGGCTGTACGGAGGACCCCTGAAACCAAACGGCAATCCACGGAATGGAGACACACTGCATCCCCAGCAAAAGTTAAATCAAAACAAATCTTGACGCCTCAAAAAGTCATGTGTACAGTGTTTTGGGACAGAAAAAGAAATTTTACTGATTGATTTTTTGCCTTGAGGTCAAACAATCAATAAAGAAGTATACTGCGAGACTCTCAAGAAACTGCGCCCCGGAATACAGAACAAGCGCCACGGAATGCTCACGAAAGGGGTGGTTTTCATTCATGACAATGCCCGACCACACACTGCGAATGAGACATAAAGACTCCTTCAGGACTTTGGCTGGGACTTGTTCGACTATCCTCCGTACAGCCCTGACTTCGCTCCTAGCGACTTTCATTTGTTTCTGCATCTGAAGTCTATTCTTGGCGGTCAGTGGTTGAACAGCGATGAAGAGCTGAAAGAACAAGTTACCTCTTGGTTGACTACACAGGCGGCAGCATTCTATGAAGAGGGTATACAAAAGCTTGCACCACGCTATGAAAAATGGCTGGAAAATCACGGGAGTGATGTCAAAAAATAGTTTGAGTTGTAGATTTTTATGAAATAAATTTCATTGTTGTATCTGTACTTGTTATTTTTTTTAAATTAATTTTAAAATTGTTTAATTTTTTATTGTTTTTTTAAAACGGAACTTATTTTACGAACGTACCTCGTAAAATGAGCTAAATTTTAATGTAAAGTATGTTAAAATCCAACTCATAGTTTTGGAGATGCAAAGGTTCAAACTCGGGTGTCTATGATTGTTGTTTAGGTCAACAGCCGAAAGGCTGGTTTGAACCTCTAGAGGTTTTACTAAGTAAAAACGAGGAGTAAGATGGTTTACCGGTGCCTTCCTCACTGAGTTGAAAGAGTATGCTTATCAGCATGCCAGGCCCTCCGAAAAGCACTCACTTTCCACCCTGCAAATGACATCTTAACTTCATTCACCACAGGGTCTGGCTGCATAGTGAAATTCATTACTCGCAGAGGAGATAACTCTGACTAGTGTCTTTTACACCTCTACCACTACAGTTCTTAAATAGTTCAGTCATATAAGTGGCTGACTGTGTGATAAGAAACAGAACTATTTTTTTAGCCCTGGACCAAACAGGTAGAGGGCAATTAAAATAACACTCCACCTGCCCGTTTTGGGCATTGTCTATGATTATGAAACCGATAGTAGGCTCGGCCGGGCGAAAGACACCCTTTAATCTCACGGATTGTACGTAACTTAAGTTTCAATTTCGTTAGGTGTTCCGTTACAGAGATGTTTTGTTCACACACTACCCAATCGCTAAAAAGTTCCCTGTAATTAATTTTAAAGAAATTTGTATATCATTTATTATATTCAGATCCCGAAAGAACCTGAATTAAATTAAACAAAATGTTAATTTTTTTTATCATGTTGTGACAATTTGTTATAAGTTGTATTACATGTCGGTATAATTTTTTTATTAAGACAGTTTTGTTGTTGAAATTACTATAGTATTAAAATGATTAAACATTTTTATTTCACGCTAACAAATCACGCAACGAAGCTAAAAATAATATCACGAAGGCAGTGGAGCCAGTGTTAGTGTGTGTGTGCGTGTGTATTAATTTATTGTTGTTTGTTTATATAAAATGAGTGCCCGACCACTTATGAAATGTTAAGTGACTATTTTTTATTATCATTACTTACGCGTAATATGCATTAATGTTGTTTTAAGTACTCAATAACGATCATCGTGGCACTGTCATTTCTCATAGTTAAGTTACACAGAAATCTATGTGCTTGTGTAACAGTCTTACCAACATGATTATTATAAATTATCAATATTGAAGATTTTTTTGATGTGATACAGATGTGATGTGATACAGTAAAAATTGATAATTTTTACTTTCTCTTGCCTATATGAATATATAGGAAGGAAAAAATTGTTTTCATGTCGATTTTTCGAAATCGAGTTTTCACCGGATCTACACGTTTTCAGAGACCCCCTAAACCCAAAAAATGTTTTTAGCGATTGATTGGTCTGTGTGTGTGTGTGTGTGTGTGTGTATACAAAATATCTCAAGAACGGAACATCGTACGAACTTAAAACTTGAAACTTAAGTTACATACCCCTACCGGACCCGACACGAACATTTTTATCAAAATCGGTGTACCGGAATTAGTAGTTTATTCATATAATTTTTCACTTTTTTGCGATTTTCTCAAAAACTGGTCCTACGATTTTTTTTTAAAAATCGCCTGATTTACTAACTTTTTTATGTTCAACAAGATAGGGTATGCGCCATGTTTGTTAAAATTCTTGGTGAGGCTGTTTTCACGTAAAAAACTGTGTTTTTAAGATTACGGCTTCAATATGTATGAATTTAAATGTAGAGAATTTAAAATTCTACAACTTTTATTTCAAAAATATTTTTGTATAACGCTTATAAGCGGTAATTAGCGATTTTCTGTTTTTTTTTCACGAAAACGTGTGAAAAATCGATTTTTTTCAGATTTCGGCCTTAGTATGCATTTTACGACAAAAGTGTATATAATCAATTTTATAGGAAATTAACAGATCTACAACTTTTATTTAAAGTATTTTTCTCTACAGAGCCTAGTTTAGTGTGAAAGAGTGATTTTCCGTATTTTTTAGCCAAACAGGTTGATTTTCATTTTGCGTCTTTCATATATGATTAAAATTAGGTTATGTTTATTGAAGTTAGTGTTTTGTTTATTTCTAATGTTTTATTTCTAATGTTAGGTTTATTATTAATTATTTGCACTGGAAAGAGAAAGTTGTGTGAGTGTTTCACACCAAATTTTTATACGTAGACTACTAAAATGAATTAAAAATTCCTCCTTCAAGTTTTCCAACCTACAGTATTGTAAGTTTTCCATTTGTACAAACGAAAAAGTATTGAAGTTGATGTAGGAAATATATCCTGCTATACGTTTAAAATATTTGATTTTCTACTTTAAAGAAAATTGTACGGCCAAACATAAGATATATTACTTTCACAAAGTATTTGGAATATTGTATTTGAAAACTTTTAACTTTTTTACCGATCCTAACGCAAAACCTCAACTTTTTCCCCCCCCAAAAAATAATATTTTATTATGTTCGGTGTATGAAAAAAGTAGTTCACGTTTCATGTTATCAAATTTAAAAAAAGTTATTTTATAAAAGCTTCATTTTTCAGTACTACGTAAAAGTTTTTTTTATATTTTGAATGAGTAACAAAGAATTGGTTTTATTGAATCAGTTTTTTACTTTCTCTTGCCTATATGAATATATAAGAAGGAAAGTAGGCCTATTGTTTTCATGTCGATTTTTAGAAATTGAGTTTTCACCGGATCTACACGTTTTCAGACCCCCTGAACCCAAAAAAACATGTTTTTAGCGATTGGTGTGTGTGTGTGTATGTGTGTGTGTGTGTGTTTGTGTATCCATACAAAATATCTTAAGAACGGAACATCGTACGAGTTTTAAACTTGAAACTTAAGTTACATACCACTACCGGACCCGACACGAACATTTTCATCAAACTCGGTCAACCGGAAGTAGTAGTTTATTCGTGTAATTTTTCACTTTTTTGCGATTTTCTCAAAAGCTGGTCCTACGATTTTTTTAAAAATTCCTTATTTACTAAATTTTTTATGCTGTACAAGATATTGGTAGGCGCCATGTTTTCTGAAATTCTTGGTGAGGCTGTTTTCACGTAAAAAATTTGTGTTTTTTAAGATTGCGGCTTTAAAAGGTCTATGCATTTTAGCGCAAAAATGTGTCAGAAAAGTTGTATTGTAGACAATTTAAAACCCTACTACTTTTATTTCAAACATTTTTTATATAACGCATAGTTTAGCGGGAATTAGCGATTTTCTGTTTTTTCTCACGAAAACTTGAAAAATCGATTTTTTTAAGATTTCGGCCTTAGTATGCATTTTACGACAAAAGTTTATATAATGAAATTTATAGAAAATTAAAAGATCTACAACTTTTATTTAGAGCATTTTTCTCTACAGAGCCTAGTTTAGCGTAAAAGAGTGATTTTCCGTATTTTTAGGCCAAACTGAGCTCTTCGATGTTTGATTTTGCGTCTTTCACTCATGATTAAAATTAGGATATGTTTATTGAGGTTAGTGTGTTTTGTTTATTTCTAATGTTTTATTACTAATATTAGGTTATTGTTGTTGTTTAGGTCATCAGCCAAACGGCTGGTTTGAACCAGTAGAGGTTTTACTAAGTAAAACAAGGAGTGAGGTGGTTTACCATTACCTTCCTCACTGAGTGCAAAAGTACGCTTATCAGCATGCCGGACCCTCTGAAAAGCACATATTTTCCACTCTGCAAATGACACCTTCACTTCATTCACCACAGGGTCTGGCTATATATAATGAAATTCATTACTTTCAGAGGAGACAACTTTGATTAGTGTATTTTGCACCTCTACCTCTTCTGTTTTTAAATGATTCAGTCATTTAATTGGCTGACCATGTGATAAGAAACAGAACTATTTATTTTAGCCCTGCAACAAACAGATTGAGTGTAAATAATTTGACACTCCACCTGTCTGTTATGGGCAGAAATTAGGTTATATCGGTCATTATTTGCATTGGCAAGAGAAAGTTGTGTGAGTATTTCACACCAGATTTTTAGTATAGTTAATAATTTGATAGGTAGACTACGTAAAGGTGGCCCTAGACGATCAGTCTGATTGATCAAAAGATTGAAAAAACAGACTGAAGTGAGGTTCAATCATTTCTTCACTCGTTTGATCAATACCTTGTAGGAATGTTGTAGCTGTCTCGTTTCTTTTCCCGGTTTCGTCTGCTACGTTTTTCTACTCGTTTATACCATTTTCTACGTTTTTCGTTTGTACTTTTCTTTCGCGGTGCTGTGCTTAAACAATGAGTTCCAACCCGGATTTGTCCTTCCTTTTACTGAGTGTAGCTGGCCCTCCAACAGAAGAGAAAGGATAATAATAAAAATAAAAAAAGGAAAAGGCGGTGGTCAAAAGAATGGTATAAAATGAGAAACCGTTTCAGTCATGAACATCTTCTCAGCGTTCTGCGCGATACGGAGCCAGAGGATTACAAGAACTTTCTGAGAATGAACGATGAAAGTTATGACATGCTGTTGGAGTTAGTAAGACCAAAAATTGAGAAAAATTGAGCATACTCGTGAATTCGCGTTTCACAAAGAAGAAGAGTTTTTAGTGGCGCGGGCGACGAGGGGACCGACATCGTTGGGACGAGCGCGTGACTGAGGGAAAGATTGATCAAAACGCTACTAGACGCTCAATTGCCCTCTTCAGTCGTTTGTCTAAATCAAAATTTCTATCAATCTCTTTCAGTCATTGACTCAATCGTCAAACACACTTCTAGACGCTCAATCATGACTGTCTCGGTCGATTGATCAAACACTTTTGATCAAACGACTGATCGTCTGGGGCCACCTTAACAATGAAATATCTAATGATGTGACAATAGTTTTGATTATGAAGGACAATGCTTGTTTAATGGATTCGAGCTTATGTTGGCTAACATTTTCTTTAAAAGAATAACCCACTCAAAGAGTAACAAACTTTATAAATGGCGTACAAGTTGTTGCAAAAGTTATACTTCCATTAAGCATATTAAAAATCTGGTGTGAAACACTCACACAACTTTCTCCTGCCAGTGCAAATAATTAACAATAAACCTAATATTAGTAATAAAACATAAGAAATAAACAAAAACCTAACCTCAATAAACATAACCTAATTTTAATCATGAGTGAAAGACGTAAAATGAAAATCAACCTCAGTTTGGCTTAGGAATACGGAAAATCACTCTTTCTCTCTAAACTAGGCTCTGTAGAGAAAAATGTCTTAAATAAAAGTTGCAGATCTTTAAATTTTCTATAAATTTGATTATATACACTTTTATTTTAAAATGCATACTAAGGCCGAAATGTTAAAAAAATCGATTTTTCTCACGTTTTCGTGAGAAAAAAACAGAAAATCGTAAATTACTGCTAAACTAAGCGTTATACAAAAAAATGTTTGAAATAAAAGTTGTAGGTTTTTAAATTCTCTACAACTTTTATTATATACATTTTTGCGCTATAATACATATTAAAGCCGTAAATTTAAAAAAACTTTGTTTTTACGTGAAAACAGCCTCACCAAGAATTTCAGCAAACATAACGCCTACCCTATCTTGTAGAGAATAAAAAATTGAGTAAACCAGGCGATTTTTAAAAAAATCGTAGGACCAGTTTTTGAGAAAATAGCAAAAAAGTGAAAAATTACACGAATAAACTACTACTTCCGGTTGACCGATTTTAATGAAAATGTTCGTGTCGGGTCCAATAGTGGTATGTAACTTAAGTTTCAAGTTCAAAGTTCGTACGTTGTTCCGTTCTTGAGATATTCTGTTCACACACACACACACACACACACACACACGTACACACACATACACACACACACACAGGCACACACACACAGACCAATCGCTAAGAACATGTTTTTTGGGTTCAGGGGGTCTGAAAACGTATATTTTTTTTTTTTTTTTTTTTTTTTTTTTTTTTTTTTTTTTTTTGGTTTAACGTCCGACTGTTCTGCAATTACTGCTAATGCAGACGGTGAATGATGAAATGATTTTTGTAACGTATGAAAAAATGCCGTGCCTGAATGGGATTCGAACCCAAGACCACATGATGTGAAAACGTATAGATCTGGTGTAAACTCGATTTCGAAAAATCGACATGAAAACAATACTTTCCTTCCTATATTTTCATATAGGCAAGAGAAAGTAAAAATTTAATTCATTGACACTCCAATGAGGTTACCAGATTGTATACAATTAAATTTGTAGAGAATTTAAAATTCTACAACTTTTTTTCAAACGTTTTTTTTTTTGTATAATGCTTAGTTTAGCGGTAATTAGCAATTTTCTGTTTTTTTTTCTCACGAAAACGTGTGAAAAATTTGATTTTTTTAGATTTCGGCCTTAGTATGCATTTTACGACAAAAGAAATATATGTGGCCTAATTTTAAATTGTAAATAATAAACTTTATAGGAAATTAAAAGCTCTACAACTTTTATTTAAAGCATTTTTCTCTACACTGCCTAATTTAGCGTGAAAGAGTGATTTTCCGTATTTTTAAGCTAAGCTGAGGTTGATATTTATTTTGCGTCTTTCACTCATGATTAAAATAAGGTTATGTTTATAGAGGTTAGTTTTTTGTTTATTTCTAATGTTTTATTACTTTTTTTTTTATTCCTAATTTGTGTACGTTGCAATCTGTTCAATTGAGAACAATAAGCAACCCAATGACCCAATGAGATGAGGATGATGTGTATGACGTGTAAATGAGGTGTAGTCTTGTACAGACCCAGGCCGACCATTCCTGAGAGAGTATGGTTAATTAAACCCCAACCATCAAAGTACACCGGTAACCACTGTCTAATATTCAAATCGGTTTAAAAGTAATTACCTTTACTAGGATTTGAACCAGGAACCTTAGTCTCCGAAAATCAGCTGTTAAACAGCTGATTTTGGCGACGACTTTACCTCTAGACCAACCCGGTGGGTGTTTTATTACTAATGTTAGGTTTATTGTTAATTATTGGCATTGGAGAAAATGTTGGTTTGAGCGTTTCACACCAGATTTTTTTAATGTATTTTTGTAACACCTATTGTATTTTGTATTGTTGTAAAATGATACATAATAATATGGACGATAAGTAGGTGGTAATGGTTTTAGATGATAAATTTAAACTTTATTATTTCTGTAGGAGGAGTTTTTACTTTCTCTTGCCTATTTTAACAATTGAGTTTTCACCGGATCTACACGTTTTCAAACCCTCTGAACCCAAAAAACATATTTTTAGCGATTGGTCTGTGTGTGTGTGTGTGTGTGTGTGTGTGTGTGTGTGCGCGCGCGCGCGCGCGTATGCGTGTGCGTGTGTGAACAG
The DNA here is from genome assembly GCA_035578175.1 of Catonia carolina. Lineage (NCBI taxonomy): Eukaryota > Metazoa > Arthropoda > Insecta > Hemiptera > Achilidae > Catonia > Catonia carolina. Next base: position 112,685,531 of record JAQMRL010000003.1, read on the forward strand.
AATATCTCAAGAACGAAACATCGTACGACTTTGAAACTTTTTTAACTTTTTTGCGATTTTCCCAGAAACTGATCCTACGATTTTCTTTAAAACGCTTCACTAAATAAAAAAATCTGGTTTTAAAAAATCGGTTTACTAAATTTTATATGCCCAACAAAATAGGGTAGGCGCCATGTGTGCTGAAATTCTTGGTGAGGGTGTTCTCACGTAAAAACGTTGTTTTTTTAAGATAACGGTTTCAATATGAGTTTTAGCGCAATAATGTATATAATCAAAGTTGTAGAGAATGATTAAAATTACGTTATGTTTATTGAGGTTAGTTTTTTATTTATTTCTAATGTTTTATTACTAATTTTATTTTATATAGTTCAGTATTTGCACTAGCAAGAGAAAGTTGTGTGAGTGTTTCACACCAGATTTTTTTTTTAAATATATTTTTGTAACACCTATTATATTTGGTATTGTTTTAAATTGATACATAATAATATGGACGATAAGTAGGTGGTAATGGTTTTAGATGATAAATTTAAACTTTATTATTTCTGTAGGAGTTTTTATGTATTCAAAACCAACACATGCGCAGTGGTCTGCGTATAACTAACGGGTGATTCAAAAAGAGCGCCGGTTTTTAAACGGCTGGTAAATTTTTGTTTATCGGTTGCCAACATTGTTAGACCTCATTTCTATTTCGGAGAACATTCCGATTGACGATTCAGTTGTAGTTTCTCTTGTTCGCAGTGTAGTACTCTCGCAGTCTGTGTCTAACCATGGAGAAGTTTACTATTGCACAACGAGTGTTAATCGTCAAAACATTTTACCAGAGTGGAGAGAGTTATGCGGCTACTGTCAGGCGACTTCGCGGTACTCTAGGACGTAATGAAGCACCGAATGAATCAACAGTTCGCAGGCTCATGAAAAAGTTTTTTGAGACGGGTTCAACAGTCGACCTTAAAAGTTCTGGACGTCGTCGTTCTGGCCGAACTGAGCAGAACGTTGCGTTGGTTCGTGACAGTGTGGCTGTTAGCCCAGCAAAATCAATACGTCGCCGTTCTCAACAATCGGGTTTACGATGTTCTTCTGTACGGAGAATTCTTCGGTACGATCTCCAATATCACCCGTATAAAATTCAGTTGCTGCACGAGAAACAATGTTGTTGCTTCGTGAACGGTTCCAGGATCGCATCATTTCTCGTAATTCCGACCATCAATGGCCACCAAGGTCGTGTGACTTGACGCCTTGTGACTTTCATCTTTGGGGTCATCTGAAGTCATTGGTGTATGCCAATAAACCCCGAAACATCAATGACTTGAAGGAGGAAATTCGACGGGTTATCGGGCAAATGGAAGTCGAAACTTGTCGTGCAGTAATATCCAATTTCATGGACAGAGTTGATGCGTGCCAGCGCAGTAGAGGAGGACACATGCATGACATCATTTTTCATACATGAAATCGGAAGGTAAGATGAACTTGTTGATGTATTTATTTTCAGTTTTTCAATAAAATAAATCTCTTAATTTGATATATCAAAACCGGCGCTCTTTTTGAATCACCCTATAACTATAAAAGGTGTATACTAGGTAGTTTTGTTGTTGGAGTTGTGTTCTCTTTTATGTTGATGACTTCCTGTAAAATATCGGTTAATGACATTCCTGTAAAACATATAAGGTTCATCAAAATGCAATGTACTAATACATAACATGTATCCTCATTTAAGGGACATTAGTAAATTTTTTATTTACTTGTCATTAGGTTACATTAAAATAGTGTTACACTGATTCTTGTGTTCATTCACTGGATCATGGTAAATAGTTTTTTCTTACAGTTCAAATTGTCTGTCGGTACAAATCATTTTATAGTTTGTCTAACGTACATGAAAAACTACCGTTAACGATGTAGACTAGGTAATGATAGTTGATTTTAATAATAATATATTACGGTACAATTTTTTTTAGTTTATTTAAAGTCGCATCAACAGCGAGTGTTTATTAGCAAAGGTTATTTAACAGAGGGTATTAACTTCAGAAAATGTCCAGATCCTAGCCGGTAATCGAACCCGGGCTTCCAAGTGGTAGGTTAGCGCACTTACCATTACGCTAAGGAGATGGTCTAACTTTAATTTTTATTGTGTTTTTTTATTTTACTTTATTTAAAGTCGCATAAACAGCTAGGTCATTAACGACTACTGTGGGATTTGAACAGTGAGCTTTTCCCTTGTGAAAAGTTCCAGACCTTGGCTGGCAATTGAACCCGGGACCTCCGCGTTGCAGGCTAGCTCTCCACCACTACTTTACTGAGGTAGTCAAACTTTATTTTTGTTTATATACAATCTGTTTCTTAGTTTGTCTTGACCTTTATGAATATGTTGGGAAAGAAAGTATTTTTTCATATCGATTTTTTTAAATCCAGTTTTCACTAGAAATACGCGTTTCCAGGACCCCTGAACCGAATAAAACATGTTTTTTTTAGCGATTGGTCTGTGTTAGAGTAAAAAATCTTAAGAATGAAACAGTGTAGGCCCTACGTAGTTGAAATTTTAGTTAGGTACCACTACGAGACTAAACACGAACATTTTCATCAAAATCGGTCAACCGGAAGTATTAGTTTATTCAATGCAATGTTTTTACTTTTTTGAGATTTTTTTCAAAAATGGTTCCTACGATTTTTTTAAAAATTGCCTCATTTACTTAATTTTTTATACACTACAAGATAGGGTAAGTGCCATGTCTGCTGAAATTCTTGGAAAGGCTGTTTTCTCGTAAAAAAAATTGTTCGTTTTTAAAAGTGCATTTTAGGGCAAAAGTGTATGCAATCAAAGTTTAAAAAATTTACAACTATTTTAAATCATATTTTTCTATAACGCTTAGTGTAGCGTCAATTCGTAATTTTCTTTATTTTGCTCATCAAAATCGGTGGAAAAATGAGATGGGCTTAGCATGCATTTTACGATAAGAGTGTATGTAATCAAAGTTATAGACAACTGCAAAATCTATAAAAAATTTGTTACGAAAATATTTTTACAAAACCTATTTTAGCGTCTATTAGTGATATTCCGTATACCTTAGTTCTACAGAGGTTTTTTATTTTGCGTCATTCACTCGTGATTAAACAGTGGTGTTTTTCTCTCTCTCTTTCTCCCACTTCATTATTTACATTGTCAAGAAAAAGTCGTGTGAACGTTCCACATCAATTTTTTTATTTTTACGATTTTAATGTGAAATTTAACCTAAAATGATTAAACGTTGGTGTTTTTCTCTCTCTTTCTCCCACTTCATTATTTACATTGTCAAGAAAAAGTCGTGTGAATGTTTCACTTTAATTTTTTTTAATATTTTTATGTGAAATTTTAACCTAAAATTTATCCTAAGATTGTAATTTTAAATAATAAAAAGAAAGTAAAATTGAAAAGCATGTGCGATAGAAACACAATATTTTATTCGGATCGTATGGTGCACTATATTTTAAATAGTAAATTGAATATTTTACATAATATTCATTTTGTGATGAAATTAAATTGCGAGTGGTATTAAATTTTGTCGTATATTTTTATTACTTATTTAATTTATTTTCAAATTCACTGAATTTTATCCACCGTAAAATTGAGTTAATAGTATAAAATTTAATTTTACTAGCTAATAGAGAAATTTTTCGTATAAATTTATCGGTTCATTTGATATAATGTAATAATATTATGTGAGAATAATAATAATAATTTGCGGTATGTCGTTTTGTCGACCATTTTGTATGACTTGTATCAGTAGATAATATTTTTTGGGTTATCAATAAATGTAAAATGTATTTTGTTCACCAGATTTTATGTTGAAAATCTGCTATTAAGTTTACCGTATTTTTGAAAATTCTTTCAAATTTCCATTAATCCTATTATGTGAGTTGCCAAAAATGTATGCTATAAATATATAGTTTGCTAAGAAATTTGAGAGAGAAATCTTTTGCAACGTGTGTTGTTGTTTAGGTCATCAGCCTGTAGGCTGGTTTGAACCTGTAGAGGTTTTACTAAGTAAAACAATGAGTGAGGTGGTTTACCATTGCCTTCTTCACTGAGTGGAAAAGTACGCTTATCAGCATGCCGGGCCCTCTGAAAAGCACATATTTTCTACTCTGCAAATGACACTTTCACTTCATTCACCACAGGGTCTGGGTGTATAATAAATTATTTAATAATAAATTCATTACTTTCAGAGGAGATAACACTGATTAGTGTCTTTTACACCTCTACCTCTTCTGTTCTTAAATGATTCAGTAATTTAATTGGCTGACCATGTGATAAGAAACAGAACTATTTATTTTAGCCCTGCAACGAACAGATTGAGTGTAAATAATTTGACACTCCACCTGTCCGTTATGGGCAGACGGTCTGTTTTGCAACGTAATGAGTTTAAAGATAGTAGACGGAAAATTTAGGTTCCGAGAAAAATGAACGCTTTTTGAAGGTGATTAGAAAAATTTTCTAAAGCCACCAAATTTTGTTGGGTATAACTAGTAATATATAAATGATTTTTTTTTACTTTCTTTTGCCTATATGAATATATAGGAAGGAAAGTATTGTTTTCATGTCGATTTTTCAAAATCGAGTTTTCACCGGATCTATACGTTTTCAGACCCCCTGAACCCAAAAAACATGTTTTTAGCGATTGGTCTGTGTGTGTGTGTGTGTGTGTGAACAGAATATCTCAAGAACGGAACATCGTACGAACTTGAAACTTGAAACTTAAGTTACATACCACTACCGGACGCGACACGAACATTTTCATCAAAATCGGTCAACCGGAAGTAGTAGTTTATTCGTATAATTTTTCAGTTTTTTGCGATTTTCTCAAAAACTGGTCCTACGATTTTTTTTAAAATCGCCTATTTTACTCAATTTTTTATTTTCTACAAGATAGGGTAGGCGCCATGTTTGCTGAAATTCTCGGTGAGGCTGTTTTCACGTAAAAACGTTGTTTTTTTAAGATTACGGCTTTAATATAAATTTTAGCGGAAAAACTTATATAATAAAAGTTGTAGAGAATTTAAAAACCTATAACTTCTGTTTCAAACATTTTTTTGTATAACGCTTAGTTTAGCGGTAATTTGCGATTTTCTGTTTTTTTTCTCACGAAAACGTGAGAAAAATCGATTTTTTTAACATTTCGGTCTTAGACCACAACGAAAAAAAAAAGATCTACAACTTTTGTAAACTTTTGTTTGGAAAATTCGGATAATAATGCATTTTACGACAAAAGTGTATATAATTAAATTTATAGAAAATTAAGAGATCTACAACTTTTGTTTAGAGCATTTTTCTCTACAGAGCCTAGTTTAGCGTGAAAGCGTGATTTTCCGTATTTTTAAGCCAAACTGAGGTTGATTTTCATTTTGCGTCATTCACTCATGATTAAAATAAGGTTATGTTTTTGAGGTTAGTTTTTGTTCATTTCTAATGTTTTAATACTAATGTTAGGTTTATTGTTAATTATTTGCATTGGCAAGAGAAAGTTGTGTGAGTGTTTCACACCAGATTTTTGTTTGGTGGTTTTGGTAAGTGTACAAAACTGTATGGATTATGAAGTGTAAAATAATTATACTGTATTTAAATTGCAGTGTTCTTCAAATACTGTATGCTAAATTTTTTTTTGTTTTTTTTAGCTTTTATTTGTTATCGGGAACTGTACATTGTTGACAACTACCCAATTTCATCGCTGCTTTTTGCTGTGTTTTTTGACGTAGATTAGAGATGAGTTTGAACAGGGACCCCCAGTAGAGTTTGTTCATGGATGGCTGTCAACTGGTCACCATACAAAGTTGCTTGTCCAACCGGTGTTACTTAACAAATAATAGCGACTTTCTACCAGCTGACTGACTGGGCTGGCCCACCCGAAGGCCGTATGCTAGATAACACGATTTTATGAATGGGTTAATTCGGATAAACGAGGGTAATACAGTATAATACCGATTATCCGTGGTAATTGGGGGGATAACTATACCGGATAACCGGAAAACACGGATAATACAACCCAATTCGGTCGAGACCACCTACGTCATAAACAAAACCACCAGTTACGCGTATGTTTTATTCTACTGATTAATACATGTTAATACTATCGGATATCGGAAATAAATAAACAAATTGTATTGAAATAAAAATATTTACTACATAAATTTATATAAGTCTTACCTTAAACTACGTAACAAAAAAAATCTGTTATTTTACTTTGTTTCATTTTATGCCGCAATATTTTTTCTTTTACTTTTCTTATATAACCACGAATATGTAAAATGTCCACGTAATCTGTGTCATCCTGATTTTCCATGAAAGTTAGTAATGTTTCGGCACCGGTTAAAGCTTCTTTACAACTTATTTTAGGAGCTGGTAACGTGCTCGCCTCTCATCACGCGGTCTTGGGTTCGAATCCCACTCGGGCATGACATTTTTTCATACGATACAAAAAATTCATTTCATCCTTCACCGTCTGCATTAGCAGCACAATATGCAAAACAGTCGGACGTTAAACCAAAAAAAAAAATTCTAGTGATCGCACGGTTAATCCAAACTCCGGTTAAACGATCCACGGAAAACCGGTACTCTACTGTACTTTATTTGGAACAACTTGTTATACAGTAAATTTGAGTAGTTTTTAATAAGTGATTTTTTTATGTACTCGTAAAATAAATATAAAAATTTGGTGTGAAACACTCACACAACTTTCTCTTGCCAGTGCAAATATTTAACAATAAACCTAACATTAGTAATAAAACATAAGAAATAAGCAAAAAACTAACCTTAATAAACATAACCTAATTTTAATCATGAGTGAAAGACGCTAAATGAAAATCGAACTCAGTTTGGCTTAAAAATACGGAAAATCACTCTTTCACGCTAAATTAGGCTCTGTAGAGAAAAATGCTTTCAATAAAAGTTGTAGATCTTTTAATTTCCTATAAATTTGATTATATACACTTTAGTCGTAAAATGCATTCTAAGGCCGAAATATTAAAAAAATCGATTTTTCACACGTTTTCGTGAGAAAAAAATCAGAAAATCGCTAATTACTGCTAAACTAAGCGTTATACAAAAAAATGTTTGAAATAAAAGTTGTAGGATTTTAAATTCTCTACAACTTTTGTTATAAAAATGTTTGCGCTAAAATGCATATTTAAGCCGTAATCTTAAAAAAACAACGTTTTTTACGTGAAAACAGCCTCACCAAGAATTTCAGCAAAAATGGCGCCTACCCTATCTTGTAGAGCATAAAAAACCGAATAAACCAGGCGATTTTTAAAAAAATCGTAAAACCAGTTTGTGAGAAAATCATAAAAAAGTGAAAAATTACACGAATAAACTACTACTTCCGGTTGATCGATTTTGATGAAAATGTTCGTGTCGGGTCCGGTAGTGGTATGCAACTTAAGTTTCAAGTTTCAAGTTCGTACGATGTTCCGTTCTTGAGATATTTTGTATACACTCACACAGACACACACACAGACCAGTCGCTAAAAACATGTTTTTTTGGTTCAGGGGGTCTGAAAACGTATAGATCCGGTGAAAACTGGATTTTCAAAAATCGACATGAAAACAATACTTTCCTTCCTATATATTCATATAGGCAAGAGAAAGTAAAAATTTATTTCGCCGGCCGCATTGGCGCAGTTGGTAACGTGCTCACCTCTCATCATGCGGTCCTGGGTTCGAATCCTACTCAGGCACGGCATATTTTCATACGTTACAAAAAATCATTTCATCCTTTATTGAAACCACCGGGTTGGTCTAGAGGTAAAAATCAGCTGTTTAACAACTGATTTTCGGAGACGAAGGTTCCTGGTTTAAATCCTAGTAAAAGTAGTTACTTTTATACGGATTTGAATACTAGACAGCGGTTACCGGTGTACTTTGATGGTTGTGGTTCAATTAACCATACTCTCTCAGGAATTGTCGGCCTGGGTCTGTACAAGAACTTCATGTACACGTCATACTCATCATCCTCATCTCATTGGGTCATGGGGTTGCTTATTGTTTTGAATTGAACAGATTGCAACGTACGCACATTAGGGATTTTTAAAAAAAAACCTTTATTGAACCCACCGGGTTGGTCTAGAGGTAAAAATCAGCTATTTAACAACTGATTTTCGGAGACGAAGGTTCCTGGTTCAAATCCTAGTAAAAGTAGTTACTTTTATACGGATTTGAATACTAGACAGCGGTTACCGGTGTACTTTGTGGTTGGGGTTCAATTAACCATACTCTCTCAGGAATGGTCGACCTGAGTCTGTACAAGACTACAACTCATTTAAACATCATACACATCATCCTCATCTCATTGGGTCATGGGGTTGCTTATTGTTCTAAATTGAACAGATTGCAACGTACACAAATTAGAAAGAATCCTCCATTGTATAAAAGTTACACCCCAACGTCGTCGCTAATGACCGTTGTAGTTGATGCGACGTTAAATAAATGAATTATTTAAAAAAATTTATTTCACTGAATACTATAATGTTTTTTTTTATGTTTCAGGTATGTGTTTTCCAACAGATTTTATAGCAATTTTGCTGCTGAAAGTTAAAATTATTTTTATTATTATTTTAACGTATATTGATCATTAAATATAAGTCTAACCGTAATTAAATTTTATTGTTTTAAATTTTTATTACACTAATTAATATTATATAATTACATAAAACACGAGTTAGCTAATTAATGGGTGTGAATCGAATATGAATTCGATGTATCGTAATTGGTGTGAATTATATTAATTTTCTCTTATATTCCAAGAATTTTTAAGGGTTTTTTCACTTAATTGTACAATTAAATAATCTTTAAAACAATTTAAACGAACATATTTTCTAGCATTTTACTTTCTCTTGTCTTTTCCGTTACTATTCGTAGTGATCCATTCCCCAAATATTCAAATACCAGTACTCTCTTAATTTTTTGTTGATAATAAATATGTGTGCCCATAATGGGCAGGTGGAGTGTTAAATTTTGCACTCTATCTGTTGGTTCCAGAGCTACAAAATATAGTTCTTTTTCTAACCACATGGTCAGCCAATTATATGACTGAACTATTTAAGAACAGAAGAGGTAGAAGTGTAAAAGACACTAATCAGAGTTATCTTCTCTGAGAGTAATGAATTTCATTATACAGCCAGACCCTGTGGTGAATGAAGTCAAGATGTCATTTGCAGGGTGGAAAATACGTGCTATTCGGAGGGCCTGGCATGCTGATAAGCATACTCTTTCAACTCAGTGTGTGTTGGCAATAGTAAACCACCTCACTCCTCGTTTTTACTTAGTAAAACCTCTAGAGGTTCAAACTAGCCTTTCGGCTGTTGACCTAAACAACAACAATAGATATGTTTTGAAGGCGAAATGAGGGTATTAACGACTGCAATGCAGTCTTTTTACTTTCTCTTGCCTATATGAATAAATAGGAAGGAAAGTATTGTTTTCATGTCGATTTTTCGAAATCGAGTTTTCACCGGATCTATACGTTTTCAGACCCCCTGAACCCAAAAAACATGTTTTTAGCGATTGGTCTGTGTGTGTGTGTGTGTGTCTGTGTGTGAACAGAATATCTCAAGAACGGAACATCGTACGAACTTGAAACTTAAGTTACATACCACTACCGGACGCGACACGAACATTTTCATCAAAATCGGTCAACCGGAAGTAGTAGTTTATTCGTATAATTTTTCAGTTTTTTGCGATTTTCTCAAAAACTGGTCCTACGATTTTTTTAAAAATCGCCTATTTTACTCAATTTTTTATTCTCTACAAGATAGGGTAGGCGCCATGTTTGCTGAAATTCTCGGTGAGGCTGTTTTCACGTAAAAACGTTGTTTTTTTAAGATTACGGCTTTAATATAAATTTTAGCGCAAAAACTTATATAATAAAAGTTCTAGAGAATTTAAAAACCTACAACTTTTATTTCAAACATTTTTTTGTATAACGCATAGTTTAGCGGTAATTTGCGATTTTCTGTTTTTTTTTCTCACGAAAACGTGAGAAAAATCGATTTTTTTAACCTTTCGGTCTTAGTATGCATTTTATGACAAAAGTGTATATAATTAAATTTATAGAAAATTAAAAGATCTACAACTTTTGTTTAGAGCATTTGTCTCTACAGAGCCTAGTTTAGCGTGAAAGCGTGATTTTCCGTATTTTTAAGCCAAACTGAGTTCGATTGTCATTTTGCGTCATTCACTCATGATTAAAATAAGGTTATGTTTTTGAGGTTAGTTTTTGTTCATTTCTAATGTTTTAATACTAATGTTAGGTTTATTGTTAATTATTTGCATTGGCAAGAGAAAGTTGTGTGAGTGTTTCACACCAGATTTTTCTATGTACCGTACGTATTATATTTGCCCATAATAAGCAGGTGGTGTGTTAAATTATTTGCACTGGATCTGCTAGTTCCAGGGCTACTAAAAATAGTTCCGATTTTTAACACATGTTCAACCAATTGTATGAAGCATTTAAGAACAGTAAAAGTAGAGATGTAAAAGACTCTAGTCATAATTGTCTCCTCTGAAAGTAATGAATTTCGTCATTATACAGCCAGACCATGTGAATGAAGTGAAAGTGTCATTTGCGGTGTTGGAAGTACATCCTTTGCTGAGGGCCTGGTATGCTGATAAGCATACTTTCCACCTCCTTGAGGATGGCAATGGTAAACCACCTCGTTTTACTTAGTGAAGCCTCTAGAGGTTCAAACGAGCCTTTAGGCTGAAGATCTGAACATTAACAGTAGATATGTGACTCGGGCAGTCCTTAACGTTTGTTCTGAACTTAGTCTTGGAAAATGATATTTGTAGAGCTATTTTATATTTCAGTTTGAGCTACTAAACTTTCCACTTGAGTTATGACATTTTTCCAGTGAGGGAGGGAGAGGGTAAAACAGTGATCAAGGTAATGGGCAATGTCTTAACTTTATTATAATATTTCTTCTTCTTCTTCTTCTTCTTCTTCTTCTTCTCCTTCTCCTGCTCCTCCTCCTCCTCCTCCTCCTCCTCCTCCTCCTCCTCCTTCTTCTACTTCTCTTTCTCCTTCTCCTCCTACTCCTCCTTCTCCTTCTTTTTCTCTTACTCCTCTTCTCCTTCTTCTTCTCCTACTCCTACTCCTCCTTCTCCTTCTTACTATCAAGGATTAGGCATAAGCCTGTTCCGAACTCACAAACCGTCATGTACCTCTACAGAAACACGAGGCACTCCAGCCCGTACATCTCGACTACTGTCATCTTCTTCGAGGTCTTCCCACCTCCCTTCTTCCAACTGGAACATATTCCGTCACTTTTAGAGGTATCCTCTCCTCTGGCATCCGTTCCAAATGTTACCTCCATTGATTCCGGTACTCTTCCACTTTTTCATTTAAGCTAAATACACCCAACTCGGGTGATCTAATTTCCTCCTCCTCGTTATGTGGGCTATTAGATCCAGCCTCGAGCAGCCCTTCACCCTTCTTGAAAACCTCATTTCAGCTGCTTGGATCCTACCACCCATCACTCACTTCCATAAATATATTTTTGTACGTAACTTAATTCAGATCAACCCACTGATGCGTGTGATAAATTTATGTACGATGTACAGGAGTAATTTACAGTAATAAATTATAAAATAATAAAAATAAATGAAAAAAGTCAACTACAGACTATTATAAAACTGAAGTAACTTGTCATGAAATTTGATCGATTAGTTACAAGGAACAACACCTATTTAATGTTTCTGTTTCATTTTATTTTTGTTATTTTATCTCTCCTAATATGCTACATTGTAACTGCTTGGTAATTTATAAAAGATTTCTCTACCTTTTTCTAAGATATTAAGTAACCGAGTGACTAATACACCTATCTCCCTTCCTTTCGTTCCACCCCTCCTTCACTTTATCATTGTATATTTCTTTTAAATTTTCTATTGTGTTGTAGTTAACTAACTCATTTTTGTTGTTGATTAAATTATTCTTGTACGTCATTAAAAAGGCGTTTGTCAGTAAATCAAAAATCGGGTAAGTTTATTTTACAAGAAACTATAGTCTACAAAGTGTTTCAAGAGGACTCTGTTATACACCTTAGTGGTGTTATACACCTGAGTAGGACAACCGTTCTCAAAAAAACATTGGTCTGGAATCGCTTCCTTATCGAGTTATGGCTAGCGAAAGATTTCGCCTGAAATTCAGCTCCCCCTGTAAAATGAACTTTTTTTTTGGTTTGACGTCCGACTGTTCTGCAATTACTGCTAATGTAGACGGTGAAGGATGAAATGATTTTTTTGTAACGTATGAAAATATGCCGTACTTGAATGGGATTCGAACCCAAGACCGCATGATGGGAGGTAAGCACGTTACCAATTACGCCAATGCGGCCGGCTGTAAAATGAACTGATACAGAAATTTGTTGTTGCGTTGTTCTGATCATCAATCGAAAGGTTGGTTTGAACCTGTAGAGGTTTTACTAAGTAAAACGAGGAATGAGGTGGTTTATAATTGCCTTCCTCACTAAGTGGAAAAGTACGCTTATCAGTATGCCGGGCCCTCTGAAAAGGACATATTTTCCACTGCAAATGACACCTTCACTTCTTTCATCATAGGTTCTGGCTGTAAAATGAAATTCATTACTTTCAGAGGAGATAATTTTGATTAGTGTCTTTTACACCTCTACTTTTCTATTTTTACATGGATTCAGTGATAATTGACTGATCATGTGATAAGAAACAGAACTATTTATTTTAGCCCTCCAACGAACTGATAGATTGAGTGTAAATAATTTGACACTCCACCTGTCTGTTATAGGTAAACAGAAATTTGTAGGTGTACAGAAATTTACTACTAAGTCTAACGAGGAGTGAGGTAGTTAACATTGCCTTCCTCACTGAATGGAAAAGTACGCTTATCAGCATGCCGGGCCCTCTGAAAATAACATATTTTCCACTCTGCAAATGACACCTTCACTTTGTTCACTATAGGTTCTGGCTGTAAATGAAATTAATTACTTTCAGTGGAGATAACTCTGATTAGTGTTTTTTACACCTCTAATTTTCTGTTCTTACATGGATTCAGTCATTTAATTGGCTGATCATGTGATAAGAAACAGAATATTAATTTTAGCCCTGAAATGAACAGATTGAGTGTAAATAATTTGACACTCCATCTGTGTTGTATAGGCAACAGAAATTTGTAGGGTGTTAATTAAGGTTTCCAATTGAATTTGTTTAATACAAAATGAGCTGAAAAATCGAATAAATGTGTCCCACATCTGTAACTACAGTAATTTCTGAGATATCTGACGAAATACGCAAAATTCAGTCTCGAAAAATGTGTTTTCTTTATGTTTGATTTGAAGTAAATTAACTTTGTTAAATTGGTAACAAACATGTAAACGTCTTGAAAATAACTTACTTGCACATAATTTTATTCTGTAGAGAATAATGTGAAATAGGCCAATAAGAAACAAAGTTAAACTTTGGAAAAATCGGGTTTTCAATTAATCAAAACAGTCCAGAAATATACAGAAAAACGAAATTTTTATAATTATTTTTTTACATACGAGATGTGGCTATTAAATATTGAGACTGACGTTGTAAAAAATTTAATTTTAATTTTATACATAATCACTTATTGTCACCTTCAATATATACACTCGTTCTCTATCCCTACAACGCTCCATGTGAATTTTCCATTGTTAGAAACAGTGCTGGAAGTCATCTTCTGTCAGCTCCTTCAGGACACGTGCCGCTTTCTCTTTTACAGCTTCCACAGACTCAAATCTTGTCCCTTTTTAATGCAGATTTCATCTTCGGGAACAGGTAGAAGATAGTAACATGTGATGAAACGTGATTTTTTACTTATGATCCGGAAACGAAGCGCCAATCCATGCACTGGAAGAGCCGAACTTCACCGAGAGCCTAAAAAGCTCGAATGAGCAAGTCAACATTTAAAGCGATGACGATTGTTTTTTTTTATATCCATGAGATTGTGTACCATCACTGGGTTCCTGAAGGTCAAACAATTAATCAAAATTACTACCTTGAGGTACTTTCTAAACTACGTCAAAGAGGAAGGAAAACCGGCCCGAAATGCGGAAGGACAAATCATGGGTTTTTCACTAAGCCAATGCGCCAGCTCATTCCGCGTTATCTGTCAAGAGGTTCCTAGCCAAGTACAGCATCTCAGTGTTAGAACATCCACCTTATTCACCAGATATTGCACCATGTGACTTCTACCTGTTCCCTAAGGTGAAATCTGCATTAAAAGGGACAAGATTTGAGTCTGTGGAAGCTTTAAAAGAGAAAGCGGCACGTGTCCTGAAGGAGCTGAGAGAAAATGACTTCCAGCACTGTTTCCAACAATGGAAAATTCGCTTGGAGCGTTGTAGGGATAGAGAAGTAGTGTATATTGAAGGTGACAATAAGCGATTATGTTCCAAATAAAATTAAAATTTTTTACAAAGTCAGTCTCGTTATTTCATAGTCACACCTCGTAGACTAGTTCAGCGTCAATCAGCGATTTTCCCGTATTTTTAAGTCAAACACAGTGGTGGTTTTTGCGCCATTCACTCATGATTAAACACAGCTTACATTATTCGTTATAAACATTAGCAAGAGAAAGTCGTGTGAATGTTTCACTACAGATATTTTTTCATACAAAGATTCAGATGTAAAGTATCAGTTAGTTTTTTTTTATCTTACAGTTTTTGTTTCAGAACAATAAACCATTATAAGTGCTGTGTACAATGAAAATTTCCTGCAAACTTTGCAAATGTTTGGTATTTGTAATATGATAAGGTTATATTTAATAAAATATCGTTACTGGGTAAACCAGTCAACAATATTACACCTAGTTAACGCACGCGTGCTCTCACGCAAACGTATTTTATGTTCCCACGATTAAGCTACTCGTTTTACAAGACGACGTTGACGACGTTCGTTACAAAAACTAAATACAAATACAAGTGAATACATATAATACAGTAACTTACATTAGATTCAGTTTAAATTCCAAACGGTTGCTATGCGGGTTTCAATTTCTCGGAACATGCGTGCCTTTCTCTACATTTTAATCTACGTAGTTTCCTTACAACATGTGGGAGATGTAAAAAAAGTCAGTGTTTTTGTAACTGGTTGTCATTTCTTAATGCATTTATGGAATTTTCCAGAAATATTTACATTTTATTTTTATTATTAATTTTTTTTTGCCTCCATTTAATACTGTATGTACGAGTACATGGCAAACTCTGGTGTGAAACAATCACACAACTTTCTCTTGCCAATGCAAATAATTAACAATAAACCTAACATTAGTAATAAAACAATGGAAATAAACAAAAAACTACCCTCAATAAACATAACCTAATTTTAATCATAAACGAAAGACGCAAAATGAAAATCGACCTCAGTTTGGCTTAAAAATACGGAAAATCACTCTTTCACGCTAAACTAGGCTCTATAGAGAAAAATGCTCAAAATAAAAATTGTAGATCTTTTAATTTTCTTTTAAAAATCAACTGGTTTACTACATTTTTTATGCTCTACAAGATAGGGTAGGCGCCATGTTTGCTGAAATTCTGCGTGAGGCTGTTTTTACGTAAAAACATTTTCTTTTTCAGATTGCGGCTTTAATATTCATTTTAGCGCAAAACGTTATATAATAAAAGTTGTAGAGAATGTAAAATTCTACAACTTCTATTTCAAATATTTTTTTGTATAACGCTTAGTTTAGCGGTAATTAGCAATTTCATGTTTTTTTCTCACGAAAACGTGTGAAAAATCTATTTTTTTAAGATTTCGGCCTTAGAATGCATTTTACGACAAAAGTGTATAAAATAAAATTTATAGGAAATTAAGAGATCTACAACTTTTATTTTAAGCATTTTTTTGTACAGTGCCTAGTTTAGCGTGAATGAGCGATTTTCCGTATTTTTAAGCTAAACTGAGGTCGATTTTAATTTTGCGTATTTCACTAATGTTTTTTGAGGTTAGTTTTTTGTTCATTTCTAATGTTTTAATACTAATGTTAGGTTTATTGTTAATTATTTGCATTGGCAAGAGAAAGTTGTGTGAGTGTTTCACACCAGATTTTTTTTATTACCTATTCCGATTGTTTCTTACTAAGTACTTTTGTAGGTTTGTGTTTTAGAATTAAATTTCTATGGGCGTTCGGGCCAGCCCAGTCAGTTAGCTGGTAGTAAGTCGCTATTATTTGTTAAGTAACACCGGTTGGGCAAGCGACTTTGTATGGTGACCAGTTGACAGCCATCCGTGAACAAACTCTACTGGGTCCCTGTTGAAACTCATGTCTAATTCAAGTCAAGTAATACAGCGAAAAGCAGCCATCAAATTGGGTAGTTGTCAATAATGTACAGTTCCCGATAAAAAATTCAAATTTAAATTCACGGGCCGGCCCGTGGTGTAGTGGTCAGCGCAACTGGCTACTATGCCGGGGTCCCGGGTTCGATTCCCGGTCAGGTCTGGCATTTTTTCATCTGTAAATCACCATATATCATTACCTACGCACAAGCCCAAGGTTTATGTAGGCATCATCACTCAATTAAAAAAAAATAAATGCTACAAAAAAAACTGTCATACAGTCCACCTTAATTGGCTGATCATATGATGAAACAGACTTTTTTGTAGTCGTAGAACTAGCAGATCGAGTGTAAATAATTTAGACACTCCACCTGCCTGTTATTGTTTAATTTTTATTACCTACTCCGATTATTTCTTACTTAGTACTTTTGTAGATTTGTGTTTTAGAATTAAATTTCGATGTACATTCCATTCATTTTGGAATCAGGCAGGAGATGTGATTGAGTTATTTTGTGTTTGAAGATTTTCAATATTAAATATTCAATATAAATATTTTATTAACTGGATCATTGTAGCTGTGTGTACCCGGATGTGTGCTATACATGATTTAGAATAGTAATTTCGATATTGTGTCACCTATCGATACTGGTTTTAATCTTTTCACTCGTCTCTCGTTTTTATCGATTCTGGATAGTTCTGAACCCCCATTAATAATTCATTATCGAAATGCATTTCATCGTTAACTATTAACAGTTTGGTCGGTCTGTATTTTATGAAGGTCTTTTCTCGTGTAGTACATTATAGAGCGTAATGTAAAGTTTTGCTATCGTGAAATGCATTATGTGTTATAATGTGAATGTTTTATTGTTAGCTGACAAATAAAGATTTATTTCTAATAAATATTGTATTTGAAACGGAAAAAAAGAAACAATCAGAAAAATAGAAAGAAGGATTCTTAGAACCTGCATAAACAAAAAACACATAGTTGACAACCAGCACACACTTTTACCAAGAGAACAAATTTATAAAGAAATAGAACCAATCACTGATGCAATGCGCAAAAAGAGAATTTCTTTCTTTTCGCATATCCTTAGAACTCCAGAAAACCGATTATTAAGAAAAATTGTAGAAAAATTCAAGTGTGCAAAAACGGAAGGAGCTACAATTCCTTGGCTTGAAGAAATAAAAAAAAACAGAACAGAACTAAACCTAACAATTGCTGATGTCAAAGATCGCACACCGGTTTACAAAGAAACAATTAAAGACAAAAACAAAATTTCATCAGTAAGAACAATTAAACGAAAAGAACAGGTTTGTTCAGACGAATTGAGAAAAGCAAGATCCGACAGAATGAAAAAGTATTGGCAAGAAAGAAATGAAAAGGAAATAAACTGCCGAAGAAAAAGAATTAACCAAAGAGACTAAAGTGATCCTTTGTGGTCATAAAATGAAAAAAATATTGTATTTGCCTATACCGGGCAGATGGAGTGTTAATGAATTTCATTATACAGCCAGACCCTGTGATGAATAAAGTGAAGGTGTCATTTGCAGAGTGGAAAATATGTGCTTTTCAGAGAGCTCGGCAAGCTGATAAGCGTACTTTTCCACACAGTGAGTTGTGGCAATGGTAAACCACCTCACTCCTTGTTTTTACTTAGTAAAACCTCTACAGGTTCGAACCATCGTTTCGGCTGTTGACCTAAACAAAAACAATGTGTTAACTTTTAATAAAATGTTTCCAACTGATAAGTAAAGAATATTGCCAATAACGGACAGGTGGAGTGTCAAATTATTTACACTCAATCTGTTCGTTGCAGGGCTAAAATAAATAGTTCTGTTTCTTATCACTTGGTCAGCCAATTAAATGACTTAAGCGTTTAAGAATAGAACTGGTAGAGGTGCAAAAGACACTAATCGGAGTTGTCTCTTCTGAAAGTAATGAATTTCATTATACAGGTGGACCCTGTGGTGAATGAAGTGAAGGTGTCATTTGCAGAGTGGAAAATATGTGCTTTTCAGAGGGCCTGGCATGCTGATAAGCGTACTTTTCCACTCAGTGAGTTGTGGCAATAGGAAACCACCTGACTCCTCGTTTTACTCAGTAAAACATCTACACGTTCAAACCAGCCTACAGGCTGATCACGTAAACAACAACACATGTCTGTTATGGGCAAAGTACGTTAATTTTTTTTCTTTTTTTTTTGAGTGATGATGCTTACATAAGCCTTGGGTTTGTGCGTAGGTAATGATATGTGATGATTTACAGATAAAAAAATGCTAGACGTGACCGGGAATCGAACCCGGGACCTTGGCATAGTAGCCAGTTGCGCTGACCACTACACCACGGGCCGGCCATATATTGAGAAATAAAATAAATATGAAAGTTATTATTAAAAGTTAAAAGAGGTCACATGTTTCAGAATGAATTAGTAAACGTACCCTTAATATTTACTGATATTCTTTACTCTGCATTCCCTTCCACTTAACAAACGGTGATGGGGTACAACTGTAATATGGTTTTTGGGGATGAAGTTTTAGGGTTTTAAAGTTAGACTAATTAAAAGAACTTTTCAATATTACTAAACCTTGTTAAAATAATAATGTACGGCACATAAAATTGTTTCAAAAGTAACTACTAATAATTTCTTGAATGAATTTTTTTTGTTTTTTTTTTTTAAATTAACATAGAAACAAAAGTATGAGTAAATGGTTTATTTATTTTGCTCGTAAAACCTGTTTTTCGATTAGAAAAAACATAAAATGTATTCAACACAATTTTTTTTACATGGAAACCTTGAAAGAAAAAAATTAGTGACTAATATTATGTATTCAGTCTTTGTTAGAATAACGGTTGTTTCAAAAATAATACAACCGTAATCTCGTATTTTATTCCTAATGTGTGTACGTTGCGATCTGTTCAATTTAGAACAATAAGCAACCCCATGACCCAATGAGATGAGGATGATGTGTATGACGTGTTAATGAGGTGTAGTCTTGTACAGACCCAGGCCGACCATTTCTGAGAAAGTATGGTTAATTAAACCCCGACCATCAAAGTACACCGGTAATCACTGTCTAGTATTAAAATCCGTATAAAAGTAACTACCTTTACTAGGATTTGAACCAGTAACCTTCGTCTCCGAATGATTTTGGCGACGACTTTACCTCTAGACCAACCCGATGGGTTACCGTAATATTAACAAGGTAATTTCAACATTCTTTACTCTCTGTAGTTTAGGTCATCAGCCAAAAGGATGGATTAACCTGTAAAGGTTTTACAAAGTAAATCGAGGAGTGAGGTGGTTTACCGTTGCCACAACTCACTGAGTGGAAAACTATGCTTATCAGCATGCCGGGCCCTCTGAAAAGCACATACTTTCCATTCTGCAAACGACACCTTCATTTCATTCACCACAAGGTCTGACTGTATAATGAAAATCATTACTTTCAGAGGAGACAACTCTCATTAGTGTCTTTTGCACCTCTACCTGTTCTGTTCTTAAACGATTAAGTCATTTAATTGGCTGACCATGTGATAATAAACAGAACTATTTATTTTAGCCCTCCAACAAACAGCACACACACACACACACGCGCGCGCACGCACACACACAAACAGACCAAACGCTAAAGACATGTTTTTTTTTTTGGGTTCAGGGGGTCTGAAAACGTATAGATCCGGTGAAAACTCGATTTCTTAAAATCGACATGAAAACAATACTTTCCTTCCTATATATGCATATAGGTAAGAGAAAGTAAAAATGAGTGCATCGTTTTTGAAACACTCTATATTTTATGTAGTAGCTGTTGGGTGTAGATGTGGTGGTGTGGATGAGGGGAAGGAGAAGTTCTGGTTGGTTGTTTGCTTGCTTGTTGTTTAATTTCTTCCCTACGTAACACACACTAACATTTTAGTCTGCCAGATCTTCTTTTTCTTCTTAATGTATGCATAATTAGGACAATTTAGTAAGTAACAAAGTAAAATCTGTAAACCTTAAAGGCATAAAAACGTAAAATGGTGTGACAGAGATAGATATACTGTAACTACTTAAATTTTCTATCTCTCTCTTCTCTTTAACGCGTAAAGAAAATTCGTATTAATTTATACAGTTATGATCTAAAATATTATTTATCGTTGTTATATCACGTGACTATAATTTGAAACTTTTTTTTTAATTTAAAATTTTAACAAAATATGTAAAATATATTTTAAAGTATAATGGTTTATTTTTCTAGTTAGTCTTAAATTCCACTTAATTGGTTACGGTCAATTTTTTTATTTTGTAATGAATTGAAGTATTGTTTTCATGTCGAGTTTTCACCGGATCTACACGTTTTCAGACCCCCTGAACCCAAAAAAACATGTTTTTTAGCGATTGGTCTGTGTGTGTCTGAACAGAAAATCTCAAGAACGGAATATAGTACAAACTTGAAACTTGAAACTTAAGTTACATACTACTACCGGACCCTACACGAACATTTTCATCAAAATCCGTCAACCGGAAGTAGTAGTTTATTCGAATAATTTTTCACTTTTTTGCGATTTTCTCAAAAACTGGTCTTACGATTTGTTTTAAAATCGCCTGGTTTACTCAATTTTTTATTCTCTACAAGATAGGGTAGGCGCCATGTTTGCTGAAATTCTTGGTGAGGCTGGTTTTAGGTAAAAATAGTGTTTTTTTTTTAAGATTTCGGCTTAAATATGTATTATAGCGCAAAAATTTATAGAATAAAAAATGTAGAGAATTTAAAAACCTACAACTTTTAATTTAAACATTTTTTTGTATAACGCTTAGTTTAGCGGTAATTAGCGATTTTCTTCTTTTTCTCACGAAAAGTATGAAAAATCGATTTTCTTAAGATTTCGGCCTAAGTACGCATTTTATGACAAAAGTGTATATAATCGAATTTATAGAAAATTAAAAGATCTACAACTTTTATTTCTAGCATTTTTTGTACAGTGCATAGTTAAGCGTGAGAATAGTGATTTTCCGTTTATTTTTAAGCCAAACAGGTCGATTTTCATTTTGCGTCTTTCACCCATGATTAAAATAAGGTTATGTTATTGAGGTTAGTATTTTGTTTATTTCTAATTTTGTAATACTAATGTTAGGTTATATCGTTAAAATTATTTTCATTGGCAAGAGAAAGTCGTGTGAGTGTTTCACACCAGATTTTTTTTTTTTAGAATTTTGGTTGACCTCTGTAATCTGTGTGTACGGTATGGTGGCCTTGTTCTGTCTGTGATGTCTTGTAAAATGTACCTCTCTTAAGAGTAACCGTCTACCGTATACATGTTATGTCTTCTCTTATTACCACTGAAACTGAAGGAGACAAGAGAAGGGGTTGTGAGGCAGTCTGATGGGGGTGGAGAGGAGAAAAGAGAGTTAGATGTCAGAGAAATGTGTGGTGGAGGTTACGGGTACATCATTGGGTCTGTCTGGCTGTCATTCTGTCTTCTCCGCTTAACTTTTTGTTTGGTTTTACCCTGGGTACTTTTAGTGCGCACTATTTTCTCTGTTCAGTTAACAATACGTCGTGATGTCACCTAGTAAATGTACCAAACTTCAACTTGAACGCTTGATAACGTTCTATTCCTCAAATACTAAACTGAAAAATTTCAAACAGAAAGTCTCTGTTTCGATTCCGGATATGTATAATCTAATGAAATGAACAGCCCAACAAAATTATTTTTAATACTCACCTCAGAGTATCACATTATCGAGACACATCTTTCGTCTCACACGGAGACATCATTAGGACAAAGCACAGAAATAAAAATGTGGTGTGAAACACACACACAACTTTCTCTTGCCAATGCAAATAATGACTAAGTTTTTCTAATGATATATTATTAGAAACGAACAAAAACATAACCTTATTTTAATCATGAGTGAAAGACGCTAAAGAAAATCAACCTTAGTTTGGCTTAAAAATACGTAAAATCACTCTTTTACGCTAAACTAGGCTCTGTAAAGAAAAATGCTTTAAATAAACGTTATAGATCTTTTAATTTCCTATAAATTCGATTGTACACTTTTTTGTCGTAAAATGCATACTTAGGCCGAAATCTTAAAAAAATCGATTTTTCACACGTTTTCGTGAGAAAAAAAACAGAAAATTGCTAATTACCGCTAAACTAAGCGTTATACAAAAAAATGTTTAAATTAAAAGTTGTAGGTTTTTAAATTCTCTACATTTTCGATTGTATTTTACGCTAAAATGCATATTAAAGCCGTAATCTTAAAAAAAAAACAATTTATTTACGTGAAAAAAGCCTCACCAAGAATTTCATCAAACATGGCGCCTACCCTATCTTGTGGAGCATAAAAATTTAGTAAACCAGGCGATTTAAAAAAAAAAATCGTAGGACCAGTTTTTGAGAAAATCGCAAAAAAGTGAAAAATGACACGAATAAACTACTACTTCCTGTTGACCGATTTTGATAAAAATATTCGTGTCGGGTCCGGTAGTGGTATGTAACTTAAGTTTCAAGTTCGTACGATGTTCCGTTCTTGAGATATTTTGTTCTTACACACACACACACACCCACACACACACACACACACACACACACACACACACATACACAGACCAATCGCTAAAAACATGTTTTATGGGTTCTGGGGGTGTAAAAAGTGTAGTGGTGAAAACTCGTTTTGCAAAAATCGACATGAAAACAATACTTTCCTTCATATGTATTCATATAGGTATGAGAAAGTAATAAATAAATAAAAGATGAAGTAACTAATATTAATGAATAAAATCAACCATACTCTCTCAGGAATGGTCGACCTGAGTGTGTACAAGACTACACAGTCTCATTTACACGTCATACACATCAACCTCATCTCATTGGGTCATGGGGTTGCTTAATATTTTCAATTGAACAGATTGCAACGTACACAAATTAGGAATAAAAAAACAAGGATTATATGAAGTTAAGCGTGAAGGGTTTTGTCAGTAATGTATTCGTAAAAATCTTTAAATTCGCAGGTCTTTGGCCCCGTAAATCAATTTTACCATCTGTTGTGGACAGGGTCAGTGAAAGAATATTTACATATTTCCTAGTAGCCTACATTTAGGCTTACTATGGAGAATAGGCTATATTAACTGGCAGTACGCCACAAATGCTAAATTTTGTGGCGGGCACATCCTAATGGATCTTGACCGCATCTATGAGCTCTCACAAGTGGACGCAAATCTGAAATTTCATATCCTCCCTCTTTCTGTCTCGTTGCCCCTCGCCCTTTTCTTCTCCCTCCGAGTGTATCTTACTTTAAAGCTATCTCCTGGTGAAGTTTCATGAATATTTTTTACGTTCTCTTCCCTTTTATGAATACTATATAGAGGAGGAAAGTATTGTTTTCATGTCGATTTTTCCAAATCGAGTTTTCACCAGTGGCGGTTTCAGAGAAGGGGCCATGCCCCCCCCCCGAAATGCTAGGAAAACTTAGTTTAATAGTTTCTGTTAGCTATTATTTCTAAGAAAACTGAATCCCAATACTCGTACCTATCAGTTAACAATAATTATTTTAGTATAAAAATGAGTCAAACAGAAAGTATCTATTTTTAAATAGTATTAAGATAATAATCAGTGTCAGTAGTGAAAAGCCACTCGCATCCAGTCAGCACCTTGAAAATTTCTCTATGAATTAAAATTGTGGTTACAGCAATACAGCATAAAAAAGGACTTTTCAATAACTCAATTACAAACTATGTATAACAAATTATGTAGTAAGAGCTACATAAAAACAAGATAGCCCCCCCCCCGACCCCAAAGAAAACATATTTTTAGCGTTTGGTCTGTATTTGAACAAAATATCTTAATAATGGAACTTTGTATTCGAAGTTTAAACTTGAAAGTTCGTTACCATAATATTTTTACTTTCTCTTGCCTATATGAATATATAGGAAGGAAAGTATTGTTTTCATGTCGATTTTTCGAAATCGAGTTTTCACCGGATCTATACGTTTTCAGACCCCCTGAATCCAAAAAACATGTTTTTAGCGATTGGTCTGTGTGTGTGTCTGTGTGTGTGTGTGTCTGTGTGTGTGTGTGTCTGTGTGTGTGTGTGTGAACAGAATATCTCAAGAACGGAACATCGTACGAACTTGAAACTTGAAACTTAAGTTACATACCACTACCGGACGCGACACGAACATTTTCATCAAAATCGGTCAACCGGAATAAATAAATAAATAGTTTATTCGTATAATTTTTCAGTTTTTTGCGATTTTCTCAGAAACTGGTCCTACGATTTTTTTTAAAATCGCCTATTTTACTCAATTTTTTATTCTCTACAAGATAGGGTAGGCGCCATGTCTGCTGAAATTCTCGGTGAGGCTGTTTTCACGTAAAAACGTTGTTTTTTTAAGATTACGGCTTTAATATAAATTTTAGCGCAAAAACTTATATAATAAAAGTTGTAGAGAATTTAAAAACCTACAACTTCTGTTTCGAACATTTTTTTGTATAACGCTTAGTTTAGCGGTAATTTGCGATTTTCTGTTTTTTTTCTCACGAAAACGTGAGAAAAATCGATTTTTTTAACATTTCGGTCTTAGTATGCATTTTACGACAAAAGTGTATATAATAAAAGTTATAGAAAATTAAAAGATCTACAACTTTTGTTTAGAGAATATTTCTCTACAGAGCCTAGTTTAGCGTGAAAGTGTGATTTTCCGTTTTTTTAAGCCAAATTGAGTTCGATTTTTCATTTTGCGTCTTCCACTCATGATTAAAATAAGGTTATGTTTTTGAGGTTAGTTGTTGTTTATTTTTAATATTTTATTAATAATGTTAGGTTTATTGTTAATTATTTGCATTGGCAAGAGAAAGTTGTGTGAGTGTTTCACACCAGATTTTTTCATTAAATGTAGACTTAAAAAATATTCGGTTTGTCTGGGGGTTGGTAGAACTGTCAATGGATCGGTTGGTTTTGGTTTGTCATGTTCATTTATAGTTAAGTCATAACTAATGTAGTAATTACTTTATATAAAAAAAAAATCTGGTGTGAAACACTCACACAACTTTCTCTTGCCAATGCAAATAATTAACAATAAACCTAACATTATTAATAAAATATTAGAAATAAACAAAAAACTAACCTCAAAAACATGACCTTATTTTAATCATGAGTGAATGATGCAAAATGAAAATCAACCTCAGTTTGGCTTAGAAATACGGAAAATCACTCTTTCTCTCTAAACTAGGCTCTGTAGAGAAAAATGCTTTACATAAAAGTTGTAGATCTTTTAATTTTCTATAAATTAAATTATATACACTTTTGTCGTAAAATGCATACTAAGGCCGAAATCTTAAAAAAATCAATTTTTTACACATTTTCGTGAGAAAAAAAAACAGAAAATCGCAAATTACCGCTAAACTAAGCGTTATACAAAAAATTGTTTGAAATAAAAGTTGTAGAATTTTTAATTCTCTACAACTTTTATTATATAAAGTTTTGCGCTAAAATGCATATTAAAGCTGTAATCTTAAAAAAACAACGTTTTTACGTGAAAACAGCCTCACCCAGAATTTCAGCAAACATGACGCCTACCCTATCTTGTAGAGAATAAAAAATTGAGTAAACCAGGCGATTTTAAAAAAAATCGTAGGACCAGTTTTTGAGAAAATCGCAAAAAAGTGAAAAATTACACGAATAAACTACCACTTCCGGTTGACCGATTTTGATGAAAATGTTCGTGTCGAGTCCGGTAGTGGTACGTAACTTAAGTTTCAAGTTCGTACGATGTTCCGTTCTTGAGATATTCTGTTCACACACACACACACGCGCGCGCACACGCACACGCGCGCGCACACACACACACACACACACACACACACACACACACACACACACACACACACACAGACCAATCGCTAAAAACATGTTTTTTGGGTTCAGGGGGTCTGAAAACGTATAGATCCGGTGAAAACTCGATTTCTTAAAATCGACATGAAAACAATACTTTCCTTCCTATATATTCATATAGGCAAGAGAAAGTAAAAAAAATGTAATCTAGAATAAACAAGAATATTGTAATAATACTGCCCAAAACAGACAGGTGGAGTGGCAAATTATTTACATTCAATTTGTTCATTGCAGGGCTAAAATAAATAGTTGTGTTTTTTATTACATGGTCAGCCAATGAAATGACTGAATCATTTAAGAACAGAAGAGGTAGAGGTGTACTGTGACACTAATCAGAGTTATCTTCTCTGGAAGTAATGAATTTCATTATACAGTTGGACCCTGTGGTGAATGAAGTTAAGGTTTCATTTGCAGAGTGGAAAATATGTGCTTTTCAGAGGGCCCGGCATGCTGTTAAGCGTGCAATGGTAAACCACCTGACTCCTCGTTTTACTTAGTAAAACTTCTACAGGTTCAAACCAGCCTTTCGGCTGAGAACCTAAACAACATTGTAATAATGTGTAATTTTGTTTTGTTTTTATTTATTTATTTAACGTCGCATCAACTTCAAGGTCATTAGCGACAACGTTGGGGTATAACTGTGCTTTAACCCACCGGGTTGGTCTAGAGGTAAATTCGTCGCCAAACTCAGCTGTTAAACAGCTGATTTTCGGAGACGAAGGTTTCTGGTTCAAATCCTAGTAAATGTAGTTACTTTTATACGGATTTGAATGCACGACAGTTTTACTGGTGTACTTTGATGGTTGGGGTTTAATTAAACATACCCTCTCAGGAGTGGTCGGCCTGAGTCTGTACAAGACTACCCCTCATTTACACGTGTCATCCTCATCTGATTGGGTCATGGGGTTGCAACGTATACACATTGGGGATTGAAAAAAAAACTGTGCTCCTTTTCCTTCCTCGTCCCTGGTTTTAAACAAATTACGGACCCAACACGTCTTGACACGTTTTTTTCTTACGTTGCTGCTCTTCGTTGGTGTATGGGACGTTTTAATATCTTGTGCGTGAATTTCGGTATGAAATTATTGAGATATTTTTAAAGTAGTTTGTTCGCTATCGAAAATATGTGTATAAATATTTTGTACGATTATTTGTGATGTCGATGCAAGTATAGGTGTGGGAGTGACATGGAACTATCTGAGACAGTAACAATTGGCATGCATGTAGGTTCACGTTTTGATAGCTGTTTGATGAAATTGAGCTGTCATATTATAAAGTACAACACATATTGAGTTCTTCTGATTGTGTACTTTTTTACTTTCTCTTGCCTATACGAATATATAGGAAGGAAAGTATTGTTTTCATGTCGATTTTTCGAAATCGAGTTTTCACCGGATCTATACGTTTTCAGACCCCCTGAACCCAAAAAACATGTTTTTAGCGATTTGTCTGTATGTGTGTGTGTGTGTGTGTGTGTGGGTGCGTATGTGAACAGAATATCTCAAGAACGGAACATCGTACTAACTTGAAACTTGAAACTTAAGTTACATACCACTACCGGACCCTACACGAACATTTTCATCAAAATCGGTCAACCGGAAGTGGGAGTTTATTCGTATAATTTTTCACTTTTTTGCAATTTTCTCAAAAATTGGTCCTACGATTTTTTTTAAAATCGCCTGGTTTCTTTAATTTTTTATTCTTTACAAGATAGGGTAGGCGTCATGTTTGCTGAAATTCTGGGTGAGGCTGTTTTCACGTAAAAACATAGTTTTTTTAAGATTACGGCTTTAGTATGCATTTTAGCGCACAAATTTATATAATAAAAGTTGTAGAGAATTTAAAAACCTACAACTTTTATTTCTAACATTTTTTTGTATAACGCTTAGTTTAGCGGTAATTTGCGATTTTCTGTTTTTTTCTCACGAAAACGTGAGAAAAATCGATTTTTTTAACATTTCGGCCTTAGTATGCATTTTACGACAAAAGTGTATATAATTAAATTTATAGAAAATTAAAAGATCTACAACTTTTATTTAGAGCATTTTTCTCTACAGAGCCTAGTTGAGAGAGAAAGAGTGATTTTCCGTATTTCTAAGCCAAACCGAGTACGATTTTCATTTTGCGTCTTTCACTCATGATTAAAATAATGTTATGTTTTTGAGGTTAGTTTCTTTGGTTTTTTCTAATGTTTTATTACTAATGTTAGGTTTATTGTTAACTATTTGCACTGGCAAGAGAAAGTTGTCTGATTGTTTCACACCAGATTTTTTTTAAATCGTGTGTATGTGCGCAGTAACACATCGTTGATGTGTTCTTGTTTAAGTCAACACCCGAAAGGCTCGTTTGAACCTCTAGAGGTTTTACTAAGTAAAAACCAGGTGTGAGGTGGTTTATTAGGCTTTCCTCACTAAATTGAAAGAGTACGCTTATCAGCATGCCGGGCCCTTTGAAAAGCACATATTTTCCACCCTGCAAATGACACCTTCACTTCATTCACTACAGGGTCTGTCTGTATAATGAAATTCATTACTCTCAGAGGGATAACTCTGACTATTGTCTTTTACATCTCTATCTCTTATGTTTTTAAATGATTCAGTCATTTGATTGGCTGACCATGTGTTAAGAAACAGAACTATTTTTTGTGGCCCTGAAACCTGCAGATTGAGTGCAATTAAAGGGGTCGGCAGAAGAAAGTGCTAACCCACAAAATTTTCAGCATGATTTTTCTTAAATGTTCTGTAAAAATAAAATGTACAGCATGTTTTAAACAGGATACTATATTTACGATCTTAAAAACCTATATTAAGAGAAAATAACAAAATGTTTAACATAAAAAAAAACATGATTTGTAGATTTCAGTAAAATGTTAAAATAACTGTGTAAATTTATGTTGTTGTGGATTAGGACTGTCTTCTCGCTACCCCTTCAAGTAATTTTTTTTTTGCAATCCCTAATTTGTGTACGTTGCAATCTGTTCAATTGAGAACAATAAGCAACCCCATGACCCAATGAGATGAGGATGATGTGTATGACGTGTAAATAAGGTATAGTCTTCTACAGACCCAGGCCAACCATTCCTGAGAGAGTATGGTTAATTGAACCCCAACCATCAAAGTACACCGGTAACCATTGTCTAGTATTCAAATTCGTATAAAAGTAACTACCTTTGCTAGGATTTAAACCAGGAACCTTCGTCTCCGAAAATCAGCTGTTAAACAGCTGATTTTGGCGACGACTTTACTTCTAGACCAACTCGGTGGGTTTCAATTAATTTAACCCTTTACCTACTTGTTATGGGTATGGGACGTTTAATATCTTGTGAGTGAATTTCGGTATGAAATTATTGAGATATTTTTAAGGTAGTTTGTTCGCTATCAAAAATATGTGTATAAATATTTTGTACGATTATTTGTGATGTCGATGCAAGTATAGGTGTGGGGGTGACATGGAACTATCTGAGACAGTAATAATTGGCATGCATGTAGGTACACGTTTTGATAGCTGTTTGATGAAATTGAGCTGTCATATTATAGAGTACAAACACATGTATGTTTATGTCTCTGTCGGTGTGGCAGATCGTCTTATATATGTCTGTCAGTCGTTATCATCGAAAACTGATTGTCAGATTTGGGTTAGGCATGAGGCGTGAGGTTTGCTCTATTATAATAGTATGCATGTTGTACTGATTATGTAGTGGTGTGTGTGTGTGTGTGTGTGTGTGTTTGTGGAGCTGTCAATAACATTAGTTGTTACGTAGTAGGTAGATTATGATTGCATAACCAAGCGATCTCATATCCCAACTGAGTTTCTTCTAAAGGAAGGAACGTATTCTGTCAAGTGATTATATAGTAAACTGTTTTAAACTTCACCGACAGAATAACGTATGGCAATGAAGGGTAGCAAAACCAAGGTAATGTTGCGATTGTTAAACCATGAACTAACGGTAGTCGAGTATTTTTTTTATACCCCATTAGTAGGGTAGTCTAGGGCAACGGTTCTCAAAACGTTTTTGGTGGCGTACCACTTTAGGGGAGCAGTATATCTCGAAAATCGATTTTTCTAATTTTGGCGCCATTGCCTTCTGTATCATTTTTCTGTGTAATTAATTACATATATAAATTATAACTGTACCATAAAAATTACGGAAGCTATCCAGATTTTAGTTAAGTAATGTTTTGACCAGAATTTCTTTTAATTGAGTTAATCTGTGGAAACAATTAAGATTTCAAAGAACACAGAAAACTGAGAAGGCAATGGAAATTGTGTTAAAAGAAGCAAGACAAGAGAAAAAAAGAGGAAATTATTTGAGAAAAAAGAAAAGTCTAGTGAGGATCAATATTATGGTGCAGGCCGATTTTAGAATAAGTAAAACTTCACAGCTCATTTCCCGCAAATTCACTTTTTTCCATAAAGGTACAGTTTTCTCAAAAACTATTTGACTTTAAAGGTTGAAATTTTTTTTTTAATGTTTCCCAGTATAATTGTGACATAGAATCATTGCAGTATTATTAGTAAGTTCAAAATAAAATAAAAAATAGGAAATTAAAAGATCTACAAATTTTATATAAAGCATTTTTCTCTACAGAGCCTAGTTTAGCGTGAAAGAGTGATTTTCCGTATTTTTAAGCCAAACTGAGATTGATTTTCATTTTGCACTATTCACTCGTGATTAAAATTTGGTTATATTTATTGAGGTCAGTTTAGTTTGTTTATTTCTAATGTTTTATTACTAACGTTACGTTATACTGTTCATTATTTGCGTTGGCAACAGAAAGTCTGTGAATGTTTCACAACAGATTTTTACTTTCTCTTGCCTATATGAATATATAGGAAGGAAAGTATTGTTTTCATGTCGATTTTTCGAAATCGAGTTTTCACCGGATCTATACGTTTTCAGACCCCCTGAACCCAAAAAACATGTTTTTAGCGATTGGTCTCTGTGTGTGTGTCTGTGTGTGAACAGAATATCTCAAGAACGAAACATCGTACGAACTTGAAACTTGAAACTTAAGTTACATACCACTACCGGACGCGACACGAACATTTTCATCAAAATCGGTCAACCGGAAGTAGTAGTTTATTCGTATAATTTTTCAGTTTTTTGCGATTTTCTCAAAAACTGGTCCTACGATTTTTTTTAAAATCGCCTATTTTACTCAATTTTTTATTCTCTACAAGATAGGGTAGGCGCCATGTTTGCTGAAATTCTCGGTGAGGCTGTTTTCACGTAAAAACGTTGTTTTTTTAAGATTACAGCTTTAATATGCATTTTAGCGCAAAACTTTATAGAATAAAAGTTGTAGAGAATTAAAAATTCTACAACTTTTATTTCAAACAATTTTTTGTATAACGCTTAGTTTAGCGGTAATTTGCGATTTTCTGTTTTTTTTTTCTTACGAAAATGTGTGAAAACTTGATTTTTTTAAGATTTCGGCCTTAGTATGCATTTTACGACAAAAGTGTATATAATTTAATTTATAGAAAATTAAAAGATCTACAACTTTTATTTAAAGCATTTTTCTCTACAGAGCCTAGTTTAGAGAGAAAGAGCGATTTTCCGTATTTCTAAGCCAAACTGAGGTTGATTTTCATTTTGCATCATTCACTCATGATTAAAATAAGGTTATGTTTTTGAGGTTAGTTTTTGTTTATTTCTAATATTTTATTAATAATGTTAGGTTTATTGTTAATTATTTGCATTGGCAAGAGAAAGTTGTGTGAGTGTTTCACACCAGATTTTTTAAATAGTTTAAGTTGAGACAAGTTTGATTTTTATTTTGTAATTGTATCGAGATTGATAGCAGAAATTCGATATATATCGATCAGTTTGAATGAATAGTACGTGGTAATAAATTTGTAATTTAATTTGTATCGATAGAAGTAATACAAAGCATAAGAAGTAAGAACTGTAGAACTATTACATTATCTATTTGAATTCAAGTTCAAAGTCAGTATATAGCTTTGCTTTACACAACTTTATACTATACAGGTAATATTTATAGGGTGATTCAAAAAGAGCGCCGGTTTTGATATATCAAATTAAGAGATTTATTTTATTGAAAAACTGAAAATAAATACATCAACAAGTTCATCTTACCT
Organism: Catonia carolina; assembly: GCA_035578175.1. Classification (NCBI taxonomy): domain Eukaryota; kingdom Metazoa; phylum Arthropoda; class Insecta; order Hemiptera; family Achilidae; genus Catonia; species Catonia carolina. Next base: position 112,717,802 of record JAQMRL010000003.1, read on the forward strand.
TCCGATTTCATGTATGAAAAATGATGTCATGCATGTGTCCTCCTCTACTGCGCTGGCACGCATCAACTCTGTCCATGAAATTGGATATTACTGCACGACAAGTTTCGACTTACATTTGCCCGATAACCCGTCGAATTTCCTCCTTCAAGTCATTGATGTTTCGGGGTTTATTGGCATACACCAATGACTTCAGATGACCCCCAAAGATAAAAGTCACAAAGCGTCAAGTCACACGACCTTGGTGGCCATTGATGGTCGGAATTACGAGAAATGATGCGATCCTGGAACCGTTCACGGAGCAACAACATTGTTTCTTGTGCAGCAACTGAATTTTATACGGGTGATATTGGAGATCGTACCGAAGAGTTCTCCGTACAGAAGAACATCGTAAACCCAATTGTTGAGAACGGCGACGTATTGATTTTGCTGGGCTAACAGCCACACTGTCACGAACCAACGCAACGTTCTGCTCAGTTCGGCCAGAACGACGACGTCCAGAACTTTTAAGGTCGACTGTTGAACCCGTCTCAAAAAACTTTTTCATGAGCCTGCGAACTGTTGATTCATTCGGTGCTTCATTACGTCCTAGAGTACCGCGAAGTCGCCTGACAGTAGCCGCATAACTCTCTCCACTCTGGTAAAATGTTTTGACGATTAACACTCGTTGTGCAATAGTAAACTTCTCCATGGTTAGACACAGACTGCGAGAGTACTACACTGCTAACAAGAGAAACTACAACTGAATCGTCAATCGGAATGTTCTCCGAAATAGAAATGAGGTCTAACAATGTTGCCAACCGATAAACAAAAATGTACCAGCCGTTTAAAAACCGGCGCTCTTTTTGAATCACCCGTTATATATATATCCGGTCGGAATCCTTTGAGTCAATGTTTCAAGAACAGAACTGAAGAGAAGAGCGCGCTCGCTGTTTATTTCTTCAACTAATTACAAAAGTTTGTATTAATTTCTGTACCGAATTAATTAATTATATTAAATACACAAGTAAGATTTCAATCATGTTTAGTAGATGGTGACCGGAGTGGATGTTTAAGGTCATAAGTCATTCGTTTGTCCGATCTTAATTAATTAAAACTTTACCTTATCTTTATAATCTATCCGTTCAGTTGGCAACTGATGCTATTTATGGATTACTAGCATTCGCCGTCGCGGCTTTCCACGCGAAAAATGCTGTAATCACTTTTCAGCAGTTCTTACTTTATGAAGTTGTTTTGCTTTTGAAGATTTTCTTCCTAGTAATGTTTTTTTTTGATGGCATTATTGAAAATAGAAAATGAAGGGTGTTTTTTTAGAGGTATAGAACTTTAGGTTGGCAGTACTGATTTCCATGGCGGCCATTTTGAAAACTGTTGTGTAATTTATGTTCAGTTTGGTTTGCCATTTTATAATGAATAGACTGACGCCTGAACAACGCCTGCAAATTGTGCAGATTTATTTTGAAAATCATGGTTCGGTTCGTGAGATTTTCACATGAAAATTTTGTCCAGTGATGAAGCCCATTTTTGGTTGAATGGCTACGTGAATAAACAAAACTGCCGCATTTGGAGTGAAGGTAATCCTCGATACATTGCAGAGAAGCCTTTACATCCAGAAAAAGTGACTGTTTGGTGTGCTTTATGGGCTGGTGGAGTCATTGGTCCTTACTTCTTCAAAAATGATGCCGAGCAGAATGTTACAGTCAATGGTGACCGCTACAGAGCCATGATCAATGACTTTTTTGTTCCTGAATTGAATCGCCTTAATGTTGGAGAGCTGTAGTTTCAATATGATGGTGCAACATGTCACACAGCGTGTGTCACAATCGATTTACTGAAGGAAACGTTTGGTGAACGCATAATTTCACGTTCTGGACCTGTAAAGTGGCCTCCAAGGTCGTGCGATCTAACACCGCTGGACTATTATCTGTGGGGGTATGTGAAGTCGCTAGTCTATGCCAATAAGCCACAGACAATTGACGACTTGGAAGGCAACATTCGCTGCGTTATTACCAATATACGGCCCCAAATGCTGCAAAAAGTGGTCACAATTGGACGTCTCGATTGAACAACGTCCTAGCCAGCCGCGGCAGCCACATGGCGGAAATTATTTTTAAATAAAAATGGCAAATAATTATCTTCAAAATAAAACCAATTCCACGTCAATTGTTCAATTATTCTGCGTTTTATTTCATTTTAAAGTTCTATACCTCTAAAAAAACACCCATTAAAACAAAAAAAGAAACACAAAAAAATTGTCAAAACCAAAAACTTAAATCTACGTTGAATAAAATAAAATATCAAAGCAATAGATCACTCACCAATTAAAATAAATATAATACAAATTAAAGAAACACGGAACTTTACTTTTATAAAATATTCAACAATACAAAATCGTACCTACATAATAAAATACAATAAAATTATCATGAGATGTTGTCACCAGCTGATCCTTAGCACCACGTCGCTATTTGCTAAATCATATGACTTTATTTATGACAAATCTTTATTTGAATCACATCAGCTGGTTTAAAAGCAGCAGATTATCTAACCTCATAAAAGCCTTAATGTAGGACACATAAACATTATTTTCAACCCTTTAGGGCTAACTAATTAAGGGGTTCAATAGCCTAAAACCTGCACCGGGATCATAGTTACAACATAAAAAAAAACTGCATGAAAATTGGTTCAGTAATTTAAGAGATAAAGGGGTACACACACACACACACACACACACACACACACACACAGACCAATCGCTAAAAACATGTTTTTTGGGTTCGGGGTCTGAAAACGTGTAGATCCGGTGAAAACTCGATTTTTTTAAAATCGACTTGAAAACAATACTTTCCTTCCTATATATTTATATAGGCAAGAGAAAGGAAAAAGAATTATTTTTTGTAGCACTGGAACTAACAGATCAAGTGCAAATAATTAAACACACTGGATTTGCTTATTGTTCCGAGTTGAACCGATTGCAACGTACACATATTGGGATTTTAAAAAAATTAAAAAGGTCGCTTAATTACTTAAACAACTTCAAAAAAAGAGGATTTATAAAAACTTGTTTCGAAACTATAAAAAAAAAAACAAAAAATAATTAATTTTACATAAAACTAATTTTGTATTCTAGCTGTTTTTGTGGTGTGTCTAATTAGTATGTCGTTTGCTTTTTTTAAAGGACAATGAACTCGTAATTATTATTTTTGTTGTTTTTTTTAATTAGTAAAATAACTTGAAAAAAATCTGGTGTGAAACACTCTCACAACTTTCTCTTGCCAATGCAAATAATTAACAATAAACCTAAAATTAGTAATAAAACATTAGAAATAAACATAAAAATAAACTCAATAAACATAACCTTATTTTAATCATGAGTGAAACACGCAAAATGACAATAAACCTCAGTTTGGCTTAAAAATACGGATAATCACTCTTTCACACTAAACTAAGCTCTGTAGAGAAAAATGCTATAAATAAAAGTTGTAGATCTTTTAATTTCCTATAAAATTGATTATATACACTTTTGTCGTATAATGCATACTAAGGCCGAAATCTTTAAAAAATCGATTTTTCACACGTTTTCGTGAGAAAAAAACAAAAAATCGCTAATTACTGCTAAACTAAGCGTTATACAAAAAAATATTTGAATTAAAAGTTGTAGAATTTTACATTCTCTACAACTTTTATGATATAAATTTTTGCGCTAAAATTCGTATTAAAGCCGTAATCTTAAAAAAAATAAAATCTTTACGTGAAAACAGCCTCACCGAGAATTTCAGCAAACATCGCGCCTACCTTATCTTGTAGAGAATAAAAAATTGAGTAAACCAGGCAATTTTTAAAAAAAATCGTAGGACCAGTTTTTGAGAAAATCGCAAAAACATGAAAAATTATACGAATAAACTACTACTTCCGGTTGACCGATTTTGATGAAAATGTTCGTGTCGGGTCCGGTAGTAGTATGTAAGTTAAGTTTCGCATTTCAAGTTCGTACGATGTTCCATTCTTGAGATATTTTGTTCACATACACACACACGCGCGCGCGCACACACACACACACACACACACACACACACACACCAATTGCTAAAAACATGTTGTTTTGGGTTCAGGGTGTCTGAAAACGTGAAGATCCGGTGAAAACTCGGATTTCGAAAAATCGACATGAAAACAATACCTTTCTTCCTATAAGTATATTCATATAGGCAAGAGAAAGTAATCTCATACAATACATGTAAAACGTAAAATTTTTTGTATTTTTTCTTTTAAAAAATATCGGGTGTGAAACACTTATGCGACTTTCTCTTGCCAGTGTAAATGATAAACAATGTAACATATTTTTAATCATGAATGAATGACGCAAAATGAAAATCGCCCTGTGTAGAGCGTAAATTGCGAAAAATTATTAATTAATCCTAAACTTTGCAAAAGAAAATGCTTGAAATATAATTAATTTGTAGGTGTTTTAATTTTCTATATTTTCAATTTTTTTTTTTTTAACGTCCGACTGTTCTGCAATTACTGCTAATGCAGACGGTGAAGGATGAAATTATTATTTTGTAACGTATGAAAAGATGCCGTGCCTGAATGGGATTCGAACCCAAGACCGAATATTTTTAATTGTACACGTACGTCGTAAAATGCTTTACTAAGGCCGTAATATTTAAAAATATAATTTTTAACAATTCTAGTGACCAAAATACAGAAAATCACTTATTAACGCTAAATTAAGCGTTTTAGAATTTGTATTTGAATAGAAGTTGTAAATAGGTTTTTTTTCGATTTCTACACCTTTACTTATGTACGCGGTTGACCTTGATTGTGTATTAAGGCCGCAATTAAAAATAAACTAGGCTCTGTAGAAAAAAAATGCTTTAAATAAAAGTTGTAGATGTTTTAATTTCCTATAAATTTTATTATATAAATTTTTGACGTAAAATGCATACTAAGGCTAAAATCTTGAAAAAAAAATCGATTTTTTACACGTTTTTGTAAGAAAAGAACAGAAAATCGCAAAATACCACTAAACTAAGCGTTATTCAAAAAAATGTTTGAAATATAAGTTCTAGGAATTTTAATTTTCTACAACTTTTATTATTACATTTTTGCGCTAAATGCATATTAAAGCAACAATCTTAAAAAAAACCATTTTATTTTACGTGAAAACAGCCTCTCCAAGAATTTCAGCAGACATGACGCCTACCTTATCTTGTAAAGCATAAAAAATTTAGAAAACGTGGCGATTTTAAAAAAAAGTCATAAGACCAGTTTTTGAGAAAATCGCAAAAAAGTGAAAAATGACACGAATAAACTCTTACTTCCGGTTGACCGATTTTGATGAAAATGTTCGTGTCGGGTCCAGTAGTGGTGTGTAACGTAAGTTTTAAGTTTCAAGTTCGTACGATGTTCCGTTCTTGAGATATTCTGTTCACACACAGTCACACACACGCGCGCGCGCACACACACACACACACACACACAGACCAATCGCTAAAAACATGTTTTTTGGGTTCAGCGGGTCTGAAACCGTGTAGATCCGGTGAAAAGCCGATTTCTTAAAATCGACATGAAAACAATACTTTCCTTCCTATATATTCATATAGTCAAGAGAAAGTAAAAATTAAATTTGGACAAATTAGTGAATTTTTTTTTATATTAATTTCAAATTAGTAAATCCTTTTTTTATTAATTTATTTAACGTCGCATCAACTACAACGGTCATTAGCGACGACGTTGGGGTGTAACTAATCCTACAATGGAGGATGAAATGCTATTTTGTAACGTATGACAATATGCCGTTCCTGAGTTGGATTCGAACCCAGGACCGCATGATGAGAGGCGAGCACGTTACCAACTACACCAATGCGGCCGGCATTAGTGAATTTAATTGAGTTAAAAGGTGTTCTTTTTAGAAAGATGTAAACGAAGAAACGACTTGTTCGATAAAATTGTGGAACATTGAATTCGACTAAAAGAAAAATGTATTTCCCGTTTATGAAAAGAAAAACTTGGCGACTGTTAATTGAATATTGACTTTTCCTGGAAGCCACTTAGGCTAATTACATTAATAATTTAATGGGCGTATCTCGGTACCAATAAGGAATACATTTTTGGTTCACTGATTCTCTTTCTATCTTCTTTGGGACTCTGTTTACTTACGTTCATAATATAATCAAAGGTGTTCTTTCTCTGTATATTTTTTAAATTACATTTTGTATTTATTTATAATTAACTTATTATAAGTTATTTTTGCCCATAACAGGCAGGTGGAGTGTTAAATTATTTGCACTCGATCCGCTAAATCCACGGCTATAAAAAATAGTTCTGTTTCTTATCACATGGTCACCCAATTATACGAGGGGGTACCCAAAAGTATCCGGAATAGCTCTGCTGTGGGCGGAGCTTGTGCAGTACAAATTCCCGCCACTAGGCTGCTTGTAGCGCTACTCATTGCCAGTTCAATGCCATTTTGTTCGTTGATCTAGCTTGTTCTGTTCTCGTGCAGTGATTGTTCTCGCTAGTGCTGTTTTGTGCTCGTGTCGTTTTTCATGATGGCAGGTTTTAATGAACAACGTGCGGCTGTGAAATTTTGCTTCTTGCTCGGTAAAAACGCCGCGGAAACAGTTGTAATGTTGAACACAGCTTACAAAGACGACGCTATTGGAAAAACCCAAGTGTACGAGTGGTTTTTGCGCTTTAAAAATGGCGACATGTCGATTGAGAACAAACCTCGTTCTGGACGACCGTCGACTTCCCGAACAGACGAAAATGTTGTGAAAGTGAAAGAAATTGTACGAACAGACCGACGACAGACCATTGACCAAATATCATAGGTTAGTGGGTTATCTTGGAGCTCAGTCCAACGCATTTTAACAGAAGACTTGACAATGAAAAGAGTCGCTGCCAAGTTTGTGCCTCGGGTTCTGACAGACACTCAAAAGGAACGTCGAATTGAAACGTGTAGTGATTTGAAACAACAGCTTGAAACTGATCCAGATTTCATGTCAAAGATCATTACGGGTGACGAGTCTTGGTGCTATGGGTACGACCCAGAAACCAAACAACAATCCAGTCAATGGAAGACTTTGTTATCACCCCGACCAAAAAAAAGTCGTCAAGTCAGATCGAACATCAAAACAATGCTGATTTGTTTTTTTGATGTGAGGGGAATTGTCCATTCAGAGTTCGTTCCACCAGGCCAGACGGTAAATCAAGCTTTTTATCTTGAAGCGTTAAGAAGACTACGAAACAGCATTCGTCGTAAAAGACCTAATTTGTGGCAGACGGGACTGGTTTTTCCACCACGACAACGCGCCTGCACACATGGCAATCTCGGTTACCCAGTTTTTGGCGAAAAACTGCATGGTTTTGCTACCACACGCACCGTACTCACCCGATCTGGCTCCGTGTGATTTTTTCTTGTTCCCACGCATGAAAAGGGGCATGAAAGGTCTCCGATTTAACAACGTTGATGATGTCAAGAAAAAAACGACGGATGAGCTGGCAGCCATCACTGAAGAGGAGTACAAAAAATGTTTTGAACAGTGGAAGCACCGGTGGGACAAATGTATTAGTTGTAATGGAGAGTATTTTGAAGGGGATAAGGTTCTTTTGTAAAAAAATTAAAAATAAATAGTTTTAAAAAATAATTCCGGTTTCTTTTGGGTACCCCCTCGTGTTACAGAAGAATTTAACAACAGAACAGGTTTTGGTATAAAATACACTAATATACTTTTCACGGTTGATGACCTCTGCTGTTCCACACGTTTAGACCAATCAGAACGTTGTCAGATTGTACCTGACAAACATTACGCGCGCATGCGTATAAGAGCCGCAATAGTTCACTCTCGTCTTGCATCTCGTACTGAACATATTGATTATAGAGCGCGTTAAAATGCAATACTTTATAGTATGGGTGATTCAAAAAGAGCGCCGGTTTTGATATATCAAATTAAGAGATTTATTTTATTGAAAAACTGAAAATAAATACATCAACAAGTTCATCTTACCTTCCGATTTCATGTATGAAAAATGATGTCATGCATGTGCCCTCCTATACTGTGCTGGCACGCATCAACTCTGTCCATGAAATTGGATATTACTGCACGACAAGTTTCGACTTCCATTTGCCCGATAACCCGTCGAATTTCCTCCTTCAAGTCATTGATGTTTCGGGGTTTATTGGCATACACCAATGACTTCAGATGACCCCAAAGAGGAAAGTCACAAGGCGTCAAGTCACACGACCTTGGTAGCCATTGATGGTCGGAATTACGAGAAATGATGCGATCCTGGAACCGTTCACGGAGCAACAACATTGTTTCTCGTGCAGTGTGACAGGTGGCACCATCCTGCTGAAACCACAACTCGTCAATGTCCATTCCATCCAAATGACGCCACAAAAACTCCATAATCATCGTACGGTATCGGTCTCCATTTACTGTCACGGCTTGTCGTTCTTGATTTTCAAAAAAGTAAGGGCCGATGACACCGCCCGACCAAAAGCCGCACCAAACTGTCACTCGCTGTGCATACATTTCCCTTTCATTTATCACGCGAGGGTTTTCTAAACCCCACATACGGCAGTTCTGTTTATTAACAAAACCGTTTAAGTGGAAGTGCGCCTCATCACTGAAAATGATTTTGTTTGCGAAGGTGTCATCATCCTGCCGTTTTCTCAATACCCAGTCAACAAACTGTCGTCTCTTCTGGTGGTCTGCCACTTTCAAATGTTGCGTCAACTGAATTTCATACGGGTGATATTGGAGATCGTACCGAAAAATTCTCCGTACACAAGAACATCGTAAACCCAATTGTTGAGAACGGCGACGTATTGATTTTGCTGGGCTAACAGCCACACTGTCACGAACCAACGCAACGTTCTGCTCAGTTCGGCCAGAACGACGACGTCCAGAACTTTTAAGGTCGACTGTTGAACCCGTCTCAAAAAACTTTTTCATGAGCCTGCGAACTGTTGATTCATTCGGTGCTTCATTACGTCCTAGCGAAGTCGCCTGACAGTAGCCGCATAACTCTCTCCACTCTGGTAAAATGTTTTGACGATTAACACTCGTTGTGCAATAGTAAACTTCTCCATGGTTAGACACAGACTGCGAGAGTATTACACTGCGAACAAGAGAAACTACAACTGAATCGTCAATCGGAATGTTCTCCGAAATAGAAATGAGGTCTAACAATGTTGCCAACCGATAAACAAAAATTTACCAGCCGTTTATAAACCGGCGATCTTTTTGAATCACCCGTTATAATCAGCTGATTGTATGTTTGTAGGTTATAATTTTTGAAAGACCAAAAAGTATTGAAACACCTAGCATAGTTTTTATTTCTCTTTTATACTGTATTACTAAATGAAATAAGAGAACGCCTACCCTAGGACATGGCTTTTAGGTATAAGTTGGGTAGGTCAATTTCGTCCTCCTCGTACATTGCAAATGGTTGTAAATGAATTAGTTGCTTTTGGAATGAACCTGTTCTGAGTTGTTGTTGTTGTTGTTTAGGTCATCAGCCGAAGGGCTGGTTTTGAACGTGTAGAGGTTTTACTAAGTAAAACGAGGAGTGAGGTGGTTTACCATTGCCAACACTCACGGAATGGAAAAGTACGCTTATCAGCATGCCGGGCCCTTTGAAAAACACATATTTTTCACCCTGCAAATGACACCTTAACTTCATTTACCACAGGGTCTGGCAGTATAATAAAATTTATTATTTTCAGAGGAGATAACTCTGATCAGTGTCTTTTACATCTCTACCTCTTCTGTTTTTAAATGATTCAGTCATTTGATTGGCTGACCATGTAATAAAAAACAGAACTATTTATTTTAGCTCTGCAACGAACTGATTGAGTGTAAATAATTTGACACTCCAACTGTCTGTTATGGGCAGTTTTGAGTTACTATTGTGAAAAAATATGGAAATAAAGTGTATTATTATATTATTATGCCCAAAACGAGCAGGTGGAGTGTTATTTTAATTGCACTCTATCTGTTTGGTCCAGGGCTAAAAAAAATAGTTCTGTTTCTTATTACATAGTCAGCCACTTATATGACTGAACTATTTAAGAACAGAAGAGGTATAGGTGTAAAAGACACTAGTCAGAGTTATCTCCTCTGAGAGTAATGAATTTCACTATGCAGCTAGACTCTGTGGTGAATGAAGTGAAGGTGTCATTTGCATGGTGGAAAGTGAGTGCTTTTCGGAGGGCCTGGCATGCTGATAAGCATACTCTTTCAACTCAGTGAGGAAGGCAATGGTAAACCACCTTACTCTTCGTTTTTACTTAGCAAAACCTCTAGAGGTTGAAACCTCTTGAGGTTTGAACTGTTCGGCTGTTGACCTAAACAACAACATTATATTATTATTGGCGAATTCTCCTTGGATAGAAGACGTTAAGCATTATGACTCAGTTTCGTCATTTGTTTTTCTTATTGGTCCAGTAGGCCTCCTTCATTGTTTCCGAGAAAGCTTTTTTGCGGTTTTCAGACCACTTTGGTCTAAACTGCTTCTCTCTTGAGGGCTCTGAAACTTTCCACTTGTCTACCTTGTGACGGAATAAGTTTTTATTAAAAATTTCAGTGTGATGTATATTTGCGCCTTTTAGGTCCTTACGAATTTCGTCCAGCCAAGGTGTCGAAATTTTAAGTTTTGTTTTATATTCAATTATTCTTTTTGTTAGCCTATCCTCCTGCAATCTGTTAAGATGTCCAAAGAACTTCAACCGCCTTTTACGCATGTCAATTTCAATGTTTGAATAACTCTCTGTTGTTTTGTTGGATTGCAGCCTATACCCATCTTATGTAAGTCGAGCCCCTAGAATTTTTCTAATAATTTTTCTTTCCTCCTTTTTGATTTCTTCGATTTCGTGTTTTCTGTTAAGTACTAGTGTTTCGCTTGCGTAGAGGACCATTGGTTTAATAACTGTGTTGTAGTGCCGAATTTTAGTTTGTCTTATTATTATTATTATTATTAAGGTCTCACTGGCATATAAAATTGTTGGTTTGATTACTGTATTGTAATGTTTAATTTTGGCATTTAAAGATAAACAGTAAAGATAAATTTAAAGATAACTGCGGAACGTGATAGGTTTAAGATACAGGCGGCTGAGATGAGATTCCTTCGTAGAATAAAGGGATCCACTCAAAGAGATTGTATCAGAAGTGAAGACATCCGAAACGAACTAAATGTCTTCAACATCCTAGAAAGGGCTGAGGAATACAAGGAGGAATGGAGGAATCATCTTGGCAGGATGGATTAGAGGAGGATTCCCAAGACGATAATGTCTTACGTGCCAGAAGGTAGATGGGATGTGGGTCGGCCGAGGAAGAGATGGAATTAAGATTTTTGTGAAACCGGAACAGGCTTTAAGCCTAATCCTTGTTGGAAAGAAGAAGAAGAAGAAGAAGAAGAAGATAAACATTTTTTATTACAAAGGTTTTGCACCAATCCTAGGCCTCTATTATATTATTAATAATATAATAAATTATGTTATTAATAATTTTATATAAATTCTATGTAGAAATGTGGTTTCATATTTAATTAACGTATAGACGTCACTGCCGCGGAATATGATATTCGGGTAAAAGTTGATAACATTAATTTAAATTACAGAAATAGGTTAGATAGTGAACTTTATTGTGGTATGATGCGTTGGCAAACCAAAAGGTTAAGTATTTTCATTTATTTTCTACCGGTGCGGTTTCGTGTTTATTTTAAGTTAATTGTACGTGTATGTAAGGGGGTTGTAAAATGAATGAAATGAATGTATGAAGAGTTGTGAATGGGAAATACGAGTAGTTGGTGAACGAATTTTCTGTGATTGTGTTTTTGGTTGAAAGTTGTTGTTACGTTTTATTATGGCAGTTGATTTTGTGTTTAAGTTGATGGAATACTTTTACTATGTGTGTGTCATGTGGATTAGTGAAGTATATTGAATGTGGATAGAGAAAGAGAGAGTGAGAGCGAGAGAGGGGGTGGAGAGGGAAAAGGAGAAGAAGAGCGGATAAGAGGGGGGAGTGTGAGAGAAAGGGGTGAAGGAGAAGAAGAGAGGGTTTGAGGGGGAGCGAAAGAGAGAGGGGAAAGAGAGGGATTGAGGGGGAGCGAGAAAGAGTGGTGGTGGGGGGTGGGCGAGAGGGCGTAAGGGGGGAGAGAGAGAGAATGAGTGAGTTTAAGTTAATGGAATACTTTTACTATGTTTGTGTCATGTGGATTAGTGAAGTATATTGAATGTGGAGAGAGAGTGAGAGAGAAAGAGAGAGTGAGAGAGAGCGAGAGAGAGAGAGGGGGGGTGGAGAGGGAAAAGGAGAAGAAGAGCGGATAAGAGGGGGGAGTGTGAGAGAAAGGGTGAGGAGGGGAAAAGGAGAAGAAGAGAGGGTTTGAGGGGGAGCGAAAGAGAGAGGGATTGAGGGGGAGCGAGAGAGAGAGAGGTGGTGGTGGGGGTGGGCGTAAGGGGAGAGAGAGAGAGAGAGAATGAGTGAGTTTAAGTTGATGGAATACTTTTACTATGTGTGTGTCATGTGGATAAGTGAAGTGTATTGAATGGAGAGGGAGAGAGAGAGAGTGAGTGATAAAGAGAGGTTTGGGTTGATTAGGGTTGTGGTCAGTTGTTCCCTTCAGGTTTAAGGTTTACTAGTTAAGGGTTAATGTAGCCACACTATTCTCCGAATGTGTAGTGGTATGTAGAAGCTAGAGGCTAGCCTTTCTAAGGAGATAGACGGACGGCTACTGAGGCTAATTAATCTGCGGCAAACCGCCGTACGCCGCTTCCAACTCGCTCAGTTTAGTCTTCTTTGATCCTGATTCGCTTTCCAACGTGCTTCTTGTTCTCCTCTTCCACCTGGTTGTGTTGCCACATGACGTCCCACTGATGGATCTCCCCATTTACCTTCCGTCCACCCTTTATCTACTCTACTATCAATTACAAAGAAACCTTCATTCGCTACCCCTATCATTTTCAATCTCACTTCTACATTACCTGCTTTCTTTAAAAACAAATTAGAATATGAAACACTCACATGACTTTCTTGATCATGAGCAAACTATCTTTTTTACTTTCTCTTGCCTATATGAATATTTAGGAAGGAAAGTATTGTTTTCATGTCCATTTTAATAAATACACTCTTCACCGGATCTACACGTTTTCAGGCCTCCTGAACCAAAAAAACATGTTTTTACCGATTGTTCTGTGTGTGTGTGTGTGTGTGCGTGCGCGCGTGTGTGTACGTGTGTGTGTGTGTGTGTGTGTGTTTGTGTATGTGTGTGTGTTTGTGTGTGTGTGTATATGTGCGTGCGTGTGTGTGTGTGAACAGAATATCTCAAGAACGGAACATCGTACGAACTTGAAACTTAAGTCACATACCACTACCGGACCCGACACGAACATTTTCATCAAAGTCGGTCAACCGGTAGTAGTAGTTTATTCGTGTAATTTTTCTCTTTTTTGCAATTTTTCTCAAAAGTTGGTCATACGATTTTTTTAAAAATCACCTCGTTTAGGCCTACTCAATTTTTTATGCGCTACAAGATAGGGTAGGCGCCATGTTTGCTAAAATTCTTGGTGAGGCTTTTTACACGTAAAAAATTGTTTTCTTAAGATTACGGCTTTAATAGGCCTTAGCATTTTAGCTAAAAATGTATATTATAAAAAATGTAGAGAATTTAAAATCCTACAACTTTTAATTCAAACATTTTTCTGTATTACGCTTAGTTTAGCGACAACGTGCGAAAAATCGATTTTCTTAAGATTTCGGCCTTAGTATGCATTTTATGACAAAAGTGTATATAATCGAATTTATAGAAAATAAAAAGATCTACAACTTTTATTTAAAGCATTATTCTCTACAGAGCCTAGTTTAGCGTGAAAGAGGGATTTTCCGTATTTTTAAGGCAAACTGAGATCGATTTTCATTTTGCGTCTTTCATATGATTAAAATTAGGTTATGTTTATTGAGGTTAGTTTTTTGTTTATTTCTAATGTTTTGTTACTAATGTTAGGTTTATTGTTAATTATTTGCACTGGCAAGAGAAAGTTGTGTGAGTGTTTCACACCAGATTTTTAAGCTTTGTCCTGCTTGTAAATTCTGGAATACTCTTTCGTTTTCGATATTGTCACAATATTATTACTGCTTTAAAATGTTTCTGATTGTAACCGGAACGTACAAGTGTTGAAGTCTCGCTAGTTTACCACTACTCTACTGTATGAATCTAAGCTTTGTGCAGCTGCGGGATGAAGGGGACAGACGAAGTACCAGACTGCTGCTACGTCATAACACTCCACTAATCATCTCATTGGTATTCGGTAGGCAGTAGGCTGCCTAGTGCGTGACATACGTTGGTGTTGTTTTCACTATTCGCTGTACACGGCGACACAGAATATATTATGTAGTTTGGATAGTACCCTTGACAACTACAAACACAATACAAGTAAAACGTTACTACTACTAACGCAATCTGTCACAGTAGTAGTGACGTAATGCATACCTCTCAGCTGCACAAAGCTTGGCAACGGGCAGTATCTAGACACCGCGCCGTATTCTATTTAATTTTCATTTTAAATGAATTTTGACTTGGTGAGTATTATTTATTAATTTTTTTCTTTTTCTTTTTGTTTCAGGTAAAGAAATATTTACAGTATCTCCTTTCATTTTCTTGTATCACTTCTTGCTGGTCAATTCATGGTAACGTACTAAATTATCTTATTTTTCACCCTGCCAATGAAAATACTTCACTTCATTCACCACAGGGTCCAACTGTATTATAAAATTCATTACTTTCATAGGTGTTAACTCTGACTAGTGTCACAGTACACCTCTACCTCTTCTGTTCTTAAATAATTCAATAGGCATAATTGGCTGACCACGTGATAAGAAACAGAACAATTTTTTTAGCCCTGGAACTAGCAGATAGAGTGTAAATAATTTAAGGGGGGAAGATACCATCAATTTAAAGAAAAACTTAAAAATCTTTTTTTTTAGCTTATTTTGTTCTCTAATCTTTCCGGAATAAGAATATATATTTATTTTGTGTCAATTAATTACATAAAAAAATTGAAATATGTCCATATGTCAACACACAATT
Organism: Catonia carolina; assembly: GCA_035578175.1. Classification (NCBI taxonomy): domain Eukaryota; kingdom Metazoa; phylum Arthropoda; class Insecta; order Hemiptera; family Achilidae; genus Catonia; species Catonia carolina. Next base: position 112,732,889 of record JAQMRL010000003.1, read on the forward strand.
TTCTTCTTCTTTGTAAAAAATTAGGCATATTGAATGGTTTGTACCTCAGCAACGGAAAAAGATAACATCGCGACTTTTTTGTTTGTTTGAAAGTTTGCTCTTTTCTGTATGTAGTTCACTTTTTACTTTCTCTTGCCTATATGAATATATAGGAAGGAAAGTATTGTTTTCATGTCGATTTTTCGAAATCGAGTTTTCACCGGATCTATACGTTTTCAGACCCCCTGAACCCAAAAAACATGTTTTTAGCGATTGGTCTGTGTGTGTGTGTGTGTCTGTGTGTGTGTGTGTGTGTCTGTGTGTGAACAGAATATCTCAAGAACGGAACATCGTACGAACTTGAAACTTGAAACTTAAGTTACATACCACTACCGGACGCGACACGAACATTTTCATCAAAATCGGTCAACCGGAAGTAGCAGTAACTTAGTTTATTCGTATAATTTTTCAGTTTTTTGCGATTTTCTCAAAAACTGGTCCTACGATTTTTTTTAAAATCGCCTATTTTACTCAATTTTTGATTCTCTACAAGATAGGGTAGGCGCCATGTTTGCTGAAATTCTCGGTGAGGCTGTTTTCACGTAAAAACGTTGTTTTTTTTAAAATTACGGCTTTAATATAAATTTTAGCGCAAAAACTTATATAATAAAAGTTGTAGAGAATTTAAAAACCTACAACTTCTGTTTCAAACATTTTTTTGTATGACGCTTAGTTTAGCAGTAATTAGCGATTTTCTGATTTTTTCTCACGGAAACGTGTGAAAAATCGATTTTTTAAAGATTTTGGCCTTAGTATGCATTTTACGACAAAAGTGTATATAACCAAATTTATAAAAAATTAAAAGATCTACAACTTTTATTAAGAGCATTTTTCTCTAAAGAGCCTAGTTTAGAGAGAAAGAGTGATTTTCCGTATTTTTAAACCAAACTGAGTTCGAATTTCATTTTGCGTGTTTCACTCATGATTGAAATATGGTTATATTTTTGAGATTAGTTGTTTGTTTATTTCTAATGTTTTATTACTAATGTTAGGTTTATTGTTAATTATTTATATTGGCAAGAGAAAGTTGTGTGAGTGTTTCACACCAGATTTTTAGCCACGTAAACCAGCACTATGTAATGGAGTATAGTGGCTCTGATCGTGTATGGCACGTTTTGTGTAATTACGTGATAATTTTCGGTTGTTACACAGTTACTCAGTGTCTTACCGGAAATTTGTTTTTTCAATTCAAATGTTTGCTGGAAACAAAGTAACTTTATTTGTTTAGAGGTCCTAGAAACATAAATTTTGTTTTGTTTTGTTCAAAATTTTGTCCTCTATGACATGGTGTATGGAAGTCTTTCGTGGATTCCACAGTTTTTTTTTATTATTTCTTTTTTGTTTAGTTATTATCGTGAAAATCTATTAATTTTAATTTTTACTTTCTCTTGCCTATATGAATATATAGGAAGGAAAGTATTGTTTTCATGTCGATTTTTCGAAATCGAGTTTTTACCGGATCTATACGTTTTCAGACCCCCTGAACCCAAAAAACATGTTTTTAGCGATTGGTCTGTGTGTGTGTGTGTGTGTGTGTGTGTGTGTGTGTGAACAGAATATCTCAAGAACGGAACATTGTACGAACTTGAAACTTGAAACTTAAGTTACATATCACTACCGGACCCGACACGAACATTTTCATCAAAATCGGTCAACCGGAAGTAGTAGTTTATTCGTATAATTTTTCACTTTTTTGCGATTTTCTCAAAAACTAGTCCTACGATTTTTTTTAAAATCAACTGGTTTACTACATTTTTTATGCTCTACAATATAGGGTAGGCGCCATGTTTGCTGAAATTCTGCTTGAGGCTGTTTTTACGTAAAAACATTTTCTTTTTAAGATTGCGGCTTTAATATGCATTTTAGCGCAAAACGTTATATAATAAAAGTTGTAGAGAATGTAAAATTTTACAACTTTTATTTCAAACATTTTTTTGTATAACGCTTAGTTTAGCGGTAATTTACGATTTTCTGTTTTTTTTCTCACGAAAACGTGAGAAAAATCGATTTTTTTAAGGTTTCGGTCTTAGTATGCATTTTACGACAAAAGTGTATATAATTAAATTTATAGAAAATTAAAAGATCTACAACTTTTGTTTAAAGCATTTGTCTCTACAGAGCCTAGTTTAGCGTGAAAGCGTGATTTTCCGTATTTTTAAGCCAAACAGTTCGATTGTCATTTTGCGTCATTCACTCATGATTAAAATAAGGTTATGTTTTTGAGGTTAGTTTTTGTTTATTTGTAATATTTTATTAATAATGTTAGGTTTATTATTAATTATTTGCATTGGCAAGAGAAAGTTGTGTGAGTGTTTCACACCAGATTTTTTGTTTAAGTTATATAATTTTTTCTGTAAATACCAAAGTATAACTGATGCACCTTATCACAGAACTTGTTTTTAGCCTTCAATCAAAAAAAAAGTTAAGTAAATCACTTAAGTGGTTCAAAAGATATTTTGTTTCCAGTAGGCCTACATGGCTTTTGTTTTCAACCCCACCAACCTTTTGGTGGCGGCTGGGGGATGAAATTTTGGGCCAAACATTTCAAGAAGACTTTTTTGAAATAAGTGTCCCTGTATTACCAAAAAGTTAAGTTTGTCAGTAACAAGGGAAGATAAATTTTTTTTTGGTATCTTCCCCCCTTAACACTCCGCCTGCCTGTTATGGGGAAAATTATTGTATAAAAAGTGTAAAAATCTGGTGTGAAACACTCACACAACTTTCTCTTGCCAATGCAAATAATTAACAATAAACCTAACATTAGTATTAAAACATTAGAAATGAACAAAAACTAACCTCAAAAACATAACCTTATTTTAATCATGAGTGAATGACGCAAAATGACAATCGAACTCAGTTTGGCTTAAAAATACGGAAAATCACGCTTTCACGCTAAACTAGGCTCTGTAGAGAAAAATGCTCTAAACAAAAGTTGTAGATCTTTTAATTTTCTATAAATTTAATTATATACACTTTTGTCTTAAAATGCATACTAAGACCGAAATGTTAAAAAAATCGATTTTTCTCACGTTTTCGTGAGAAAAAAACCAGAAATTCGCAAATTACCGCTAAACTAAGCGTTATACAAAAAAATGTTTGAAACAGAAGTTGTAGGTTTTTAAATTCTCTACAACTTTTATTATATAAGTTTTTGCGCTAAAATTTATATTAAAGTCGTAATCTTAAAAAAACAACGTTTTTACGTGAAAACAGCCTCACCGAGAATTTCAGCAAACATGGCGCCTACCCTATCTTGTAGAGAATAAAAAATTGAGTAAAATAGGCGATTTTAAAAAAAATCGTAGGACCAGTTTTTGAGAAAATCGCAAAAAACTGAAAAATTATACGAATAAACTACTACTTCCGGTTGACCGATTTTGATGAAAATGTTCGTGTCGCGTCCGGTAGTGGTATGTAACTTAAGTTTCAAGTTTCAAGTTTGTACGATGTTCCGTTCTTGAGATATTCTGTTCACACACACACACACACAGACCAATCGCTAAAAACATGTTTTTTGGGTTCAGGGGGTCTGAAAACGTATAGATCCGGTGAAAACTCGATTTCTTATAATGGACATGAAAACAATACTTTCCTTCCTATATATTCATATAGGCAAGAGAAAGTAAAAACGTTTTAAAAATAACGTATCGTGTATAAATAAATACAATCATTGTAAGAGATGCGATGTGAATTTTATGAACGAAATTAAATCAGTCGTTTTGTGATTTATTGGTGTATTCGTTTTTTTTAAGCATACATATTACGTTGAAAAGATACTTGAGCATTTAAAATGGTGTAAGAAGAAATAAGAGATGATTATTTGTAGTGAGATGGTAGTAAAAAAAAGGGTTGTTTTTAAGGGTGAGGTGGTAAAAGAAGACGATAAGTCATGGCTGTACGAGTGTGGTACCGACAGCGCATTAAAAAACCTTTTTCGATGATATTTACTCTCGAGTCCTTCCTTTCTTGGTTACAGTGTTGTCGAAAATCCAATTTTCCGTTTCTTGAATTGGTTTGACTGGAAACCTTTCCTTGTATTTCGGTAGGCGTCTTTTAGAGGAAAAAGTATTTAATAATAAAAAAAAGAAAAAAATAAGAAACGGGATTATGGAGAAAGCATTTTATTATAAAATGAGTTGCTTTACAAGTAAGTTGCATTTTCGATAAAAGGCACCCTATCTTATATATTTCTTTGCATTTATTTTTTATCGGGAACTATTTATTTAAAACAACCATCAATTTAATAGCTAAATTTTTACATTCTCTTGCCCTATACAAGGTGATTCAAAACTATACGACAATCTCTTGGGATCTCATTCTATAGCTAAAAATAAGAAAAAATATTCATATAAACATTTTTTTTTTAAATTACATTATTTGCAATCAGATTTTTAAAAAATAAACCATAAACAAATCTTTTGAATTTACAAATGACAAGTTGAGGCCAAGTGATTACCCTGAGTACCTCTCATTATATCAATTATTCATATGTTAAAAGAGAAAATGACTAGGCCTATGTACAAAGATGTTTACATTTTACAATATGGAATACTTTTCAATATAATTTTTGTACGTTTAAACTCTTTCAGACAAGTCCAAAACATGGTAACGTTTCAGGCGCCTAACTTCTTCTGCATTATTTAGAAGATTTATGGCTAATTCGTTTTCGTGGCTTTCAAGTCTTGCCTGATATTTTCTATTAAAACGCCTGACCTCGTCCATTACATCAGGAAGATTGCAATAATCTTGTATTTCTGCATTCCTTGCAAACCATGGTGCCCTTGGTATAGCCCGGAGAACCTTATTTTGGAACCTTTGAATTATCTCTATGTTACTTCTGCTGGTAGTTCCTCAAAGTTGAACGCCGTACAACCAAACTGGTTTTAGTAACATTTTGTAAAGCAGCAACTTATTCTCAAGAGAGAGTGAAGAGTTCCCACCAATCAGCCAGTACATCCTTTTGTATTTTAGATTTAATTCGTTCCTCTTCATTCTCACATGGGTTTTCCAAGTTAACCGCCTGTCAAGATGCATACAGGTGTGCATCTGTCATATAAACATATGCCTGAAAACGCTTAGTTAGCGAGTTACGGCTAGCGAAAAATTTCACCTACAACTCTGTACCCTCGGTGAAGTAAGGCCGTAAAAAAATGTTAAAGGTAGTTACAATACGATTGTTTCTTATGTTTTTTAATCTGAAAAATTGAATAAAGTTGGTTCCAGAGCTGTAAATGCAATACTTTCAGAGATATCTTACATAAAACACAAGAATGGGTGCAAAAAATAACACATTTTTGTGTTTAACGTAAGATTACTTCCATAAATGGTAAATAAAGGTGTATTTTCTCTTAAATAAATTTGCAGAAAATTTAATTCTGAAAAGATTCATGTGAATTACTCAAGAAAAAATGAATAAGAGGTATTGAAATTTCGCTTTATTTAAAAGCAAAATAAACGTACATTCTTAACTGCATAAAATATTTACTTATATGTAGGTTGGGAGTAACAGCTGATAAATGATCAGCTGTTACTCCCAACCTAAATATTAGTTAATATTTTATGCAGTTAAGAATGTGCGTCTGTTTTGATTTTAAATGAAGCGAAATTTCGATATCTATTATTAATTTTTTTCCTGAGTAATTCACATGAATCTTTTCAGAATTAAATTTTCTGCAAATTTATTTAAGAGAAAATACACCTTTATTTACCATTTATGGAAGACTTATGGAAGATTTATGAACACTCCATCTGGCCCTGTTATGGACACACAACATACCTAAGCTAAATGTGAATAATAATTATAATAAATTGTTGCTCAAAACAAATTATACAAACTTGTGTGCAAAATGTATGAGAGTGGAGAGGTACCATCGGACTTTAAAAAAAATATTATGATTCCAATACCAAAAAAGTCAGGAGCGGAGAAGTGTGAACATTACAGAACCATCAGCCTAACATGCCATGCATCTAAGATACTGACAAGAATTATATACAGGAGAATAGAACACCGAGTAGAAGAAGTATTGGACGATGACCAATTTGGATTTAGAAGGAGAATGGGAACTCGAGATGCAATATTGGCTCTGAGACTGATTATTGAGAAAAGGATACAGAAAAATAAAACTACTTTTATGGCATTTGTAGATTTAGAGAAAGCATTTGACAATCTGGACTGGAGTAAAATGTTTAAAACTTTGAAAAGGCTAGGAATTAAATACAAAGAAAGGAAAGTTATCTACAGTCTGTATAAGAATCAAACGGCTGTTTTGAGAATCGAGGGGTACGAAAAAGAGGATGCTGTAAGAAAAGGTGTACGACAAGGTTGTTCTTTGTCACCACTACTTTTTAACTTGTATACAGAAGAGGCTATAAATGAAGTGAAGGAGAAATTTGACGTAGGAATAAAAATTCAAGGAGAAACAATAAAAATGTTGAGATTCGCCGATGATATAGTAGTATTAGCCGAGGCAAAGAATGAACTAGAGGATGCCTTAAATGGAATGGATGAGATCTTGAGGAAGGATTACTTCATGAAAATTAATAAGAACAAAACGAAAGTGTTGTGCAGCAGCAAGAGTGGTTTAGAAGAGATGGGAAATTTAAAAGTAGGCAACGAAAACATACAGGAAGTTGGGGAATTCTGCTATCTAGGGAGTAAAATAACAAAGGATGGTAGAAGCACGAGTGATATCAAGAGTAGAATTGCTCAAGCTAGAAAAGCCTTTGAAATGAAAAACAGCTTACTGACTACAAACATTGATTTACAGATTAGGAAAAATTTCTTAAAACATTATGTTTGGAGTGTAGCATTATACGGAAGTGAAACGTGGGTGATAGGGGCTGTAGAACGGAAGAGGATAGAAGCTTTTGAAATGTGGTGTTATAGGAAAATGTTAAAGATTAGGTGGGTGGACAAAATAAGTAATTTAGAGGTTCTTAGGCGAGTGGATGAAAAAAGAAGTATATGGAAGCATCTTACCAAAAGAAGGGATAGGCTAGTGGGGCATATCCTAAGACATCCAGGTATTGGGCTATCAATAATGGAGGGTAACATTGAGGGAGTAAATTGTAGAGGGAGGCAAAGATTAGAATATATAAAGCAAATTACAAAAGATGTAGGGTGTTACAGGTATGTAGATATGAAACGACTTGCGCAAGATAGAACAGGTTGGAGAACTGCATCAAACCAGTCGAGAGACTGATGACAAAAAAAAAAATAAATTGTTAATTAATTAATGGCGAGGTGTGATCAGTAAATGAGATATTATTGCTGTTGTTTAAAATGTGTGGCGTGAGCACGAAACATAATTGAAGATGAACCTGTGGGCTTAATTAAATGTCAACAGTACTCAAGAATAGTTTGAATGGAATGGATCCAACCAATACATGATGATGCTCTGTTTACTGTTTATAACTGTGGCTCCACCTAACCTACTGTCGTACTATAGGCTAATGTTCTACAGAGATAACGTACCGTAGACATAGTAGTAGTATCTTAACTCTGGTAGTAAATGCAGGTCAATCCATACAAAGGTTAGCTCTAGCATACAACAATGAGCGTAATTTACAATGGCATACACACAATACTGTTGTAATCTGGCCTCCATTTAATGGATGTCATATTATTATTTTGTTGTTTCATCCCTCGTCTATTTGTATCACAGCTGTAATTTATGGATGGGTTTTACATTAATTACTTATTCAATATTAATTGATTTATGGTTAGGTCTATTATCAGGCCATTAAAATACGCCGCACTTTTGATAATATTAGATTACACGTACCCTTTTCAAAAACAGAATCCTGAATGGAGTGCTTTTGAATTAATAAATTTATTTTTATAAAAAAATCATGTTGTTTAGGTCATCAGCCGAAAGACTGGGTTGAACGTGTAGAGGTTTTACTAAGTAAAACGAGGAGTGAGGTGGTTTACTATTGCCACAACTCACTGAGTGGGAAAGTATGCTTATCAGCATGCCGGGCCCTCTGAAAACCACATATTTTCCACTCTACAAATGATACCTTCACTAAATTCACCACAGAGCGTGGCTGTATAATGAAATTCATTACTTTCAGAGGAAAAAACTCTGATTGGTGTCTTTAACACTTCTACTTCTTCTGTTCTTAAATGATTCAGTCATTTAATTGGCTGAACATGTGATAAGAAATAGAACTATTTATTTTAGCCCTGCAACGAACAGATTCAGTGTAAATAATTTGACACTCCACCTGTCTGTTATGGGCAGAAAAAAGAAATCATATACATTTTTCATTAATTTTATTATTTGCACTCGGTCTGCAGTTCCAGGGATACAAAAAAATAGTTCTGTTTCTTATCACATAGTCAGCTCATAAAACAGGGTGATTCTCAAAGATATGCAGAAACTTTTGGAGCTCATTGTACATGTAAAAGTAATGAAAAAAGTTTGTATAAACATGGGTCCGGAAATGCTTCGTTTCCAAGTTACGACGAGCGAAAGTTTGGCCCGGATTTCAGCTCACCAGGTGAAATGAGGTAAGATGATTTTGGTAAGATGATTAAGGGACGAATTTAATCATTTCTCATGGTTTTTGACCTGATAAATTGAATAAAACATGTCCCAGAACTGTAAGTTAAATAATTTTTGAGAAAACCAGTGACAAATGCAAAAATGGAGTGAAAACACATTTTTTCATCTTTGGGCAAGAATAACTTTGTTATTTCACCAAGAAACAGATAAAATTTTTGAATAAAACATGTAGAAAATTTTATTCTGAACAAACCGGTGTAAATAAAGTACACAGAAAGCGAATAGATGTTTGATAAAATGAATTTTTATTCATAACAGTACAAAGTAAAATTAACCGGAAAAACAAAGATGAAAAAAATGTGTTTTTTTCACTCCATTTTTTTTTATTTGACACTGTTTTTCTCAGAAACTATTTAACTTACAGTTCTGAGACCTGTTTTATTCAATTTTTCTGATCAAAAACCATAAGAAACGATTGAATTCCCCCCTTAATTTACCTTACCGGAATTTCAGGAAGACCTTATTTCACCTGGTGAGCTGAAATCCAGGCAAAACTTTCGCTGGCCGCAACTCGGTAGCGAAGCATTTCCGGACCCATGTTTATATAAACTTTTTTCATTATTTTTACATGTACAATGAGCTCCTAGAGTTTCTGCATATCTTCGTGAATCACCCTGTATAGGGTGATTCAAAACTATACGGCAATCTCTTGGGATCTCATTCTATAGCTAAAAATAAGAAAAAAAGTTCATATAAACATATGCCTGAAAACGCTTAGTTAGCGAGTTACGGCTAGCGAATAATTTCACCTAGTACTCTGTACCCTTGGTGAAGTAAGGCCGTATAAAAATGTTAAAGTTAGTTACAAAGATACAAATACGATTGTTTCTTATGTTTTTTAATCTGAAAAATTGAATAAAATTGGTTGCAGAGCTGTAAATACAATACTTTCAGACATATCTTACATAAAACACAAGAATTGGTGCAAAGAAATAACACATTTTTGTGTTTAACGTAGGATTACTTCCATAAATGGTTAATGAACATAGAACATTTAATTCTGAAAAGATTCATGTGAATTACTCAGGAAAAAATGAATAATAGATATTGACATTTCACTTTATTTAAAATCAAAACAGACGCACATAAAACGCACTTTCTTAACTGCATAAAATATTAACTAATATTGGCGAAAAATTGGGAGTAACAGCTGATCATTATCAGCTGTTACTCCCAACCTAATATTTTCATTTAGTTTATTTGCTGCCCGCTTTGGCGTAGTTGGTAACATGCTCGCCTTTCATCATGTGGTCGTGGGTTCGAATCCCATTCAGGCACGGCATAATTTCATACGTTACAAAAAAATCATTTCATCCTGTACCTTCTACATTAGCATTGTAGAACAGTCAGACCTTAAACAAAAAAAAAATTAGTTTATTTTACGGACCAAAGATTTTCATGAAAACTGAGCAACAACTAAAACCAAACAAATGTAATACGTAAGTTTTCTGATGGTCTCTTTTTATTTTTATATTTTTTTATCTTATTTTAATTGTTAGAAAGATAAATTGTCCTTAGAGATATATTCAAATGGAATGGTAGTTTGAATAACCAGCGGCTATAAAACAACAAAGATAATTTCAACTGAGATCACCAGCTTCCCTAATTAAAGCAGATTATTATTATTATTATTATTATTATTATTATTATTATTATTATTATTATTATTACTAGTATTGCGCTTAATTATAAGTTTATAGACATATGAGTTAGTGTTTTTTCTTTTGACGTCCCGATAGGTAAGTGCAGCGTTTCAAGGATTTTTATCTGTTGCTGCACTTGTTCTACTCATGTAGGTCGTCCCCGCTTCCCTGTTAGTCACCTTCATGGAGGTTGGGTGGCTGTAAGGGGGTGAGTGGAGGCCATCAAAACAAAGTATTAGTATAAGTATTGATTAGATTATTATGAGATTAACCCAGTCACGAATTTTTATCTTAGAATTTAAAAAAAAAGTTTTATATTCTTACCCATCGGGTTGGTCTAGAGGTAAAGTCGTCGCCAAAATCAGCTGTTTAACAGCTGATTTTCGGAGACGAAGGTTTCTGGTTCAAATCCTAGTAAAGGTAATTACTTTTATACGGATTTGAGAGCTGGACAGTGGTTACCGGTATACTTTGATGGTTGGGGTTCAATTAACCATACTCTCTCAGGAATGGTCGGCCTGATTCTGTACAAGACTACACCTTATTTACATGTCATATATATCATCCTCATCTCATTGGGTCATGGGGTTGCTTATTGTTCTGAATTGAACAGATTGCAACGTACACAGAGTAGGAATTAAAAAAATATATATATATTCTTAAAGTACTATTTTTTTTATTATTAAAACTTTTCAAAAGTCCCAATAGATTGCAGCACTTGCTGGACTCTTAAAGAATTTGTTCATGTATGTGGCCAATTTTACGCAAAGCGATATGTGCGCAGTTTAGTGCGCATAAGAATAGGTAAAATTTTATGTACATGTATATGGCCAAGGTGAATGAAGGGGTTAAATATGAGATTCTAAATATGAGATTCTAAATATGAGATTCTGCATCTCATAATTCAAGGGAAACTCGTTGTTGGTAAACGCTCGATGGGACGCAGACGAATATCCTGGTTAAGAAACCTGAGAGAAGCGTTTAACTGCTCGTCGCATGACCTTTTCAGAGCAGTAGTGGACAAGGTACGACTGAACATGATGATAGCCAACCTTCGTTATGAAGAAGACGCACCTGAAGAAGAAGAAGTTAGTATTATTAGATCATGTGGTCTTGGGTTCGAATCCCATTCAGCGACGGCATATTTTCATACGTTACAAAAAAATCATTTCATCCTACACCGTCTGCATTAGCAGTAATTACAGAACAGTCAACGTTAAAGCAAAAAAAAAATTCTTTTATTTTACGGACCAAAGGTTTTTATGAAAACGGCGTAACAACTAAAAACAAACTGGGTCCTGGGTTCGAATCCCACTCAGGCATGGCATATTTTCATACGTTACAAAAAAATCATTTCATCCTACACAGTCTGCATTAGCAGTAATTACAGAACAGTCAACGTTAAACCAAAAAAAAAAAAAATTCTTTTATTTTACGGACCAAAGATTTTTATGAAAACGGCGTAACAACTAATAACAAACTGGGTCCTGGGTTCGAATCCCACTCAGGCATGGCATATTTTCATACGTTACAAAAAAATCATTTCATCCTACACCGTCTGCATTAGCAGTAATTACAGAACAGTCAACGTTAAACCAAAAAAAAAAAATTCTTTTATTTCACGGACCAAAGATTTTTATGAAAACGGCGTAACAACTAAAAACAAACTGGGTCCTGGGTTCGAATCCCACTCAGGCATGGCATATTTTCATACGTTACAAAAAAATCATTTCATCCTACACCGTCTGCATTAGCAGTAATTACAGAACAGTCAACGTTAAACCAAAAAAAAAAAAATTTTTTTTTTATTTTACGGACCAAAGATTTTTATGAAAACGGCGTAACAACTAAAAACAAACTGGGTCCTGGGTTCGAATCCCACTCAGGCATGGCATATTTTCATACGTTACAAAAAAATCATTTCATCCTACATTGCATAAAGTTCCATCCCACCGTCGTCGCTAATGACCGTTGCAGTTGATGCGATGTTAAATAAATAAATTTTAAAAAAAACAAATGTAATACGTAAGTTTTTTGATGGTCTCTTTTTATTTTTATATTTATTTTTCTATTTTAATTTTTAGAAAGATAAATTGTCCTTAGAGATATTCAAATGGAATGGTAGTTTGAATAACCAGCGGCTATAAAACCACAAAGATAATTTCAACAGAGATCACCAGCTTCCCTAATTAAACCAGATTATTATTATTATTATTATTACTACTATAAAAAACAACTTATTCCACCTTAATAATAATAAAATAGAAAAGAAAATATTTAAAAATAAACCAGTTGTTGCCTGAGGGCCTATTTACGTTCGGTTTTTATTACAATTAATCTTGCATTCGCCCATCTCTATAAAATCTTCTCCCATCTTCAGCTTCGTCTTAATCATCGTACATCGAAGGCGGTTATGCCGATGACTCAATTTTAAACTGGCCTTATTTAAGATTTTTTATTTTTTTCTTCATTTTCATTCTTGTTAAGATAAATTTTCATCTTAAAGGTAGATAATATATTTTTCTCCTTTTTTTTCTTCTTTCATTTCAGTTAAATTGTTTTTCTTCTCTTAAATTCTGTAGTACGCCTATCGTTTCGTTTTATTCATTTTCATCTCTAAATGAAACGACAGGCCTCATTTGAATACGTAAATTAAATTATATACTGGGCCTAGGTTTAAACGTATCAAATGAATTACAACGTTGCCAAATTTACGGGGAAAAATAAACAGTAATAAAGGTAAATTGAAATTTAAAAAATCTGGTGTGAAACGGTCGCACAACTTTCTCTGGCCAATGCAAATAATTAAAAATATAACCTACCATTAGTAATAAATCATTAGAAGTAACAAAAACTAACCTCAATAAACATAACCTAATTTTATTCATGAGTGAATGACGCAAAATGAAAATCGACCTCAGTTTGGCTTAAAAATACGGAAAATCACTCTTTCACGCTGAACTAGGCTGTGTAGAGAAAAATGCTGAAAATGAAAGTTGTAGATCTTTTAATTTGCTATAAATTTTATTATGTAGGCTACATTTTTGTCGTAAAATGCATACTAAGGCCGAAATCTTTAAAAAAATGGATTTTCCACACGTTTTCGTGAGGAAAAAACAGAAAATCGCTAAATACCGCTTAACTAAGCGTTATACAAAAAAAATGTTTAAAATAAAAGTTGCAGAATTTTAAATTCTCTACAACTTTTATTATATAAATTTTTGCGCTTAATTGCATGTTAGAGCCTTAATCTTAAAAAACAATTTTTTAACATGAAAACAGCCTCACCAAGAATTTCAGCAAACATAGCGCCTACCCTTTCTTGTAGAGCATAAAAAATTTAGTAAACAATGCGATTTTTATAAGAAATCGTAAGAGCCGTTTTTAAGAAAATCGCAAAAAAAGTGACAAATGTCACGAATAAACTTCTACTTCCGGTTCACCGATTTTGATGAAAATGTGCGTGTCGGGTCCGGTAGTGGTATGTAACTTAAGTTTCAAGTCGTACGATGTTCCGTTCTTTAGATAACACACACACACACACAGACCAATCGTTAAAAACATGTTTTTTTGTTTCAGGGGGTATGAAAACGTGTAGATCCGGTGAAGAGTGGATTTGTTAAAATCGACATGAATATAATACTTTCCTTCCTATATATTCATATAGGCAAGAGAAAGTTAAAATCTGGTTTAAAATACGCTCACACGACTTTCTCATGCCATTGTAAATAATGAATATTGTTGTTGTTGTTGTTGTTGTTTAGGTGATCAGCCAAAAGGCTGGTTTGAATCTCTTGAGGTTTTAAAGTAAAACGAGGATTTAATTAGTTTACAATTGCCTTCCTCACAGAGTTGAAAAGTATGCTTAGCATCATACCAGGCTGTCTGAAAAGCACTACCCTAACAACCCACCCTGCAAATGACACCTTAACTTCATTCACAGCCGATGTGAATGAAGTGGTAAGAAATGTTTGTTTTTTTTATGATTACGGCCTGAATTAGCATTTCAGGGGAAAATACTGAAATTAGACAGCTGTAGAAAATTAAAAGATCAAAAACTTTCGTTACAATTCTTTTTTAATCGCTTAGTTTAGTAGCATTTAGTGATTATTTATATTTAGCGTCATTCACTCTTGATTAAAAATAATTTTTTTTTTTTTTTTTTGGTTTACCGTCTGACTGTTCTGCAATTACTGCTAATGCAGACAGTAAAGGATGAAGTGTTTTTTTGGAACGTATGAAAATATGCCTTACCTGAATGGGAGAAATACGAGTGGATAAGATTTATTATGTACACATCGGCAAGAGAAAATCGCATGAATGTTTCACACCAAATTTTTTATGGAAAAATTGTTAGTTGATTCAGAAAAAACTTATTACAGAAGCTAATTAAAAAATTGCACGTTTGTAATTTCTTTCCATCTTGTTGTGCTAGTATGCTACTATTATATGAGAGATTAGTTGGAAAATAACAAAATTTTCCAGTAATAAAAATAATTTTCTATACCTATGATGTTTTTGGGAATTTTAATTAAAATTGAACGATGAGTTAGTTAATTGCAATTTCTTTGTACACCGTACGTTTCTATCGGATTGATAAATTATTATCGGGGGCACATCCGTAATAGGCTGCTGCTCCAGTAGCTAAATAAATTTTGTTTCGTTATAATTTAATTAAATTACTTTCACGGCTAACGCAAATGAATCATTTGTAAACTATGTTAGTAGTGTTTGAGGGGGTGTACTGTTACACCGCGCGCTTTACGCTGCTGGAATCCGTGGGGCGCCGGTATCACGCCACCAACCAATCGGGAAATCCCCTCCACAACTTCACTCTTTCTTTTTCCCACGCTTCCAAGTAGCCTTTCTGGTGGCCGGCCCGTTGGCGTAGTGGTTAAGGTACATTTTCCTAGCGACGGGTTTTTTTACTTCGTGGTCGACGTGATACGATGAGCGTTTTACTTCGTGGTCAACGTGACACTCTGAGCGTGTTAAGTCGTGACCGACGTGATACGCTGAGCGTTTTACTTCGTGGTCGACGTGATACGCTGAGTGTTTTACGTCGTGGTCGACGTGATACGCTGAGCGTTTTACTTCGTGGTCGACGTGATACGCTGAGTGTTTTACGTCGTGGTCGACGTGATACGCTGAGCGTTTTACTTCGTGGTCAACGTGATACGATGAGCGTTTTACTTCGTGGTCGACGTGATACGCTGAGTGTTTTACGTCGTGGTCGACGTGATACGCTGAGCGTTTTACTTCGTGGTCAACGTGATACGATGAGTGTTTTACGTCGTGGTCGACGTGATACGCTGAGCGTTTTACGTCGTGGTCGACGTGATACGCTGAGTGTTTTACGTCGTGGTCGACGTGATACGCTGAGCGTTTTACTTCGTGGTCAACGTGATACGATGAGCGTTTTACTTCGTGGTCGACGTGATACGCTGAGTGTTTTACGTCGTGGCCGACGTGATACGCTGAGCGTTTTACGTTTAGCCTTCACAATTTTGAGTTAAATTAAAAATTTATTACAATAGAACATACGAGGCGTGTTCAGAAAGTAAGTACCGTTTTAAAAAAAATACAAATAAAACAATTATTTTTCAACACAATTTTTTTTCTACATGAAAGCCCTAACCTTAAACTATTTTTCGACATAGTTTCCACCGATGTTCAAACACCTGTCGTAGCGGGTGATCAATTTGTCTATACCCTCTTCGTAGAAGGTTCCCGCCACTGACGTGGACCAAACCAAGAGACTCGGAAGTGCTTTGACTTTTCTCACACGGTACAGTGATGATGGTGAGGATTTTTTAAACAAAATTGTGACAGGTGATGAAACTTGGGTCCGTCATGTCACACCGGAATGTAAACAGCAGTCAATGGAGTGGCGACACACGCAATCCCCGAAGAAACAAAAATTCAAGACGACAATGTCTGCACAAAAAATCATGTGCACTGTCTTTTGGGATCGTAAAGGTTTTTTGCTGATTGATTTTCTCCCAAGAGGTGAAACCATTAAGGCGGCAAGGTATTGCGAAACCTTAAGAAAACTAAGGCGGGCAATTTAAAACAAACGGAGAGAAATGCTCAGTAACGGAATTGTGTTACTCCATGGCAATGCTCGGTCCCATACCGCTGGTGACACTCAAACATTGGTTCGACAATTTCGTTGGGAGCAGTTCGATCACCCGCCCTACAGCCCGGACTTGGCACCGTCTGACTACCACTTGTTCCTGCACATGAAGCTCGAGCTAGGCGGCCAGCGCTTTGAAACCGACGATGAAGTGAAAACTGCCGTGGAGTCGTGGCTACATTCGTTGGCGGGAACCTTCTACGAAGAGGGTATAGACAAATTGATCACCCGCTACAAGTGTTTGAACATCGGTGGAAACTATGTCGAAAAATAGTTTAAGGTTTGGGCTTTCATGTAGAAATAAAATTGTGTTGAAAAAAAATTGTTTTACTTGTTTTTTACTTTCTCTTGCCTATATGAATATATAGGAAGGAAAGTATTGTTTTCATGTCGATTTTTCGAAATTGAGTTTTCACCGGATCTATAGGCTACGTTTTCAGACCCCCTGAACCCAAAAAACATGTTTTTAGCGATTGGTCTGTGTGTGTGTGTGTGTGTGTGTGTGTGTCTGTGTGTGTGTATACAAAATATTTCAAGAACGGAACATTGTCCGAACTTGAAACTTGAAACTTAAGTTACATATCTTTACCCGACCCGACACGAACATTTTCATCAAAATCGGTCAACCGGAAGTAGTAGTTTATTCGTATAATTTTTCACTTCTTTGTGATTTTCTCAAAAACTGGTCCTACGATTTTTTTAAAAATCGCATTATTTACTCAATTTTTTATTCTCTACAAGAAAGGGTAGGCGCCATGTTTGCTAAAATTCTTGGTGAGGGTGTTCTTACGTAAAAAAGTGTTTTCTTAAGATTACGGATTTAATATAAATTTTAGCGCAAAAATTTATATAATAAAAAATGTAGAGAATTTAAAAACCTACAACTTTTATTTCAAACATTTTTTTGTATAACGCTTAGTTTAGCGGTAATTAGCGTTTTTCTGTTTTTTTCTCACGAAAACGTGTAAGAAATCGATTTTTTAAGAATTCGGCTTTATTACGCATTTTACGACAAAAGTGTAAATAATAAAATTTATAGGAAATTAAAATGTCTACAACTTCAATTTGGAGAATTTTTCTCTACAGAGCTTAGTTTAGCGTTTTTTTAAGCCAAACTGAGTACGATTTTCATTTTGCGTCATTCACTCATGATTAAAATAAGGTTATGTTTTTGAGGTTAGTGTTTTGTTTATTTCTAATATTTTATTAATAATGTTAGGTTTATTATTAATTATTTGCATTGGCAAGAGAAAGTTGTGTGAGTGTTTCACACCAGATTTTTTTTAAAACGGTACTTACTTTCTGAACACGCATCGTAAAAAGTTATTCGTTAAATAAATGTTAGGCTCATCATAAATTAGCTGAGTGTATGTGTGTGTGTTACTTGATAAAGTGATTACTCGTCCGTTTGTTAATAAAATGTTAGCTGAATATGCGCTAACAATGATAAATTTCATTCACTTTGCATTGTTTGTTTAAAAACTAAAGTTTTAGGCAACTCTAAATGTAGGTAGGTAGTCTATATGTAATGTTATACATATAGTTCAGCCGCTCTAAGTTTGCTCCTACTGTCAACAAACCAAAACCAGCTACTACAGGGTGCACGCTAGAGTCCGTGACTTTATGGATGTCGTATTCCTATTAAGTTAGATATTTTTTAAATTATAAGTACTTAAAGTACTAAAAAAATCAGTCGTGATATGATGTAGGCCTACATCATATAATTTAGAAAAATACTTTTAAAAGTATTTTGCATTTAAATACTTTTGAAATTATTTAGTTGTTACTTTTTAATCAGCGTGTAAACATTTAGATATAATGCGCATGCTCAGTGACGTCATTATTTGTTTACATTAGGAGCAAACTTAGAACGGCTGAACTGTAGTTGAACGATGTTAAATACAAATAATAGGTACGATTTTATTTTATTTGTTAATTGAATCAAATATTTTTGGGTCAATTAATACAAAAGAGAGCTCTTATTATGTACTAGGTATGTTAGTTTGTTTGTTTTAACCAACCCAATTAGGTAGTAAAGTTAAAATTAAATCAATTACCCTGTGAAATTTAGTGTTCTAAAATTAGTTAATTATGTATTGTTTATGATTGGTCATCAGCTGGAACGCTTGTTTCAACCTCTAGATAGTTAATTAAGTGAAACAAAAAAAAAAATTCAGGTGTGAAACACTCATACGACTTTCTCTTGCCAATGCAAATAATGACCAATATTACCTAACATTAGTAATAAACAAAAAAACCAACCTCTTAAAACATAACCTTATTTTAATCATGAGTGAAAGACGCAAAATGAAAATTGACTATAGTTTGGCTTAAAAATACGGAAAATCACTCTTTCACGCTAAAATAGGCTCTGTAGAGAAAAATGTTTAAAATAAAAGTTTTAGATCTTTCAATTTCCTATAAATTTGACTATATACACTTTTATCGTTAAATGCATAGACTACTAAGCCCGAAATCTTTAAAAAAATCGAATTCACACGTTTTCGTGAGAGAAAATCATAAAATCGCTAATTACCGCTAAACTAAGCGGTATACAAAAAAAATGTTAGAAATAAAAGTTGTAGGACTTAAAATTCTCTACAACTTTTAATATGTAAATTTTTTCCCTAAAATGCATATTAAAGCCGTAATCTTAAAGAAACAATTTCTTTACGTGAAAACAGTTTCACCGAGAATTTTAGCAAACATGGCGCCGACCCTATCGTGTAGAGCATAAAAAAAATGTAGTGAACCAGGCGATTTTTAAAAAAATTGTAGCACCAGTTTTTGAGAAAATCACAAAAAAATGAAAAATTACACGAATAAACTACAACTTCCGGTTGACCGATTTTGATGAAAATGTTCGTGTCGGGTCCGGTAGTCGTATGTAACTTAAGTTTCAAGTTCGTACACTGTTCCGTTTTTGAGATATTCTGTTCACACACACACACACACACACACACACACACACACACACATACACGCACGCGCGCGCGCACACAGAGAGAGAGAGAGAGAGAGAAAGAGAGAGACTAATCGCTAAACATGTTTTTTGGGTTCAGGAGGTCTGAAAACGTGTAGATCCGGTGAAAATTCGATTTCTAAAAATCGACATGAAAACAATACCTTCCTTCCTATATATTCATATAGGCAAGAGAAAGTAAAAATCATAGCGATTTACCTCACGTTTATTCAAGAAAGTATTCTGTATGCACCTAAAAAGGATTTACATTACGTTAATAGGAGAACACAATTCTAAGCAGGTTGTTAAAATTACAAAAAGGGCCGTGAAAAAAGACAAATCCAATTAGGGTAAACAAAATATTTTATCTTGATTCTGACTACAAATAGGCAAGGGTGGAAAGACGGTTGTGGGTGGGTGGGAGGGTGGAAGGGCTAAGGAAGCTGCTTACACTCTACTCCCATTCCCAAAAGAACTATTCCGGGAAATGCTTTTTTTTTGTTCACGTCGTTTTCTTCTTCTTTTTCTTTCGTAATCTTGTAAAGATTAGGTTCCCGTTCAACTCTGTGTGGTGAAAGATATCGAGGTTTTTTTTAACGTCCTTAGAGAATTTAAAAAATTCCCCTGTGCTAAGAATTCCGTGTGCCCCCAGTTAACTACACGGTTTGAAAAGCTACCATCATAAGTGGCCAACGACCACATAACTACATTCTGTATCTATTTAAATTAAAACCCTGTTGTGAAACACCCACACGATTTTCTCTTGCCGATGCAAATAATTAACAATATAACCTAACATTAGTAATTTTTTTTTTTTATTCCCTGATGTGTGTACGTTGCAATCTGTTCAATTCTGAACAATAAGCAACCCCATATGACCCAATGAGATGAGGATGATATGTATGACGTGTAAATGAGGTGTAGTCTAATACAGACCCAGGCCGACCATTCCTGAGAGAGTATGGTTAATTAAACCCCAACCATCAAAGTACATCGGTAACCACTATCTAGCATTCAAATCTGTATAAAAGTAACTACCTTTACTAGGATTTGAACCAGGAACCTTCGCCTTCGAAAATCAGCTGTTAAACAGCTGATTTTGGCGACGATTTTACTTCTAGAGTCTTGACCAACCCGTTGGGTTGTACATTAGTAATAAAACATTAAAAATAACCAACAAAACTAACCCGAATAAACATAACCTAATTTTAATCATGAGTGAACGACGCAAAATGAATATCAACTTCAGTTTGGCTTAAAAATACCCTCTAAAAAGAAAGGAAAGTATTGTTTTCATGTCGAGTTTTCACCGGATCTACACGTTTTCAGACCCCCTGAACCCAAAAATAACATCTTTTTAGCGATTGGTCTGTGTGTGTGTGTGTGTGTGTGTGTGTGTGCGCGCGCGTGTGTGTGTGTGTGTGTAAACAGAATATCTTAAGAACGAAACGTCCTTAGAGAATTTAAAAAATTCCCCTGTGCTAAGAATTCCGTGTACCCCCAGTTAACTACGCGGTTGGAAAAGCTACCATCATAAGTGGACAACGACCAACTAACTACTACATTCTGTATCTATTTAAAATAAAAGCCTGGTGTAAAACACCCACACGATTTTCTCTTGCCAATGCAAATAATTAACAATATAACCTAACATTAGTAATAAAACATTAGAAATAAACAAAAAAACTAAACCCAATAAACATAACCTAATTTTAATCATGATTGAAAGACGCGAAATGAAAATCAACTTCAGTTTTGGCTTAAAAATACAAAAAAAAAAATTCTCCCTATGAAAAATTTTCCCCCTAAGAGGAAGGAAAGTACTGTTTTCATGTCGATTTTTCAAAATCGAGTTTTCACCGGATCAACACGTTTTCAGACCCCCTGAACCCAAAAAAAACATGTTTTTAGCAATTGGTCTGTGTGTTGTGTGTGTGTGTGTGTGAAAAATATCTCAAAAGCGGTTTATCATACGAGCTTGAAACTTGAAACTTTAGTTAGATACTGCAATCGGACCCGACACGAAAATTTTCTAAAATCGGTCAACCGGAAGTAGTAGTTTATTCGCGGCATTTTTCACTTTTTTGCGATTTTCTCAAAAAACAGCACCTACGAATTATTTTAAAATCGCCTCATTTACTACATTATTTATGCTCTTCATGATAGGGCAGGCGCCATGTCTTCTGAAATTCTTGGGGAGACTGTTTTCTTGTAAAAACGTTTTTTAAATATAGCGGTTTTAATATGCATTTAAACACAAAAGTGTATATAATAAAAGTTGTAGAGAATTTAAATTTCTACAACGTTTATTTTAAACATGTTTTTGTATAACGCTTAGTTTAGCAGTAATTAGCGATTTTCTATTTTTTTCTCACGAAAACGTGTGAAAAATTGATTTTTTGAAAGATTTTGGCCTTAGTATGCATTTTACGACAAAAGTGCATATTATAAAATTTATAGGAGCATTTTTCTCGATAGAGCGTAGTTTAGCGTGAAAGAGTGATTTTCCGTATTTTTAAGCCAAACTGCGGTTGATTTTCATTTTGCGTCTTTCACTCATGATTAAAATAAGGTTATTTTTATTGAGGTTAGTATTTTTGTTTATATCTAATGTTTTATTACTAATGTTAGGTTATATTGTTAATTATTTACATTGGCAAGAGAAATTTGTGTGGGTTTTTCACACCAGATTTTTTTGAAAGTTTTGTTGCTTTTCACCCGAATTTTACGGTACAATTTGCATTTATCGGTAAATCCGTTAACATCACGTGACGATTGACGATTTATACGATTGAAAATTTCTAGTCATGTACTATTTATTTTAATCTGTACGCACGAATGTTTATTCGTCTTCCTCCTCCTCCATGTTCCCATCGTTCTCCTTCTCCTTGTTGTATATGTTTATCGTTAAGGTGAAGGATGCCTGTTGTTTATTCATGAGGGGCGAAACAGTCGGGCGGGCGGCTGGAAACAGTCTAGACTTCTTTAACAGTCTTGTGTCGTGTCCAACACACTTACTGTAGTTCTGTAGTCTGTTCTGTAGTCGTTAGTTGTCACCCAATTGGACAATGTCAGTTGCGATGCGACCACTCTGTTTACAGTACTCCCAAGTCGTCACTCGGTTTTAGTTTTAGTATTACTATTGTTATCCCACCACCTTTCCCCCTGTTAACCCCTTCTGTACCCGGTATTTCATTCTGTACCTGTTCATGGAATTTGTAAGACAACATTCGTTCGTTATTAGACAAGAGAGCATCTTCGTAAATTATTCCTCGTCTCTTTTTGTCTACGTGCGTGACAAATAAATACATTACTGTGCGTCAACCATAAACGTTTAGAAAATTATTTTTAGTTTCTCTTGCCTATATGAATATATAGGAAGGAAAGTATTGATTTCATGTCGATATTTAGAAATCGAGTTTTCACCAAATTTACACGTTTTCAGACCACCTGAACCCTAAAAACATGTTTTAGCGATTGGCTTGTGTGTGTGTGTGTGTGTGTGTGTGTGTGTGCGCGCGCGCGCTTGTGTGTATGAACAGAATATCTCAAGAACGGAACATCGTACGAACTTGAAACTTGAAATTTAAGTTAGACACCATACTGGACCCGACACGAACATTTTCATCAAAATCAGTTAACCAAAAGTAGTTGTTTTTTCGTGTAATATTTAACGTTTTTGCGATTTTCTCAAAAACTGGTTTTACAATTTTTTTAAAATCGCCACGTTTACTAAATTTTTTATGCTCTACGAGATAGGGTTGGCGTTATGTCTGCTGAAATTCTTGGAGAAGCTGTTTTCACGTAAAAAAATTGTTTTTTAAGATTGCGGCTTTAATATGTATTTTAACGCAAAAAGTTATATAATAAAAGTTGTGGAAATTATAAAATCCTACAACTTTTGTTTCGAACATTTTTTTGTATAACGTCACTCGGTTTTGGTTTTGGTTTTACTATTGTTATTATTCCACCTCCCCTCCCGTTAAACCCTTCTGTACCCAATATTTCATTTTGTACCTGTTCAAGGAATTTGTAAGACAAGATTCGTTCGTTATTAGACGAGAGAGCATCTTCATAAAGTATTCATCGTCTCTTTTTGTCTACGTGCGTGACAAATAAATACATTACTGCGCGTCAACCACAAACGTTTAGGAAATTATTTTTTTTAATGTTTGTCTACCGATTTCCTTGTTGTGCTGTCCAGTTACATGTTAACTTTCTTTTGCCTATATGAATATGTAGGAAGGAAAGTATTATTTACATGTCGATTTTTCCAAATCGAGATTTCACCGGATCTACAAGTTTTCAGACCACCTGAACCCAAAAAACATGTTTTTAGCGATTGGTATGTGTGTGTGTGAACAGAATATCTCAAGAACGGAACATCGTAAGATCTTGAAACTTAAAACTTAAGTTAGACACCACTACTGGACCCGACATGAACATTTTCATTTTCATCAATATCAGTCAACCGGAAGTAGTAGTTTATTCGTGTTATTTTTCACTTTTTTGCGATTTTCACAAAAACTGGTCGCACAATTTTTTTAAATCGCCAGTTTTACTAAATATTTTGTGCTTTACAAGATAGGGTAGGCGTGATGTCTGCTGAAATTCTTGGAGAGGCTGTTTTCACGTAAAAAAATTGTTTTTTTTTTAGATTACGGCTTTAATATGCATTTTAGCGCAGAAGTTTATATAATAGAAGTTGTAGAGATTTTAAAATTCTACAATTTTTTTTGCAAACTTTTTTTTGTATAACGCTTAATTTAGCGGTAATAAGCGATTTTATGTTTTTTTTCTCACGAAAACGTGTGAAAAAATTGTTTTTAGATTTCGGCCTTCGTATGCATTTTACGACAAAAATGTATACAAAAAAAATTATAGGAAATTAAAAGGTCTACGACTTTTATCTAAAACATTTTTCTCTACAGAGCCTAGTTTAGCGTGAAAGAGTGATTTTCCCTATTTTTAAGTATTTTCCATATTTATCATTTTGCGTCTTTCACTCATGATTAAAATAAGGTTATGTTTTTTTGTTTATTTTTAATGTTTTATTACTAATGTTAGATTTATTGTTAATTATTTGCGATGGCAAGAGAAAGTTGTGTGTGTTTCACACGAGATTTTTTTACTTTTTTAGGTTTTTGTGTGGGGGTTTTTAAAATTTTTAATATATATTTTTTCAATTTAACTCTCCATTTGTTCGTGAAATTAGAATTTTGGTAAAGAGTAAAATTTTACATTTACGTATGACGAATTTTTGTAGATTTCTTGGAGTTTTGAATTGATTTCATTTCAATTTATATTATTAATATGGTACTGTTTTTTAATGACGTGATGTTACCTACGACCACGTAACCTGATTGTTCATGAAACAAACAGTCCCCCGAGATGTTTTTTTACGGGTAAAAGGTAGACGTGTTTACTACTCTCGTATAAATATTTGGGAACAATCTGTCCCAAAAACATGGCGTCTCATCAAACTATACCTAATCGACTACAATAGTACTCACTATCGAAATTTCAATGAATCGATTAATTTTAATGTAAATTCGGTGGGGATATTTCCATTTGCGTTTTGTACATGGATTTTACATCTACATTGATTTGTTACTTTCTCTTGCCTATATGAATATATAGGAAGGAAAGTATTGTTTGATTGGTCTGTGTGTGTCTGTGTCTGTGTGTGAACAGAATATCTCAAGAACGGAACATCGTACGAACTTGAAACTTGAAACTTAAGTTACATACCACTACCGGACGCGACATAAACATTTTCATTAAAATCGGTCAACCGGAAGTAGTAGTTTATTCGTGTAATTTTTCACTTTTTTGCGATTTTCCTCAAAACTGGTCCTACGATTTTTTTAAAATCACCTGATTTACTCAATTTTTTATTCTCTACAAGATAGGGTAGGCGCCATGTTTGCTAAAATTCTGGGTGAGGCTGTTTTTGCGCAAAAACATTTTCTTTTTAAGATTGCGGCTTTAATATGCATTTTAGCGCAAAACGTTATATAATAAAAGTTGTAGAGAATGTAAAATTTCTACAACTTTTATTTCAAATGTTTTTTGTATAACGCTTAGTTTAGCGGTAATTAGCGATTTTCTGTTTTTTTCTCACGAAAACGTGTGAAGAATTGTTTTTTTTTAAGATTTTGGCCTTAGAATGCATTTTACGACAAAAGTGTGTTTAATAAAATTTGTAGCAAATTAAAAGATCTACAACTTTTATATAAAGCATTTTTTTTGTACATTGCCTAGTTTAGCGTGAAGGAGCGATTTTCCGTATTTTTAAGCCAAACTGAGGTCGATTTTAATTTTGCGTCTTTCACTCATGATTAAATAAGGTTATGTTTATTGAGGTTAGTTTTTTGTTTATTTCTAATATTTTATTACTAATGTTAGGTTTATTGTTAATTATTTGCATTGGCAAGAGAAAGTAATGTGAGTGTTTCACAGCAGATTTTTGAATGACGTGATGTTACCTACGACCACGTAACCTGATTGTTCATGAAACAAACAGTCCCCCCTAGATGTTTTTTACGGGTAAAAGGTAGACGTGTTTACTCGAGTATAAATATTTGGGAACAATCTGTCCCAAAAACATGGCGTCCTCTTCAAACTATAATCGACTACAATAGTACTCACTATCGAAATTTCAATGAATCGATTAATTTTAATGTAAATTCAGTGGGGACATTTCCAGTTGCGTTTTGTACATGGATTTTACATCTACATTGATTTGTTCTACTTGTGAATCTACTGTTAGACTCATCGGATGCAGGCCTACTGATTTACAATTCATCAAAATTATCGTCAAATATATAACTGAATTTAAGTAGGTCATTTCTCTCGTCATAAATTATTAACCTACAGCAGGCTTTATTTGAACTCCCGGCCAGAGTAATCCGTACGAACTCTTCCTATTAACAAAAATCTGGTGTGAAACACTCACACGAGTTTCTTTTGCTAATGAAAATAATGAATATATAACATAATATTAGTAATAAAACATTAGAAATTAACAAAAAAACTAACTTCAAAAAACATAATCTTATTTTAATCATGAGTGAATGATGCAAATGAAAATCCATCTGTTTGGCTTAATAATACGGAAAATCACTATTTTACGCTGAACTAGGCTCTGTAGAGAAAAATGCTTTAAATAAAAGTTGTAGATCTTTTAATTTTCTATTAATTTAATTATGTACACTTTTGTCGTGAAATGCATGCTAAGTCTGTAATCTTAAAAAAATCCATTTGTTAACATATGAAACAGTTTTTTTTTTTCATGAAAAAAAAGTAAAAATTGTAGATTTTTACTTTCTCTTGCCTATATGAATATATAGGAAGGAAAGTATTGTTTTCATGTCGATTTTTCGAAATCGAGTTTTCACCGGATCTATACGTTTTCAGACCCCCTGAACCCAAAAAAACATGTTTTTAGCGATTGGTCTGTGTTTGTGTGTGTCTGTGTGAACAGAATATCTCAAGAACGGAACATCGTACGAACTTGAAACTTGAAACTTAAGTTACATACCACTACCGGACGCGACACGAACATTTTCATCAAAATCGGTGAACCGGAAGTAGTAGTTTATTCGTATAGTTTTTCAGTTTTTTGCGATTTTCTCAAAAACTGGTCCTACGATTTTTTTTAAAATCGCCTATTTTACTCAATTTTTTATTCTCTACAAGATAGGGTAGGCGCCATGTTTGCTAAAATTCTCGGTGAGGCTGTTTTCACGTAAAAAACCTTTTCTTTTTAAGATTACGGCTTTAATATAAATTTTAGCGCAAAAACTTATATAATAAAAGTTGTAGAGAATTTAAAAACCTACAACTTTTATTTCAAACATTTATTTGTATAACGCTTAGTTTAGCGGTAATTTGCGATTTTCTGTTTTTTTCTCACGAAAACGTGAGAAAAATCGATTTTTTTAACATTTCGGTCTTAGTATGCATTTTACGACAAAAGTGTATATAATTAAATTTATAGAAAATTAAAAGATCTACAACTTTTGTTTAGAGCATTTTTCTCTACAGAGCCTAGTTTAGCGTGAAAGCGTGATTTTCCGTATTTTTAAGCCAAACTGAGTTCGATTGTCATTTTGCGTCATTCACCTCATGATTAAAATAAGGTTATGTTTTTGAGGTTAGTTTTTGTTCATTTCTAATGTTTTAATACTAATGTTAGGTTTATTGTTAATTATTTGCATTGGCAAGAGAAAGTTGTGTGAGTGTTTCACACCAGATTTTTTAAATATTTTCAACTTTTATTATACTTTTCCTTTTTATGTACAACTCTTGCTCTACATGTACACACAGTTCCACATAAAGTAGGTACTGTATATCATAACCTATTCTTTCAACAAGGTCTACAAATTTTAATGTACGCAAATGCCTGCAACCTTATTTCAATTTACAAACATACAAATAATTATTTCATTTTAAAATGCTTATTTAATTCGTCTCAGTAAAAATGTATATTATAAATTGTTGTTGTTTAGGTCAACAGCCAAAAGGCTGGTTTTGAACCTGTAGAGGTTTTACTAAGTAAAACGAGGAGTGAGGTGGTTTACCATTGCCTTCCTCATTGAGTGGAAAAGTACGCTTATCAGCATGCCGGGCCCTCTGAAAAGCACATATTTTCCACTCTGCAAATGACACTTTCACTTCATTCACCACAGGGTCTGGCTGTATAATGAAATTCATTACTTTCAGAGGAGATAACTCTGATTAGTGTCTTTTACACCTCTACCTCTTCTGTTCTTAAATGATTCAGTCATTTAATTGGCTGACCATGCGATAAGAAACAGAACTATTTATTTTAGCCCTTCAACTAACAGATTGAGTGTAAATAATTTGACACTCCACCTGTCTGTTATTGCAAAATTATAAATTACTAGAATTAAACTGCAAAAAACTCACTCACTGTACATGAGTCGCACATTACTGTAGCTGCTTACCGTACTGTACCGCCGTACTGTACCGCCGTGTATACTTTTGTGACTGTACCGTCGTTGCATGGCGAGGGGCCAAGAGTGGAGTAGATAAACACCGAGGCTGCTTGTGCTAATTCAAATTGTCCAAGCTATACCTGAATGGGATTCGAACCCAAGACCGCATGATGAGAGGCGAGCACGTTACCAACTACGCCAATGCGGCCGGATTAGGTATGAGTTTAAACAGGCATCCCCAGTAGAAATTGTTCATAAATGGTTGTCAGCTGGTCACCATACAAAGTATTTTGTTCCACCAGTGTTATTAACGAATAATATCGACTGTCCTACCAGGTGTCTGATTGGGCTCGCCCGGAGAATATCGTGTGAAGCTTTAACACCCGTTTTTTACTTTCTCTGGCCTATATGAATATATAGGAAGGAAAAAATTGTTTTCATGTCGATTTTTAGAAATCGAGTTTTCACCGGATCTACACGTTTTCAGACCCCCTGAACCCAAAAAAACATGTTTTTAGCGGTTGGTGTGTGAGTGTGTGTGTGTGTGTGTGTACAAAATATCTCAAGAACGGGAACATCGTACGAACTTAAAACTTAAGTTACATACCACTACCGGGACCTGACAAGAACATTTTCATCAAAATCGGTCAACCATAAGTAGTAGTTTATTCGTGTAATTTTTCACTTTTTTGCGATTTTCTCCAAAATTTGTTCTACGATATTTTTAAAATCGCGTGGTTTACTCAATTTTTTATTCTCTACAAGACAGGGTCGCCATGTTTGCTGAAATTCTTGGTGAGGCTGTTTTTTTAAGATTACGGCGTAATTATGTATTATAGCGCAAAAATTTATATAATAAAAAATGTAGACAATGTAAAATTCTACAACTTTTATTTCTAACATTTGTTTGTATAACTCTTAGTTTAGCGGTAATTCGCGATTTTATGTTTTTTCTCACGAAAACATGTGAAAAATGTATTTTTTTTAAAGATTTCGGCCATAGTATGCATTTTACGACAAAAGTGTATGTAATCAAATTTATAGAAAATTAAAAGATGTACAACTTTAATTTAAAGAATTTCTCTGTACAGAGCATAGTTTAGCGTGAAAGAGTGATTTTCCGTATTTTTAAGCCAAACTAAGGTCGACTTTCATTTTGCGTCTTTCACTTATGATTAAAGTAAGGTTATGTTTTTTGAGTTTAGTTTATTGTTTATTTGTAAAGTTTTATTATTAATGGTAGGTTATATTGGTCATTATTTGAATTGGCAAGAGAAAGTTTGGGAGTGTTTCACACCAGATTTTTATGATAATATTTTCTCTGCTGTAGAGGAATTAACTGAAAATGTATTGTAGGGACTTCAATGTGAAATAATCGTACAAGAATTATACGAGAAAATAATATATAAATAAAATGAATTTTCTGCGAATGACATGATGCAATAATTTAAATGTTATTTTGGAATACATTATTATCGTTATTACATTGGTTTCCTGATACATAAATAAATATATTGCTTCCAACTTTACATGGAATTACATTTTAGTTTATCGTATTTGAAAATCAGCTGACATATCCGCTTAACTTCAGATTTATTGTGTTGTCCATTTTTTTTAGTATTATTTTGTTTTTGCTTCTTATTACTTAGTACTCATTTTCGAGTAAAAAAGGTAGATATACAGGTACTATATACCTGTACTGTATGCTTGATGCTACAGTACGTTCAAAAATTTTTTTTTTATTTCTGTAATTTAAGTTGCATTAACATCTTGGTTACTTACAGACTACTATAAATTTTATTTCTGTAAATTTTACTTTCTCTTGCCTATATTAATATATAGGAAGGAAAGTATTTTTTTTCATGTCGATTTTTCGAAATCGAGTTTTCACCGGATATACACGTTTTAAGACCCCCTGAACCCAAAAAACATGTTTTTTTAGCGATTGGTCTGTGTGTGAACAGAATATCTCAAGAACGAAACATCGTACGAACTTGAAACTTAAGTTAAATACTACTAGAGGACCCGACAGGAACATTTTTATAAAAATCGGTCAACCGGAAGTAGTAGTTTATTCGTGTAATTTTTCACTTTTTTGTGATTTTCACAAAAATTGGTCCTAAGATTTTTTTTAAATCGCCAGGTTTACTAAATTTTTTTGTGCTTTACAAGATAGGGTAGACGTCATGTCTGCTGAAATTATTCTTGGAGAGGCTGTTTTCAAGTAAAAAAATTGTTTTTTTTAAGATTGCGCCTTTAATATTCATTTTAGCGGAAAAATTTATATAATAAAAAAAGTAGAGAATTAAAATCCTACAACGTTTATTTCGAACATTTTTTTTTGTATAACGCTTAGTTTAGCAGTAATTAGCGATTTTCTGTGTTTTTTCTCACGAAAAACGTGTGAAAAAATCGATTTTTTTAAAGATTTTTTTCTGAAATCCCAATAATGGGTTTGACTGTTTTGGTGGTTAATCGAATTTTGTGACTTCCCATTTGTTGTACGTTGCGTTAGATATTCCATGGTTAGGTCGAGTTATTTCACGTCGTAGTGAATTTCACTGAGCCAGGTTACTATAGGTTTTTAAGATTTATTTAGTAGTTTGTCAGTGATTTTATTTGAATTAAATATTTGAAGAAGAATGTTAGAGGGACATACTCTGTAAAAGTAAGTAGAGAAAATGTATGTACCACATGATGTGATAGAACATTTTGGGTTCATGTGTCTGGTATTGTTACTTTCTCTTGCCTATATGAATATATAGGAAGGAAAGTATTGTTTTCATGTCGATTTTTCGAAATCGAGTTTTCACCGGATCTATACGTTTTCAGACCCCCTGAACCCAAAAAAACATGTTTTTAGCGATTGGTCTGTGTGTGTGTGTGTGTGTGTGTGTGTGTGTGTGTCAGTGTGTCTGTGTGTGAACAGAATATCTCAAGAACGGAACGTCGTACGAACTTGAAACTTGAAACTTAAGTTACATACCACTACCGGACGCGACATGAACATTTTCATCAAAATCGGTCAACCGGAAGTAGTAGTTTATTCGTATAATTTTTCAGTTTTTTGCGATTTTCTCAAAAACTGGTCCTACGATTTTTTTTAAAATCGCCTATTTTACTCAATTTTTTATTCTCTACAAGATAGGGTAGGCGCCATGTTTGCTGAAATTCTCGGTGAGGCTGTTTTCACGTAAAAACGTTGTTTTTTTAAGATTACGGCTTTAATATAAATTTTAGCGCAAAAAACTTATATAATAAAAGTTGTAGAGAATTTAAAAACCTACAACTTCTGTGTCAAACATTTTTTTGTATAACGCTTAGTTTAGCGGTAATTTGCGATTTTCTGTTTTTTTTCTCACGAAAACGTGAGAAAAATCGATTTTTTTAACATTTCGGTCTTAGTATGCATTTTACGACAAAAGTGTATATAATAAAAGTTATAGAAAATTAAAAGATCTACAACTTTTGTTTAGAGCATTTTTCTCTACAGAGCCTAGTTTAGCGTGAAAGCGTGATTTTCCGTATTTTTAAGCCAAACTGAGTTCGATTGTCATTTTGCGTCATTCACACTTATGATTAAAATAAGGTTATGTTTTTGAGGTTAGTTTTTGTTTATTTCTAATATTTTATTAATAATGTTAGGTTTATTATTAATCATTTGCATTGGCAAGAGAAAGTTGTGTGAGTGTTTCACACCAGATTTTTTTTATATTCTTTTATTTATTTCATAAAGATATATCGCGAACGGTACTTCTATGTTATCTCAGTTTTCTTTCGTGCTCTAATTTTATCTTATTTTATTTCATTCAACGTTGAACCCTCCCCCCTCTACATGCTCTGTTTACATGGTGTGGTTGCATTTGATTCGAACCTATAAAACGAACGCCAGGCGTCGATGATGTCGAAATGTAATACTATAATGAGATAGATTCCTACTTCAATAACCGTAATTTTTTATATATTATTTCCACTTCTTTCTTTATATTCCTTTCTTAATATTCTTTGAATTTCGTCGTCATAAAAATTTAATGGAAAAAGTCATAAAAAATGAAATGTTATATTCCCTTTCATATCATATCATATCAGTTAACTCGGTCGTCTTTCATTGTAGCCTTTTTGAAAATATTTTATCCCTTTTCACATCTAAATCGTGGATCAATCATTCATCGGTTATTCATTAATTGTTCATTATTCATATAGTATTCAGATGAACTACTGTCCCTTAGCCGTGGGAGTGAGAGAATGTACAACGCTCTCACTCGCACAAGCAATACGCGCCGTTCCTTTAACATTGTCGTATAATGTTACTCGTTGTTGTGAGCAAGCGTTTATGCGTGCAGTAAACTCAATAGCTCAAGCATTAGCTTGAGCTATTGCTTGGTTCTCTGATTCATCAAAACTTCCAATTCTTTCCTTCACTTTTTCATGGTGTTGAGCAAAGTAATTGGCTGCAGATATCCAAGTACTCCATCTTGTGATTATAGGTTGAGGTGGGAGATGAACGATAGGATAAGCATTCTTGAATGCCCTTATTCTGCTCGGTGCTTTCATAAATACTTTTATTTTTTTACAAGTTTTCTGGAAATTTGTCTAAAATATGCAAAATATCATAAATATGCAAAAGGTCCGAAATATGCACAAATATTTAAAATAAAATTGGGGTTTTTTGGTCGCAAATCATTCAAAAACACTCAAAACGGATTATAAACTTATTTTAGAACTTGAAAAAAAGATATGCAAAATCTGAGCACTACTTATTACATTATACAGAGACGCACTCTGATATGTG
>JAQMRL010000003.1:112766093-113063593 GCA_035578175.1 Catonia carolina
CACATATCAGAGTGCGTTCTTTTTTTTCAGGTAAGTGACTTTTTGGCTGAAATTATTTACGGGTCACTCTGTTAAGTATTAAAGCAAATTGAGAAAATTTACATGATATAAACAATAATCGGTACGTATTGGTCTTTAACTTTTATATCATAAAACTTATTTTTAGTTTGAGCGTTTTTATTTGGTTTCATTTATTTTGTAAAATCGATTTGGATGTTGAATATAAATATTTATTCTACGTACGTACGTCGTATGTTCATTCTAAGCTTTTTTTCTCTGACGTTGTTGTAACTCGTTCTGAAAGTTTTTAAAAAAGTTCAAAACTTATAAGAAACTATCGTAAATATTATCTTTCTTTTTTATTTTTTTTTTAAGTTTATATGAAGTTTATTTTATTAGATTTTAGTTGTGCGAGTAAATCTTGAGCGACGTGCACGATATATTTTAATCACTGTCTGTACGAGGGGGGTACCCAAAAGAAACCGGAATTATTTTTTAAAACTATTTATTTTTAATTTTTTTACATAAGAACCTTATCCCCTTCAAAATACTCTCCATTACAACTAATACATTTGTCCCACCGGTGCTTCCACTGTTCAAAACATTTTTTGTACTCCTCTTCAGTGATGGCTGCCAGCTCATCCGTCGTTTGTTTCTTGACATCATCAACGTTGTTAAATCGGAGACCTTTCATGCCCCTTTTCATGCGTGGGAACAAGAAAAAATCACAAGGAGCCAGATCGGGTGAGTACGGTGCGTGTGGTAGCCAAACCATGCCGTTTTTCGCCAAAAACTGGGTAACCGAGATTGCCGTGTGTGCAGGCGCGTTGTCGTGGTGGAAAATCCAGTCCCCTGTCTGCCACAAATTAGGTCTTTTACGACGAATGCTGTTTCGTAGTCTTCTTAACACTTAAAGATAAAAAGTCAATGGTCTGACGTCGGTCTGTTCGTACACTTTCTTTCACTTTTACAACATTTTCGTCTGTTCGGGAAGTCGACGGTCGTCCAGAACGAGGTTTGTTCTCAATCGACATGTCGCCATTTTTAAACCGCAAAAACCACTCGTACACTTGGGTTTTCCCAATAGCGTCGTCTTTGTAAGCTGTGTTCAACATTACAACTGTTTCCGCGGCGTTTTTACCGAGCAAGAAGCAAAATTTCTCAGCCGCACGTTGTTCATTAAAACTTGCCATCATGAAAAACGACACGAGCACAAAACAGCACTAGCGAGAACAATCACTGCACAAGAACAGAACAAGCTAGATCAACGAACAAAATGGCATTGAACTGGCAATGAGTAGCGCTACAAGCAGCCTAGTGGCGGGAATTTGTACTGCACAAGCTCCGCCCACAGCAGAGCTGTTCCGGATACTTTTGGGTACCCCCTCGTATGTATTGCTGTATGTTAACGGAATATTTTATCTGTTATTATATTACAGTAAAACCTCACTAATTCGGAATTCGCGATATTTCGGACTACTCCAAGAAGAGCAGCTTTTTAATTTTTTTAAAAGTTTTTTAGTTAAAGATTAATAAAGTGCTACTTCAAAAAATTAAAAATCTGGTGTGAAACACTCACACAACTTTCTCTTGCCAATGCAAATGATTAATAATAAACTTAACATTATTAATAAAATATTAGAAATAAACAAAAACTAACCTCAAAAACATAACCTAATTTTAATCATGAGTGAAAGACGCAAAATGAAAATCAACCTCAGTTTGGCTTAGAAATACGGAAAATCACTCTTTCTCTCTAAACTAGGCTCTGTAGAGAAAAATGCTCTAAATAAAAGCTGTAGATCTTTTAATTTTCTATAAATTTAATTATATACACTTTTGTCGTAAAATGCATTCTAAGGCTAAAATCTTAAAAAAATCGATTTTTCACACGTTTTCGTGAGAAAAAAACAGAAAATCGCAAATTACCGCTAAACTAAGCGTTATACAAAAAAATGTTTGAAATAAAAGTTGTAGGTTTTTAAATTCTCTACAACTTTTATTATATAAGTTTTTGCGCTAAAATTTATATTAAAGCCGTAATCTTAAAAAAAACAACGTTTTTTACGTGAAAACAGCCTCACCGAGAATTTCAGCAAACATGGCGCCTACCCTATCTTGTAGAGAATAAAAAATTGAGTAAAATAGGCGATTTTAAAAAAAATCGTAGGACCAGTTTTTGAGAAAATCGCAAAAAAGTGAAAAATTATACGAATAAACTACTACTTCCGGTTGACCGATTTTGATGAAAATGTTCGTGTCGCGTCCGGTAGTGGTATGTAACTTAAGTTTCAAGTTTCAAGTTCGTACGATGTTCCGTTCTTGAGATATTCTGTTCACACACAGACACACAGACCAATCGCTAAAAACATGTTTTTTGGGTTCAGGGGGTCTGAAAACGTATAGATCCGGTGAAAACTCGATTTCGAAAAATCGACATGAAAACAATACTTTCCTTCCTATATATTCATATAGGCAAGAGAAAGTAAAAATTGTTTCATCCTGTAATAGGCTACATTATTGGTTACTCAGTGAAGAAAACGTTCCACAATTTAAGCTATTGAAGTGAGAAACCACATAGACGAACTTATTGAATTTGCAGACTTCAATCCGGAATTCAATGACTATTATCTTGTCCTAAGAGAGATGCGCCAACAAGTTATAAGAAAACAGTGTAGCAAAGAATCACAGAAAAAAATAACGAAATTTTTTTTCTAAGTTACCACAATTGATCCCTGAGGATATTTGTCAACCCTCTACTTCAACAAGTGCCAAATAATCGGTACGTAAGTACAGTGTTTTAATTAAATATCATTTTACACTGGACATTTATTATTTAACAATATTTTTATTGCCGTAAATATTTTTATTTCTATACTTTTAATTTTTTTGTTTTTCAATATACTGTAGGCCTACTGTAAATTCATTAAACATCGATATTTCAGACAAGTAACGTTTATTTTTTAATTTAAATTGCCTAAATTATTCAATTTTTAGATGTAAACAAATATTCGCGATAATTCGGACTCCACTTCCCCCCAATTAGTCCGAATTAGTGAGGTTTTACTTACTAATAGTCTACTACGACTATTTAAACTCATTCGGTAGGTCTAGCGGTAGAGTTGTCGCTAAAATCAGCTGATTTTCAGGGTTGATGGTTCTTGGTTCAAATCGTAGTAAAATTAGTTATTTTTGTACGGATTTGAATACTAGACAGTGGTTACCGGTGTACTTTGATGGCTGGGGTTCAATTAACCATACTATCGGTTTCATAATCATAGAAGACACCCGAGTTTGAACCTTTGCATCTCCAGAACTATGAGTCGGATTTCAATATACTCTACATCAAAATTTTGCTCATTTTATTCTGCATTGACCTATAATAGTCCTATATTTTTAATGTTGTTTAAAAATTGCCATATCGAGGTTGGAAGACAAAAAGACCCGGTTTTTTTGATACCGCGACAAATTTCATGCGTTTAGAGGCGTGTAACTCGATAAATATTTGACCGAAAAGTTTGAAATTTTAATACAACATAGATTATTATATTGTTAGAGCGTATATGAAATTTCAAATTCATACGTTATTTAAATTTTGATATATTAACAATATTCTGAACCCTTACTATCTCGGTAACCGCTCGATCGTTTGGCTCGGGCAAACTATCGTTTTATTCAGCGTAAAAAAACTTCGTACAGATATGTTAATAATATGAAATATCGATTGGCTAATGTTGCGGTAGATTTTTTAGAATTTTGAGAAAATCGCAAAAAGTGAAAAATTACACGAATAAACTACTACTTCCGGTTGACCGATTTTGATGAAAATGTTCGTGTCGTGTTCGGTAGTGGTATGTAACTTAAGTTTTAAGTTTCAAATCCGTACGATGTTCCGTTCTTGAGATATTCTGTTCACACACAGACACACGCACAGACCAGTCGCTGAAAACATGTTTTTTTGGTTCAGGAGGTCTGAAAACGTGTAGATTCGGTGAAAACTCGATTTCTTAAAATCGTCATGAAAACAAAACTTTCTTTTCTATATATTCATATAGGCAAGAGAAAGTAAAAAGGAAAAGAATCAAATCATAAATATCTTATTTGTATCTTATTCTAAATGGTATTTGATTAAATTTTGTTTTTTCAGCATAACCTTAAAATTCTGTTTTGTTTTATTTAACTCCATTTTTGGCTAGCTTAAATTAATTTTGACCCACCGGGTTGGTCTAGAGGTAAAGTCGTCGCCAAAATCAGCTGTTTAACAGCTGATTTTCGGAGACGAAGGTTCCTGGTTCAAATCCTAGTAAAGGTAGTTACTTTTATACGGATTTGAATACTAGACAGTGGTTACCGGTGTACTTTGATGGTTGGGGTTTAATTAACCATACTCTCTCAGGAATGGTCGGCCTGGGTCTGTACAAGACTACACCTCATTTA
Source organism: Catonia carolina (assembly GCA_035578175.1). Classification (NCBI taxonomy): domain Eukaryota; kingdom Metazoa; phylum Arthropoda; class Insecta; order Hemiptera; family Achilidae; genus Catonia; species Catonia carolina. Next base: position 112,770,531 of record JAQMRL010000003.1, read on the forward strand.
CACGTCATACACATCATCCTCATCTCATTGGGTCATGGGGTTGCTTATTGTTCTAAATTGAACAGATTGCAACGTACACAAATTAGGAATAAAAAAAAAAATTAATTGTTATGAACCGTGGCACGTTAAATACTCCATCTTTGTACGTATTTTGATGTAGAACATTTTAATAATAGAAACGTCCTGCGTAGGTATGAAGATTACGCCTTACTTACGTATAAATAACATGCGTGTCGAAAACTATCAAACGTTTATATGTCATAAAAATAAATATAAAACCAAACCGTATCGTTTTAAGTGGGACGTTTTTAGTATTCCTGTTATAACTTAATGTTTTTCAATTTCGTTATCATCTTCGATGTCCTTTTTTCAATTTAAATGTTCTAAACGACTGTCCATTATTTGGACTACATATTTTTTCACTTTTATTACACATTTATGTTTTTACGAATCGCTGTGCTGCGACGTTATTAAAATCTATACTGTATATAGGGTGATCAGTAAATAATAGTATAATAATAATAAGAATAAAAATCTGGTGTGAAACACTCACACAACTTTCTCTTGCCAATATAAATAATTAACAATAAACCTAACATTAGTAATAAAACGTTAGAAATAAACAACTAATCTCAAAAATATAACCATATTTCAATCATGAGTGAAACACGCAAAATGAAATTCGAACTCAGTTTGGTTTAAAAATACGGAAAATCACTCTTTCTCTCTAAACAAGGCTCTTTAGAGAAAAATGCTCTTAATAAATGTTGTAGATCTTTTAATTTTTTATAAATTTGGTTATATACACTTTTGTCGTAAAATGCATACTAAGGCCAAAATCTTTAAAAAATCGATTTTTCACACGTTTTCGTGAGAAAAAATCAGAAAATCGCTAATTACTGCTAAACTAAGCGTCATACAAAAAAATGTTTGAAACAGAAGTTGTAGGTTTTTAAATTCTCTACAACTTTTATTATATAAGTTTTTGCGCTAAAATTTATATTAAAGCCGTAATCTTAAAAAAACAACGTTTTACGTGAAAACAGCCTCACCGAGAATTTCAGCAAACATGGCGCCTACCCTATCTTGTAGAGAATCAAAAATTGAGTAAAATAGGCGATTTTTAAAAAAATCGTAGGACCAGTTTTTGAGAAAATCGCAAAAACTGAAAAATTATTCGAATAAACTACTACTTCCGGTTGACCGATTTTGATGAAAATGTTCGTGTCGCGTCCGGTAGTGGTATGTAACTTAAGTTTCAAGTTTCAAGTTCGTACGATGTTCCGTTCTTGAGATATTCTGTTCACACACAGACACACACACACACACACAGACACAGACACACACACAGACCAATCGCTAAAAACATGTTTGTGTGGGTTCAGGGGGTCTGAAAACGTATAGATCCGGTGAAGAGTGTATTTGTTAAAATCGACATGAAAACAATACTTTCCTTCCTATATATTCATATAGGCAAGAGAAAGTAATAATGCTCAACTATGGGCCTTAGTGCTATTTCTAGGTTATATTCGAAAATCTTAACTAACTATACCCCTAATTGGTTCGGCTTTTCGACTCAAGCTGTATATTTTTACTTTCTCTTGCCTATATGAATGTATAGGAAGGAAAGTATTGTTTTCATGTCGAGTTTTCACCGGATCTACACGTTTCAGACCCCCTGAACCCAAAAAAGTTTTTAGCGATTGTTCTGTGTGTTTGTCAACAGAATATATCAAGAACGGAACATCGTACGAACTTGATACTTGAAATTTAAGTTACATAACACTACCGGACCCGACAGGAACATTTTCATCAAAATCGGTCAACCGGAAGTAGTAGTTTATTCATGTAATTTTTCACTCTTTTGCGATTTTGTCAAAAACTGGTCCTAGGTTTATTTTTTAATCGCCTGGTTTACGAAATTTTTTGTGCTCTACAAGATAGGGTAGGCGCCATGTTTGCTGAAGTTCTTGGTAAAGCTGTTTGCACGTAAAAAAATTGTTTTTTTTTAAGATTGCGGCCTTAGTATGCAATTTTAGGGCTAAAGCGTACAAAATTAAAGTTGTATACAATTTTTACTTTCTCTTGCCTATATGAATATATAGGAAGGAAAGTATTGTTTTCATGTCGATTTTTCGAAATCGAGTTTTCACCGGATCTATACGTTTTCAGACCCCCTGAACCCAAAAAACATGTTTTTAGCGATTGGTCTATGTGTGTGTGTGTGTGTCTGTGTGTGTGTGTGTGTGTGTCTGTGTGTGAACAGAATATCTCAAGAACGGAACATCGTACGAACTTGAAACTTGAAACTTAAGTTACATACCACTACCGGACGCGACACGAACATTTTCATCAAAATCGGTCAACCGAAAGTAGTAGTTTATTCGTATAATTTTTCAGTTTTTTGCGATTTTCTCAAAAACTGGTCCTACGATTTTTTTTAAAATCGCCTATTTAACTCAATTTTTTATTCTCTACAAGATAGGGTAGGCGCCATGTTTGCTGAAATTCTCGGTGAGGCTGTTTTCACGTAAAAACGTTGTTTTTTTAAGATTACGGCTTTAATATAAATTTTAGCGCAAAAACTTATATAATAAAAGTTGTAGAGAATTTAAAAACCTACAACTTCTGTTTCAAACATTTTTTTGTATAACGCTTAGTTTAGCGGTAATTTGCGATTTTCTGTTTTTTTTCTCACGAAAACGTGAGGAAAATCGATTTTTTTAACATTTCGGTCTTAGTATGCATTTTACGACAAAAGTGTATATAATTGAATTTATAGAAAATTAAAAGATCTACAACTTTTGTTTAAAGCATTTTTCTCTACAGAGCCTAGTTTAGCGTGAAAGCGTGATTTTCCGTATTTTTAAGCCAAACTGAGTTCGATTGTCATTTTGCGTCATTCACTCATGATTAAAATAAGGTTATGTTTTTGAGGTTAGTTTTTGTTTATTTCTAATATTTTATTAATAATGTTAGGTTTATTATTAATTATTTGCATTGGCAAGAGAAAGTTGTGTGAGTGTTTCACACCAGATTTTTATTTTTAAGCCCGTAACAAGCAGGTGGAGTGATAAATTGTTTACAGTCGATCTGGTAGATTCAAGACTATAAAAAATAGTTCTGTTTCTTAGCACATGGTCACCCAATTATTTATGTCTGAAGCAGTAGTCACAGTTCTCTCCTCTCAGAGTAATGAATTTGCCGGCCGCATTGGCGTAGTTGGTAACGTGCTCGCTTCTCTTCATCCGGTCTTGGGTTCGAATCCCAATTTAGGCTCGGCATATTTTCATACGTTACAAAAATCATTTCATCCTTTACCGTCTGCATTAGCAGTAATTGCAGAACAGTCGGACGTTAAAAAAAAAGCAATTAATTTCATTATAAATATTCAACGGAACTCTGTGGTGAATGAAGTGTTATTTGAAGGATGGAAAATATGTATTTTTTAGAAGGCTTGGTTTGCTGATAAGCATATTTTTCCACTAAGTGAAGAACCCAATGCTAAACCACATCCTGGTTTTTAAACATGATTTTCTACAAAGCTTATTTTAACGGCAATTAGTGATTTTCTGTATTTTGTCAATGAATTGAGTTTTACTGAACTCCTGTATATGAGTGACGGTGTACCTATATACTGGAATATTTATTTTGAGTCTTTAGTAAGTTTTTGTTTGATAAAAACGAGGACGTTGAAGTGTAGGACTATTTATTTGATTATGTAAGTGTGTGTGTGTTTGTGGACGTGTTGGAATGGTAGGAAAGAGGTCATGAAAACGAACTCTGAAGGGATTTTCAAGTGTTTGACCACTAACCGAAAGCCAATGATGAGGATAGGTCGGCCGGTCACTAGTGTGCAGGATGTGAACTCTTGAGCACGCGTCGTATCCTCTTCATCGTCAACTTTCCTCGTCACGTTCGTTCGATTGTAGACCGTTTTTTTTCTTTTATTTTATTTATATATCCTTTTCTTCGATTTGTGCCCATTAAGGCTCTTTTTCGTTCCTCTTGTCCACATTTATAAACAAACACACTTAAGTACGTTTTTTCGCCCACCTCTCATAACAAGTAGTTCCGTTATCCTCATCTTCTTCATCCCTCCTCACTCTGTTTCCTCGCTAGAAAAACGTAATTGGACTCCCACACTTGTCAACGGATACGTTTATCAAACTCATGGTCTATCAAATCATTTCATTGCCTATTTATATATCACGTTACTTTTTCTACTCTTAACATCTTTTTTTTCTTTCTCTTGCCTATATGAATATATAGGAAGGAAAGTATTGTTTTCATGTCGATTTTAATAAATACACTCTTCACCGGATCTACACGTAAACAGACCCCCTGAACCCACACAAACATGTTTTTAGCGATTGGTCTGTGTGTGTGTGTGTGTGTGTGTGTGTGTGTCTACAACTTTTATTTAGAGCATTTTTGTCTACAGAGCTTAGTTTAGCGTGAAAGAGTAATTTTCCGTATTTTTAAGGCAAACTGAGGTCGATTTTCATATTACGTCTTTCACGTATGATTAAAATTAGGTTATGTTTATTGAGGTTAGTTGTTTGTTTATTTCTAATGTTTTATTACTAGTGTTAGGTTTATTGTCGACCCACCGGGTTGGTCTAGAGGTAAAATCGTCGCCAAAATCAGCTGTTTAACAGCTGATTTTCGGGGACGAAGGTTCCTGGTTCAAATCCTTGTAATGGTAGTTACTTTTATACTGATTTGAATGCTAGACAGTGGTTACCGGTGTACTTTGATGGTTGGGGTTCAATTAACCATACTCACTCAGGAATGGTCGGCCTGAGTCTGTACAAGACTACACCTCATTTACACGTCATACATATCATCCTCATCTCGTTGGATCATGGGGTTCTTATTGTTCTGAATTGAACAGATTGCAACGTACACACACATTAGGGATTAAAAAAAAGGTTTATTGTTAATTATTTGCGCTGGCAAGAGGAAGTTGTGTGAGTGTTTCACACCAAACTTTTTCTGTTATGTAGGATTACAAGTTGTTTTTATACGCAGCTGATTTCTTATCACTAAACATTTTATGATTCCCATTTCAACGAACGTTCCTTGGTAAGTACGAGTATACTTACTAGGGCTTGAAATAAAAAAATCTGGTGTGAAACACTCACACAACTTTCTCTTGCTAATGCAAATAATTTACAATATAATTTAACATTAGTAATAAAATATTAGAAATAAACAAAAAACTAACCTCAATAAACATAACCTTATTTTAATTATGAGTGAAACACTCAAAATGAAAATCAACCTCAGTCTGGCTTAAAAATACGGAAAATCACTATTTCACGCTAAACTAGGCTCTGTAGAGAAAAATACGTTAAATAAAAGTTGTAGATCTTTAAATTTTCTATAAATTTTGTTATATACACTTTTGTCGTAAAATGCATACTAAGGCCAAAATCTTAAAAAAATCGATTTTTCACACGTTTTCGTGAGAAAAAATCAGAAAATCGCTAATTACTGCTAAACTAAGCGTCATACAAAAAAATGTTTGAAACAGAAGTTGTAGGTTTTTAAATTCTCTACAACTTTTATTATATAAGTTTTTGCGCTAAAATTTATATTGTAGCCGTAATCTTAAAAAAACAACGTTTTTACGTGAAAACAGCCTCACCGAGAATTTCAGCAAACATGGCGCCTACCCTATCTTGTAGAGAATAAAAAATTGAGTAAAATAGGCGATTTTAAAAAAATCGTAGGACCAGTTTTTGAGAAAATCGCAAAAAACTGAAAAATTATACGAATAAACTACTACTTCCGGTTGACCGATTTTGATGAAAATGTTCGTGTCGCGTCCGGTAGTGGTATGTAACTTAAGTTTCAAGTTTCAAGTCCGTACGATGTTCCGTTCTTGAGATATTCTGTTCACACACACACACAGACCAATCGCTAAAAACATGTTTTTTGGGTTCAGGGGGTCTGAAAACGTATAGATCCGGTGAAAACTCGATTTCGAAAAATCGACATGAAAACAATACTTTCCTTCCTATATATTTATATAGGCAAGAGAAAGTAATAAGAAATATCGTACTGTTCTGGCACTAGAAATACGTTATTCAAGTCTATAAAACAAAATTTAACATATTACATTAATTATATTTTTGCTTGTAGTACTGCCCTATAATGCCCAAAACGGGCAGGTGGAGTGTTATTTTAATTGCACTCTATCTGTTTGGTCCAGGGCTAAAAAAAATAGTTCTGTTTCTTATCACATAGTCAGCCACTTATATGACTGAACTATTTAAGAACAGAAGAGGTAGAGGTGTACTGTGACACTAGTCAGAGTTATCTCCTCTGAGAGTAATGAATTTCACTATGCAGCCAGACCCTGTGGTGAATGAAGTGAAGGTGTCATTTACAGGGTGGAAAGTGAGTGCTTTTCGGAGGGCCTGGCATGCTGATAAGCATACTCTTTCAACTCAGTGAGGAAGGCAATGGTAAACCAACTTACTCCTCGTTTTTACTTAGTAAAACCTCTAGAGGTTCAAACCAGCCTTTTGGCTGTTGACCTAAACAACACTGCCCTATAAATGGTTAAGTGAAATCAATTGAACTTTCCACCCTACGTTTATATGCTTTGGGTATTTATATGCTGAAAATAAAATTTTAATTTTCACGATTTATTTATTACTTACATTTTTGTTAAAAAAGTATTTTGAAAATTAAAAATTAACGTTATCCATCGGTATGTTAATTTTCTTGAAGAAAAGTTGAAGAAATTTAATTAATATTTTGTGTTTTGTTAATTGAAATGTTGCACGTAAAACCACTGAAATTAAACGAAGGCGGCTCCTTCACCGCATTTACTTATTCTTGTTGAATTTCAACAAATCTCTAATACATTTCACGAATATATTTTTGAATGAGAAAAATAAATTAGAAGTAACCAAATATTTTACTGCTAAATTTTTATTTTTAAGTTTTTAACCAATAACACCGCTCTTTATGAATAATTTATTACAGTAGGCGTATGTAAATAATAATTGGTTAATCCTTCAGCGTGCAACTTGTTTCATTATTTCGGATCTTTGTCTGCGTCACCTTTTTAAGATTTTTCTAGTTTTTCAACTAGTAATCATTGTAAAATTTGTTTTGTATATTACTTTCTCTTGCCTACATGAATATATAGGAAGGAAACTATTGTTTTCATGTCGATTTTAAGAAATCTACTTTTCACCGGATCTACTCGTTTTCGGAACTCCTGAACCCAAAAAAACCATGTTTTTAGTGATTGGTGTGTGTGTGTGTGTGTGTGTGTGTGTGTGTGTGTGTGTGTGTGTGTGTGAACAGAATATCTCAAGAACGGAACATCGTACGAACATGAAACTTAAGTTAGATACCACTAGAGGACCCGACACGAACGTTTTCATCAAAACCGGTCTCATTTAAATTCTCTACAACTTTTATTATGTACATTTTTGCGCTTAAACGCATATTAATGCCGCAATCTTAAAAAAACAATTTTTTTTACCTAAAACAGCCTCACCAAGAATTTCAGCAAACATGGTTCCTACCCTATCTTGTAGAGCATAAAAAAATTAAGTAAACCAGGCGATTTTAACCAAAATCGTAGGACCAGTTTTTGAGAAAATCACAAAACAGTGAAAAATTACACGAATAAACTACTACTTCCGGTTGACCGATTTTGATGAAAATGTTCGTGTCGGGTCCCAGTAGTGGTATGTACTTACGTTTCAATTTTCAAGTTCGTACGATGTTTAGTTCTTGAGATATTCTGTACACACACACACAGACCAATCGCTAAAAACATGTTTTTTGGGTTCAGGGAGTCTGAAAACGTGTAGATCCGGTGAAAACTCAATTTCAAAAAATCGACATGAAAACAATATTTTCCTTCCTATATATTCATAAAGGCAAGAGAAAGTAAAAAGAAACTGATTACTAAAGAATTACACTTTTAAAAAAAATTGGTAAAGCAAAATTATATTGTTGAACTCGTATATTGATTCTGGATGATTTTTTCCACTGAAACCTGAAATTATTATTATATTTAATTAATAATTCAACTTCTTTTTAATGTTATTACTTCTCATTATTGCCCATAACAGACAGGTGGAGAGTCAAATTACTTACTCTCAATCTGTTCGTTGCTGGGCTAAAATAAATAGTTCTGTATCTTAACACATGGTCAGCCAATTAAATGACTGAATCATTTAACAACAGAAGAGGTAGAGGTGTACTGTGACACTAATCAGAGTTATCTCCTCTGGAAGTAATGAATTTCATTGTACAGCCAGACCCTGTGGTGAATGAAGTGAAGGTGTCATTTGCAGAGTGGAAAATATGTGCATTTCAGAGGGCCCCGGCATGCTGATAAGCGTACTTTTCCACCTAGTGAGTTGTGGCATTTGTAAACCACCTGACTCCTCGTTTTACTTAGTAAAACCTCTACAGGTTCAAACCAGCCTACAGGCTGATCACCTAAAACAACAACAACTTCTCATTAACAAAGGTATAACAATGGAGTTTTTAAATTTAACAATAAAAAATTGCTATATTTTGTCAGTTAAATCTTCACATAACATTTTGTAATCTTCCTTCTTCTTATTCATCTCCTTTACTCTCTCATCCTCTTCCTCCTTCTTATTCTTCTCTTTTATCTTCCTCCTCTTCCTCCTTCTTATTCTTCTCTTTTACCCTCCTCCTCCTTCTTCTTCTTTTCCTCCTCGTCATGTTTTTCCTCTTCCTCCTTCTTATTCATCTCCTTTACCACCTCCTCCTCCTCTCTCGTTTTCTCGTTTTTTGATTTTTTCTCCTTCCCCTTCCCCTTCTCGTTCTCTATTCTACACCAAAAAAGTCAATGAAAAAAAAACGTTTGAAGTTTGATTGACATTTGAAATATATAACGTTCGCCGTGTAAAATTCCCAATGCAATATAAAAATTTTCATAAAAATTTATAAAAAAAATACTTTAGTATGAAAAATGAAATTTGACAATAGATTTTACTGTGGAAACTGAATATTTTTGTGCGGTGGAACTTGAATAAATGTAGCCTTTTTGATAACAGATTGATTGTTTGTTTCTATTTTTAGTGATCATCATTGTTAGTATTAGTCGTGCAAGTGTCATTGTAGAGGAGATTATATTTGGTGAACCTCCTCCCGTGTCCATTTCAAAAATGTATTTGTATTTGTCACTTGTCAATAGATTGTGTATGTATGTATATGATATATGTAAAAAGGTTTTGCATGTGCATGAAATGTCATTTGCATACATGCAATTTGAGGAGGAATGTATAATCGCATGTATATGATTGGAGGAATGTAAATGGCGGACGTATTCGGTCATCATACATAAGCTACATTTTGTTTTTAATAATTCATTTTTCTATTCCATTTTCAATTTACGCATATTTCAGCAGGTAGGCCTACCCCTGTGTGTTACGTATTTTATTTCATCCTATTTTGATAGGTAATTACAAATTGTCATTTAAATCTTGTGTATGGCTTTGCCATGAAACTGGGTATTTTTTTGTCAAAAGTTTGGTTCATTGTTTTTTTGTAAGGCGGTCTCTCTCTCTCTCTCTCTCTCTCTCTCTCTCTCTCTCTCTCTCTCTCTCTCTCTCTCTCGGCTAGATCAATCTGTTAACTGATTGAAAATTTTTATTTGAATTTAGTTACACCCCAGTGAGGTGTGAGTGGTTTTGTAATTTTACCGGCCAATACATATTTAGAAATATTCATATACTTTTCTTGGTCCTGTTCAAATTTAAAGCTAGAATAAAGAAAAACATCAAAAGTTAGAAACAAATTCGGTGCGGTCAACAATGTACTACGTAAGGATCGGACTTATTTCTTTTCCTTCTTCATTTCTTCTCCTTTCCCTCCTACACATTACCCTTCTTCTTATTCGTTTTTCCTTCTTCTTTTTCTTCTCCTTTACCCTCTCCTCCTCCTCATCCCCCTTCTTCTTATTCATCTTCTTTACCCTCTTCCTCCTCCTCCTCCACCTCCTTTTATTCTTCTCCTTTACCCTCTTTTCTCCTCCTCCTTCTTATTCTTCTCCTTTACCCTGTTCTCCTCCTCCTCCTTCTTATTCTTCTCTTTTACCCTCTTCCTCCTCCTCCTTATTCTTCTCCTTTACCCTCTTCTCCTCCTCCTCCTCCTTCTTATTCTTCACTTTTACCCTCTTCTCCTCCTCCTCCTCCTTCTTATTTTTCACTTTTATCCTCTTCTCCTCCTCCTCCTCCTCCTTCTTATTCTTCTCTTTTACCCTCTTCTCCTCCTCCTCCTCCACCTCCTTCTTGTTCTTCTCCTTTACCCTCTTCCTCCTCCTCTTCCTTTTTTCCTCTTCCTTCTTATTCATCTCCTTTACCCTCTCATCCTCCTCCTCCTTCTTATTCTTCTCTTTTACCCTCTTCCTCCTCCTCCTCCTCCACCTCCTTCTTGTTCTTCTCCTTTACCCTCTTCCTCCTCCTCTTCCTTTTTTCCTCTTCCTTCTTATTCATCTCCTTTACCCTCTCATCCTCTTCCTCCTTCTTATTCTTCTCCTTTATCCTCCTCCTTCTCCTCCTCTTCCTCCTTCTTATTATTCTCCTTTACCCTCCTCCTCCTTCTTCTTTTCCTCCTCTTCATTTTTTTCCTCTTCCTCCTTCTTATTCTTCTCCTTTACCTCCTCCTCCTCCACCTCTTCCTTCTCCTCTCCTTCTCCTTCTCTTCCGTTTTCTCCTTTTCTGATTTTTCCTCCTTTCCCCTTTCCTTTCTTCTTCTCCTTCTCTATTCTACACCAAAAAAGTCAATGAACCCAAAATAACCCCAAAAAACGTGTTTAGCGATTGGTATGTGTGTGAATAAAAAAGTATCTCACATTTGGATCATGAGTTTCAAATTAAGGGTCCCAACTCGGAACATATTCATTAAAATCGGTCAACCGGTAGTAGTTTATTCCTGCTTTTTTCACATAGCTATTTAAGATTCTCTCTAAAATAGTTTCTACAATTTTTACTTTCTCTTGCCTATATGAATATATGAGAAGGAAAGTATTGTTTTCATGTCGATTTTTCGAAATCGAGTTTTCACCGGATCTATACGTTTTCAGACCCCCTGAACCCAAAAAAACATGTTTTTAGCGATTGGTCTGTGTGTGTGTATATACAAAATATCTCAAGAACGGAACATCGTACGAACTTGAAACTTGATTTAAGTTACATACCACTACCGGACCCGACACGAACATTTTCATCAAAATCGGTCAACCGGAAGTAGTAGTTTATTTGTATAATTTTTCACTTTTTTGCGATTTTCTGAAAAACTGGTCCTACGATTTTTTTAAAAATCGCCTGGTTTACTAAATTTTTTATGCTCTACAAGATAGGGTAGGCGCCATCTTGGCTGAAATTCTTGGTAAGGGTGTTTTCACGTAAAAACTTTGTTTTTTTAAGATTACGGCTTTATTATGCATTTCAGCGCAAAAATGTATATAATAAAAGTTGTAGAGAATTTGAAATCCTACAACTTTTATTTTTAACATTTTTTTGTATAACGCTTAGTTTAGCGGTAATTAGCGATTTTCTGTTTTTTCTCACGAAAACGTGCGAAAAATCGATTTTTTTAATATTTCGGCTTTAGTACGCATTTTACGAAAAAAGTGTATATAATTAAATTTATAGAAAATTGAAAGATCTACAACTTTTATTTAGAGAATTTTTCTCTACAGAGCCTAGTTTAGCGTGAAAGTGTGATTTTCCGTTTTTTTTAAGCCAAACTGAGTTCGATTTTCATTTTGCGTCATTCACTCATGATTAAAATAAGGTTATGTTTTTGAGGTTAGTTTTTTGTTTATTTCTAATATTTTATTAATAATGTTAGGTTTATTGTTAATTATTTGCATTGGTAAGAGAAAGTCGTGTGAGTGTTTCACACCAGATTTTTTGTTTTAAATCGCCTCAAATCGCCTTAACTACAAGACAGGGTGCGCTACGTCTCCTGTAATTCTTGGAGAGGCTGTTTTCTCTCTCGTATCGTGACAAATATTTTCACACGACCTCGTTAATGCGTTCGAGGCTGTTGCCTCGAGAGCAACAGTACTATGTATAAAATTAAAGTTGTAGAAAATTTTAAAAATTACAACTTTTGTTTAAAAATTTGTCTCCAGTCAATTACAAGAGTTATTTGATATTTTTTAATAAAAATCGTTAAAAAATTGGATTTTTCTTATTAAATTGGATTGTTTTAATTTAGATTTTTAAGATATTTGTCACCCTTCAGCCGTAGTGTCTATTTTATGACAAACATGTATGTCGTCGTCGTCGTCGTCTTTTAATGGATTAGGCTGTGCGTTAGCCTGTTCCGGCGTCCATCTCTTCCTCGGTCTACCAATACATCTTTTACCTGTCGGATTATGGATCAATGCATTTAATGGAAGGCGATCTTGGGACATTCTTAACACATGCTCTGACCACTTTTCTTTGTATGTCGTTATAGTGTTCAACAATGGTTGGGCACCGCATTCATTCCTTATTACTTCATTACGAATGCGATCCTCTCTTGTGCAGCCCTTAACTTGCCTTAGAAATCGCATTTCCGCTGACTGGATTCTTGATTCCTGTTTTCTCGTCAGCACCCATGCCTCACTTCCATAAGCCAAAGTTGGGATCGCCATTACTTTATAAAACTTTAGCAATGTGTTTTTCCTGGCTCTATTCTTGAGAGATCGACTTATTGCACCACATACCATGTTGAACCTAGTTACTTTTTGATGCATCATGTATGTAATTAAAGTTAAATGTAATTATTAGAAAACCTTAACTTTTATTTTAATAATTTTTTGTTTACAGAGCTTAGTTTAACGTTAATTTATTAGTGATTTTCCGCACTACTTTTTGTTTTTAATTTTTACAGAGGTTGATTTTTAATTTGCTTCATTCAGTGATGATTAATATTAGGTTTAATATTAATATTAATTTATAATATTAATAAAATAAATAATAGTTATTAATTTTAATATTAGGTTGTAATTTATATTACATTGGCAAGAGAAACCAGATTTTTACCTTTCTTTTGTCTGATATGAATGTATAGAAAGAAGGAAAGTATTGTTTTCATGTCGATTTTTTCGTAATCGAGTTTTCACCGAATATACACATTTTCAGACTTCCTGAACCCATAAAAACATGTTTTAGCTATTGGTCTGTCTGTATGTGTTTGTTTGTGTGAATAAAATATCTCAAGAACGGAACTTTGTACGAATTTGAAACTTGAAATTTAAGTTAGGTACACGGAGGACCAGCCACGAACATTTTCATCAAAATTGGTCAAGCGGAAGTAGTGTCAAACCGTCAAAGAGTGATTTTCCGTATTATTAAGCCAAACTAAAATTGGTTTTCATTTTGCATCATTCACTTATGATTAAAATTAGGTTATGTTTTTTGAAGTTAGTTTTTTGTTTATTTCTAATATTTTATTACTAATGTTAGGTTACATTGGTCATTATTTGCATTGGCAAAAGAAAGTTGTGTGAGTGTTTCACACCAGATTTTTTTTTGTATAGTAATTAATGTCCGTAATTGCAAATGACAAGGTTTTCATTAATATTCGAACGTATTTTTGGAACTAAACTTATAACAGTTCTTTGTTTTTCAGTATTAAAGGATTAACTATATAATAATCATTAATTAAAAGGTCTGTTGATTTTAAAAAAAAACATGAAAATAAAAAGGAAAATTACGAAATAACTAGGGGATTTATAGAAAGAAAAACTTATTTAACACTGTTGTATTTTTCTGTTGTATTGTTTTTTTTATTAAAATAAAAAAGGTTTTTGTATGGAAAGTCATTGTATCTTGTTTTTGTTCTGTAATGTTTCAAAGGAAAAGTTTTGATCTGTACATCAGTGACGATTTTGTTTAAATACCGTTCGTTCTACCTTCAGTCTTTGACTAACCGAATGGTAAATCTAAATTGAAAGGTTAGTTAGTTAATCAGAGTTGCGTTTTTGTTTCGGTGGTGTTTTTCATCTGCTTAATTTTTATTTTATATTATTGGAAAATAGCACCGTAGAATTCTGGGTCAAAAATTATTGAGGCGGAACATTTTCGGATTTCATCCAATGTTCGATTTAACGGACTATCCTTCTGTTTTTCGTCCAGTGTTGTTTTTCATCTGCTTAATACTCAATTTATATTATTGGAAAATAGTACTTAAGAATTTTCGGTCTCCAAAATTATTTAGGCAGAACATTTTCGGATTTCAGCCAACGCTCGATTTAACCGACTGCCCTTACGTTTTTCTTCCAGTGCTATTTTTTATCTGCCTAATACTCAATTTATATTATTGGAAATAGCACCGTAGAATTCTGGGTCTCCAAAATAATTGGAGCAGAAAATTTTCGGATTTCAGCCAACGCTCGATTTAACCGACTGCCCTTACGTTTTTCTTCCAGTGCTATTTTTTATCTGCCTAATACTCAATTTATATTATTGGAAATAGCACCGTAGAATTCTGGGTCTCCAAAATAATTGGAGCAGAACATTTTCGGATTTCAGCCAACGCTCGATTTATAACGGACTAGCCTTACGTTTTGCGTTCAGTGCTGTTTTTTATTTGCTTAATACTCATTTTATATTATTGGGAAATATTACCATAGAATTCTGGGTCTCCAAAATTATTAACGCAGAACATTTTTGGATTTCAGCCAACGCTCGATTTAACGGACTACCCTTACGTTTTCCTTCCAGTGCTGTTTTTCATCTACTTAACACTCAATTTATATTATTGGAGCAGAACATTTTCGGATTTCAGCCAACGCTCGATTTATCGGAGAAAATTTAAGGTGTTGATAAATCCGAATTATGCCAATGGCGGGCAGGTGGAGTGTTAAATTATTTGCACTCGATCTGTTGGTTCCAGGGCTACAAAAAATAGTTCTGTTCCTTATCACATAATCAGCCAATTATATGACTGAACTATTTAAGAACAGAAGAAGTAGAGGTGTAAAAGACACTAGTCACAGTTATCTCCTCTGAGAGTTATGAATTTCATTATACAGCCAGACCCTGTGGTGAATGAAGTGAAGGGGACATTAGTAGGGTGGAAAGTGGGTGGTTTTCGGAGGGCCTGACATGCTGATAAGCATACTCTTTTGCTGATAAGCAACTCACTGAGGAAGATAATGGTAAACCACTTCACTCCTCGTTTTTACTTAGTAAAACCTCTAGAGGTTCGAATTATCCTTTTGGCTGTTGACCTAAACAACAACAAATTCGAATTAAAGAATACCGATTTGACGATAATGGATATTGATAAGAAAGGCATTGATGTTAATATCCCGTGAGGAAAATCGGAGCTATTTTTGTCTTATGAAATTATTACTTCACTTGCCTATATGAATATATAGGAAGGAAAGTATTGTTTTCATGTTGATTTTTCAAAATTGAGTTTTCACCGGATTTACACGTTTCACACTCCCTGAACCCAAAAAACATGTTTTTAGCGATTGGTCTTTGTGTGTGTTCGTGCGCACGCGCGTGTGTGTGTGTGTGTAAAGAATAGGCCTATCTCAAGAACGAAACATCGTACGAACTTGATATGTTACATATTACCACTACCGGACCCGACACGAACATTTTCATCAAAATCGGTCAACCGGAAGTAGTAGTTTATTCATGTAATTTTTCACTTTTTTGCGATTTTCTCAAAAACTGGTCCTACGA
Organism: Catonia carolina; assembly: GCA_035578175.1. NCBI lineage: Eukaryota > Metazoa > Arthropoda > Insecta > Hemiptera > Achilidae > Catonia > Catonia carolina. The sequence continues at coordinate 112,786,241 of JAQMRL010000003.1, forward strand.
TTTTTTTAAAAATCGCCATATTTACTTAATTTTTTATGCTCTACACGATAGGGTAGGCGCCATGTTTGCTGAAATCCTTGGTCAGGCTGTTTTCACGTAAAAAATTTGTTTTTTTAAGATTGCGGCTTCACTATGCATTTTAGAAAAAATGTATATAATTAAAGGTGTAGAGAATTTAAAATTCTACAACTTTTACTTCATACATTTTTTTGTATAACGCTTAGTTTAGCGGTAATTAGCGATTTTCTGTTCTTTCTCACGAAAACGTGAAAAATCGATTATTTTAATGTTCCGGCTTTAGTACGCATTTTACGACAAAAGTGTATAATAAAATTTATAAAAAAGTAAGAGATGTACAACTTTTATTTAGAGAATTTTTCTCTACAGAGCCTAGTTTAGCGTGAAAGTGTGATTTTCCGTTTTTTTTAAGCCAAATTGAGTTCGATTTTCATTTTGGGTCATTCACTCATGATTAAAATAAGGTTATGTTTTTGAGGTTAGTTTTTGTTCATTTCTAATATTTTATTTATAATGTTAGGTTTATTATTAATTATTTGCACTGGCAAGAGAAAGTTGTGTGAGTGTTTCACACCAAATTTTTTTATTTATTTTTGTAAATAATTTAACTGACTACAAAGTGTTGTTACAATCATACAACAAACAAATTTTCATCTTGTAAACTCTTTATGTAAAAATAAAGTAGTGTGTTAGTAGTAGTTAAAATTTGTACACGATATTAGAGAGAGAGAAATGGCGGCAAAGAACACGAATTATTGCGTGCGTACAACTGAATGCATGTCTTGTCTGTAGAACGCATGCCCTTCGTAGTAACGTCAAACGGACAGACGGACGGTAGCATCGCCTTAGGTTTACAGCTGTGTTACGCTGTTTCTTTTATGTTTAGTTTTCTTTCTTTTTAACCAACCAAAATTATTATTCGTTTTACTTTATTTTAAGAAAATTATAAGCTGGCTTCTGGAGGAATATTTTAGAATAAAATGCCTCAAGATATCTCCTCATCTCTCCTCCTTTTTCCCTTCCCTTTCCTTTCCTTTAACTTATAAACTTAATTCGTGTACTTAACGGTATTGTTCGTATATTTTATTCCTTAACTGTTGTTTTCAAACAAAATTTAGATTTCACTTTTTTTTTTTTTTTTTAAATTATACCTTCCGTAAAATATTTCTTATTTTCCTTTTCCTCTTTTCCTCTTATGAATTCAAATTTAAATCCTCCATCCACAAGAGAACAGATTATCTTAACAAATTATAATTTTGTATAATTATTAGGAAGGAGGATAGTGACGTGAAAAATCATTAAATTTTAAATTCTTTACACCAGTACTTCATTTAACTTGTATACAGTAATCTGCTTAATTTTTTTTTACACTTAATTGAAATTTTAACTTAGTTTTTCACGATTTCTTAAAAGTGATAAACACGTGTGAAATATTTTACCTCATCCTGGTGTCATTATGTATTTTGTTTCGTTTTTTTTTGTAATCCCTAATGTGTGTACGTTGCAATCTGTTCAATTGAGAACAATAAGCAACCCCCTGCCCATAACAGACAGGTGGAGTGTCAAATTATTTACACTCAATCTGTTCGTTGAAGGGCTAAAATAAATAGTTGTGTTTCTTGTCACATGGTCAGCCAATTAAATGACTGAATCATTTAAGAACAGAAGAGGTAGAGGTGTAAAAGACACTAATCAGAGTTATCTCCTCTGAAAGAAATGAATTTCATTATACAGCCAGACCCTGTGGTGAATGAAGTGAAGGTGTCATTTGTAGAGTGGAAAATTTGTGCTTTTCAGAGGGCCCGGCATGCTGATAAGCATACTTTTCCATTCAGTGAGGAAGGCAATGGTAAACCACCTCACTCCTCGATTTACTTAGTAAAACCTCTACAGGTTCAAACCAGCCTACAGGCTGATGACCTAAACAACAACAACAAAGCAACCCCATGACCCAATCAGATGAGGATGATGTGTATGACGTGTAAATGAGGTGTAGTCATCTACAGACTCAGGCCGACCATTCCTGAGAGAGTATGGTTAATTAAACCCCGACAATCAAAGTACACCCCTAACCTCTATCTAGCATTCAAATCCGTATAAAAGTAACTACCTTTACTAGGATTTGAACCAGGAACCTTCGTCTTCAAAAATCAGCTGTTAAACAGCTGATTTTGGCGACGACTTTACCTCTAGACCAACCCGGTGGGTTAAAGTTTCGTTTTTAATTAAAGTTTTAATTAGTTAAAGTTAAGTTTCGGTTTTTAATTATTTATTTTGTGATAAATTTATGGGAGAGTTTTATCTGATTGTAATTAATTTTAAAATAGATCAGTGAATCTATTCCATCCATTTTGATGGTAAATTGTAATATTAAAATTAAATAGCCTAACATTTACTTTTTCTGTTTTTTCTTTTTTACTCTCTCTTGCCTATATGAATATAGTCTATAAGAAGGAAAGTATTGTTTTCATGTCGATTTAACAAATACACTCTTCACTGGATCTACACGTAAACAGAGACCCCTTGAACCCACACAAACATGTTTTTAGCGATTGGTCTGTGAGTGTGTGTGTGTGTGGACAGAATATCTCAAGAACGGAACATCGTACGAACTTGAAACTTAAGTTACATACCATACCGGACCCGACAAATGTTACAAATTCATGTATTTCTGTATTTAAGCTAAAATAGTTCAGCTAAAAATGCTGAAATTTACAGTACTTAAATAGAAAACGGTTACAAATTCATGTATTTATGTATTTAAGCTAAAATAGTACAGCTAAAAATTCTGAAATTTACAGTACTTAAATAGAAAACGGTTACAAATTCATGTATTTCTGTATTTAAGCTAAAATAGTTCAGCTAAAAATGCTGAAATTTACGGTACTTAAATAGAAAACGGTTACAAATTTATGTATTTAAGTTAAAATAGTACAGCTAAAAATTCTGAAATTTACAGTACTTAAAAAGAAAACGGTTACAAATTCATGTATTTCTGTATTTAAGCTAAAATAGTTCAGCTAAAAATGCTGAAATTTACAGTATTTAAGGAGAAAACTGTTACAAATTCATGCATTTATGTATTTAAGCTAAAATAGTACAGCTAAAAATTCTGAAATTTACAGTACTTAAATAGAAAACGGTTACAAATTCATGTATTTCTGTATTTAAGCTAAAATAGTTCAGCTAAAAATGCTGAAATTTACAGTACTTAAATAGAAAACGGTTAAAATTATTGAATTTCTGTATTTAAGCTAAAATAGTACAGCTAAAAATTCTGAAATTTACAATACTTAAATACAAAACTGTTAAAAATTCATGTATTTCTGTATTTACGCTAAAATAGTTCAGCTAAAAATGCTGAAATTTAAAGTACTTAAATAGAAAACGGTTAAAATTATTGAATTTCTGTATTTAAGCTAAAATAGTACAGCTAAAAATTCTGAAATTTACAATACTTAAATACAAAACTGTTAAACATTCATGTATTTCTGTATTTAAGCTAAAATAGTTCAGCTAAAAATGCTGAAATTTACAGTACATAAATAGAAAACGGTTACAAATTCATGTATTTAAGCTAAAATAGTACAGCTAAAAATTCTGAAATTTACAGTACTACTTAAATAGAAAACGGTTACAAATTCATGTATTCATATATTTAAGCTAAAATACTACAGCTAAAAATGTACCAAAATTGATATTTTTTAAAAGTTTAAACATTTTCTAATGATTCCTGACTCTATAAGTGTTAATTTTATTCGTGGGAATAAAATATTAACTTACTAATAAAATCAAAGCTATTTTCCTATGATTCAAATTCATTGGGACACCCGGTATATTCATAAATAAAAATCGGTTGTGATACACTCACACAACTTTCTCTTGCCAATTCAAATAATGACCAATGTAACCTAACATTAGTAATAAACAAAAAACTAAACTCAAAAAACATAACCTTATTTTAATCATGAGTGAAAGACGGAAAATGAAAATCGACCAGTTTGGCTTAAAAATACGGAAAATCACTCTTTTACGCTAAACTAGGCTCTGTAGAGAAAAATTCTTTAAATAAAAGTTGTAGATCGTTCAATTTTCTAAAAATTCGATTAAATAAACTTTTGTCGTAAAATGCATACTAAGGCCGAAATCTTAAAAAAATCGATTTTTCACACGTTTTCGTGAGACAAAAACCAGAAAATCGCTAATTACCGCTAAACTAAGCGTTATACAAAAAAAAAATTGAAATAAAAGTTATAGTATTTTAAATTTTTTACAACTTTACTTATATACATTTTTGCGCTAAAATGCATATTAAAGCCGCAATCTAAAAAAACAAATTTTTTATGTGAAAACGGCCTGACCAAGAATTTCAGCAAACATGGCGCCTACCCTATCTTGTAAAGCATAAAAAAATGAGTAAACCAGGCGATTTTTAAAAAAATCGTATTACCAGTTTTTCAGAAAATCGCAAAAAAAGTGAAAAATTACAAGAATAAACTACTACTTCCGGTTGACCGTTTTGATAAAAATGTTCGTATCGGGTCCAGTAGTGGTATGTTTCTTAAATTCTAAATTTCAAGTTTGTAAGATGATCCGTTCTTGAGATATTCTGTTTACACACACACACAGACCAATCACTAAAAACATGTTTTTTGAAAGTAAAAATAAAATAATAATAATAATGAAACCAAAAAATAAAATAAATTGTTTGAAAGTTTTAAAACTTAAGTTATTTATTGTAAATGAAAATAATTAAAGTAGATAATTGTAATAGTTTGAGTGAAAAGTTAACAGTAGCTACAAGATATTGTAGAATGCAACGTGAGCGGTTTTAATTTAATCTGAGAATTAGTTGTAAGAAAATTATTGCACTATAAACAAAACTAGGTACAGTTGTTTTTGCCCTGTGTGTACCCTTGTTGTACCCCAGTTGGTCAGAGTAGAATTTAAATTCTGTAACCTGCACGATGTTCTTGGAAGTTGTACTGCTCTACTATTTAACCCTATTAATTAACACTACTTCTCTAACATTCGTGTTACTTAACTTTTCTTATTTAATATTAATATTTTATTCTAAATTATATTTATTATTCTTGTAATTTAATATGTTAAAAAAATAGAGAAAAACTAAAAACTACTAGTTTGTGTAATGGTTGTAAGAGCTGATAGAAATCTGTTCAAAAATAACTCTCCAGCTGATTTTCAGAGACGAAGGTTCGTGGTTCAAATCCTAGTAAAGGTAGGAGAATCCTAGTAAAGGGAGGAGAATCCTAGAAAAGAGCCTAGAAGAAGAAGAACCTAGAAAATAATCCTAGTAAAGGAAGGAGAATCCTAGAAAAGAACCTAGAAAAAAGAAGAGCCTATAAGAAGAAGAACCTAGAAAAGAATCCTAGTAAAGGGAGGAGAATCCTAGAAAAGAACCTAGAAAGAAGAAGAGCCTAGATGAAGAAGAAGAAGAACCTAGAGAAGAATCTTAGTAAAGGGAGGAGAATCCTAGAAAAGAACCTAGAAAAAAGAAGAGCCTAGATGAAGAAGAAGAAGAACCTAGAAAAAAATCCTAGTAAAGGGAGGAGAATCCTAGAAAAAATAAGAGCCTAGATGAAGTAGAATAACCTAGAAAAGAATCCTAGTAAAGGGAGGAGAATCCTAGAAAAGAACCTAGAGAAGAAGAAGAACCTAGTAATGGGAGGAGAATCCTAAAAAAGAACCTAGAAAAAAAGAAGAGCCTATAAGAAGAAGAAAAAGAACCTAGAAAAAAAGAAGAGCTTAGAAGAAGAAGAACCTAGAAAAGAATCCTAGCAAAGGGAGGAGAATCCTAGAAAAAAGAAGAGCCTAGATGAAGAAGAATAACTTAGAAAAGAATCCTAGCAAAGGGAGGAGAATCCTAGAAATGAACCTAGAGAAGAAGAAGAACCTAGAAAAGAATCCTAGTAAAGGTAGGAGAATCCTAGAAAAGAACCTAGAAAAAAAGAAGAGCCTATAAGAAGAAGAAGAAGAACCTAGAAAAGAATCCTAGTAAAGGGAGGAGACATGCATTTTTTAACCTTAGATTTATTCCAAGAAAATCTCTCTAGTATCTACCTAACCGTTTTCTTTTTTTACCAGGTGTCAGTAAAACTGTTAAAAAATAGCATCTTCACGTCCTTAATTTCCGTCTTTATTTTTCGGATTGTGGAAAGGGAACATCACAGTAGTTAGCCGCTCGCTCACGGCTTTTGTTAAGAGGCACGGATAGACATTTTTGTTTAGCTTCAACTTTACAACATTTTATTACATTGCATTCAGCACTGTGAATAGTTCGACCACGTTTTCGAGAAACCGACTTGCGCACTGATGCTTTCCTTCCTTCACTCTCGTTGCAAATAAGGGCAAACTCGTGACTCAAGTGGCTATAATTGTAATATGTAATTACCAAAAAAATTGTAAGATAACAAGATACTAAATAATTTTAAAAAAAACTGTGATGGTATTAAGAGTAGAGAGACAGTGGGATTTGTAGTTAATGAGTCAAATCGTCAGATTACGCCCATTAGTATTGTTACGTTAATCGTAATATCACGTTCTTCACTTGTTTTTTTTTTTTATTTTCTACTCTTGTAAAATGTAACAACTACATCAACGCACCGACTGTGACATCATCATAGGAGATTGTGCTTGTAAAAAAAATAGATCTGTAAGTACTTTATAAGGTTTAGTTAAGGATTACTATTATTATTATTATTATTATTATTATTATTATTATTATTATTATTATTATTATTTTTACTTTGACGACGAACAATAGATTCAATTCTTCGTCTTCATTTTATTTTCTCATTATTCAAGCATTTGTTATTCGTTGTTCCACGAAAACATGATCAGTATTAATCTCATTTTTATTTTTATTTTTTAACTTTCTATTACACGATTTTATGTTAAATATCGTCATTATTTATTAACAAGAAATTACGCCCACGCTACGCGCGTCATTATTGCTAGCATCTGAGGGGTTCCAGTAAGTTTGAAGTTACACATATCAAATGTATTGGTTAAACTATTTTAAATAGTTTTATAAAAAAAAAATCTGGTTTGACACACTCACACGATTTTCTCTTGCCAATGCAAATAATGAACAATACAACTTAACATTTTAATTATGAGTGAGTTATGCAAAATGAAAATCAACCTTAGTTTGGCTTAATACTATGGTTAAAGGGCGAAGGAGGAGTGTGAGGGAGAGAGATACCATTCACAGAGAGAGAGAGAGAGAGAGAGAGAGAGAGAGAGAGAGAGAGAGAGAGAGAGAGAGAGAGAGAGAGAGAGAGAGAGAGAGAGAGAGACATTAAAAGAGAGAGTGAGGGAGAGGGAGAGATATACATTCACAGAGAGAGAGAGGGAGGGGAGGGATAAGAAAGGAAGAGAGAGATTTTACTTTGTGATTAAGCTATTTTTTTTTATGACCGCATAGGATCACTTTAGTCAGTCCATTAACCAAGGATGGGATTGTTGGGGCCTTGCGGTCCTCCCAATACTTCTTCATAGGTTCCGATCTTTGTGCCCTTTCTGGTGTTGAAAAAATTCGTGTTGAGAGTTTTCTTCTTGTAAGTGTGAAGCGGGTATGTTTGTTTTGGATTTTATTGTTTAATTTTTTTCTTGTCTGTTGTATCTTCCGGAGTAAGGCCAATTTCCTTCAGATCCTCTCTTATTTTTCTAATCCATCTGCATCCTGTTTGGGTGTTTTTAGAGTTGAGGTTGTACTTAACCAGTTGCTTTAGGAGTCTTGAGTCTTACATCCTCATGATATGACCAAATAATCCCAGTCTTCTCTTACGCATGGTGTCAGCAATGGGTTCAAGCTCCCTGTAAACAACTTCGTTGGGCACAACTCTCCACTGCCCATCTTTCTGATACTTTTTGTTGATGCAGGTTCTGCCAATTCTTCTTTCAATGTTTAGGAGTCGTTCGGTCCTTGATCGCTCATTCAGGTGGAAGGGTGTTTCAGAATTTTTTTGTTTATAATATGATTTAGTACATTTTTTATTAATTATTTATTTGTTTTGTCTGTTGCAGGTAAGACAACATCTATTGATTATCTCTATTTACATAAAATGCAGAAAGTAAGTAAATTTCATTTAATTTGAGTGTTATTTAAGTTTCGTGTTATTCGAATTTCTTTCGTATCTATTTGCCACGCCCGGTTTTTGTAGGGTGTAATTTGGTACATCAGCTGTTGTTGTTTAAGCCAACAGCCTGTAGAGGCTGATTTGAACCTCTAGAGGTTTTACTTAGTAAAACGAGAAGTGAAGTGGTTTACCACTACCTTCTTCACTGATTGGAAAAGTATGCTTATCAGGATTCCAGATCCTCTGAAAAGCATCTATAGGGTGATTCAAAAAGAGCGCCGGTTTTGATATATCAAATTAAGAGATTTATTTTATTGAAAAACTGAAAATAAATACATCAACAAGTTCATCTTACCTTCCGATTTCATGTATGAAAAATGATGTCATGCATGTGTCCTCCTCTACTGCGCTGGCACGCATCAACTCTGTCCATGAAATTGGATATAACTGCACGACAAGTTTCGACTTCCATTTGCCCGATAACCCGTCGAATTTCCTCCTTCAAGTCATTGATGTTTCGGGGTTTATTGGCATACACCAATGACTTCAGATGACCCCAAAGATGAAAGTCACAAGGCGTCAAGTCACACGACCTTGATGGCCATTGATGGTCGGAATTACGAGAAATCTGTCGTCTCTTCTGGTGGTCTGCCACTTTCAAATGTTGCGTCAACTGAATTTTATTCGGGTGATATTGGAGATCGTACCGAAGAATTCTCCGTATAGAAGAACATCGTAAACCCAATTGTTGAAACCGGCGACGTATTGATTTTGCTGGGCTAACAGCCACACTGTCACGAACCAACGCAACGTTCTGCTCAGTTCGGCCAGAACGACGACGTCCAGAACTTTTAAGGTCGACTGTTGAACCCGTCTCAAAAAACTTTTTCATGAGCCTGCGAACTGTTGATTCATTCGGTGCTTCATTACGTCCTAGAGTACCGCGAAGTCGCCTGACAGTAGCCGCATAACTCTCTCCACTCTGGTAAAATGTTTTGACGATTAACACTCGTTGTGCAATAGTAAACTTCTCCATGGTTAGACACAGACTGCGAGAGTACTACACTGCGAACAAGAGAAACTACAACTGAATCGTCAATCGGAATGTTCTCCGAAATAGAAATGAGGTCTAACAATGTTGCCAACCGATAAACAAAAATTTACCAGCCGTTTAAAAACCGGCGCTCTTTTTGAATCACCCGTTACTTTCCACCCTGAAAATTACACTTTCATTTTATTCACCACAGGGTCTGGCAGAATAATGAAATTGATAACTTTGATTAGTGTTTTTTTACATCTGTACCTCTTATGTTCTCAAATGCTTCAGTCATATAATTAGGTGGCCATATGATAAGAAACAAAACTATGTTTTGTTGCCCTTGAATGCAAATAATTATTTAAAACTCTACTTGTCTATTACAGGCAGACATCAGCTATACGAGGTTTAATGAAAAAATCTGGTGTGAAACACTGACACAACTTTCTCTTGCCAATGCAAATAATGACCAATATAACCTTACATTAGTAATAAAACATAAGAAATAAACAAAAAACTAACCTCAATAAACATAACCTAATTTTAATAATCAGAGAGAGACGTAAAATGAAAATTAACCTTAGTTTGGCTTAAAAATACGGAAAATCACTCTTTCACGCTAAACTAGGCTCTGTAGAGAAAAATACGCTAAATAAAAGTTGTAGATCTTTAAATTTCCTAAAAAATTTGATTATATACATTTTTGTCGTGTAAAATGCATACTAAGACCGAAATATTAAAAAATCGATTTTTCACAAGTTTTCGTGAGAAAAAACAGAAAATCGCTAATTACCACTGAACTAAGCGTAATACAAAAAAATGTTTGAAATAAAAGTTGTAGAGTTTTTAATTCTCTACATTTTTTTATTAAATAAATTTTTGCGCTAAAATGCTGTATTTTTGCCTATTAAAGCTGTAATCTTAAAAAAACAATTTTTTTACGTGAAAACAGCCTCACCAAGAATTTGAGAAAACAAGCCGCCTATCCTATCTTTTAGAGCATAAAAAATTTAGTAAACCAGGCGATTTTTAAAAAAAATCGTAGGACCAGTTATTGAGAAAATCGGAAAAAAGTGAAAAATTAACGAATAAACTACTACTTCCGGTTGACCGATTTTGATGAAAATGTTCGTGTCGAGTCGGGTAGTGGTATGTAACTGAAGTTTCAAGTTCGTACGGTGTTTCGTTCTTGAGATATTCTGTTCACACACAGACCAATCACTAAAAACATGTTTGTGTGGGTTCAGGGGGTCTGAAAACGTGTAGATCCGGTGAAAACTGGATTTCTTAAAATCGACATGAAAACAATACTTTCCTTCGTATATATTCATATAGGCAAGAGAAAGTATAAAAGAAATTGGAAATGGGATTTACAAAACCTGCGAAATTTAAAAATTCCTGTTTTTTTATCTAATTTCGTAGATTTTGAGAACTATTACGCGTGGTCGCCTATGAAATTTAGAACGACTATATTATTTTTACAATTGTCTAAAATCGTAATTTTGTTTAAGTTCTTATTTTATGTTTTAATTTAAGTCTCAGTTTTTGTAATAAGGTAAACATTTTTTATTTTGTTTGTTCATTTCGTTTTGTTAAATAAACGAAGGAAAAGGAAAATTTAACTGTAATTTTTCGTTGGTTTAAAACAAAATGTAGGTAGCAACTACATAGACTTTTATTGTGTTTTCTGTGACGTTCGTTTTGTTCATTTCCTTTTATATTTACCTTTGATCTACCAACGTGAATTTTAAATTTAGGCGTAGTAAATTTTTAAATTTTTTACCTATTTAAATTAAATTTTCCATTTTGTTAGTTGGTTGGTTTGTGAACTTTTCCTTTGATATCAATCTTTATGTTATACTTTAATGCGGAAATTAATACCCCTGTGGAAGGAAATCTGTTGTACGTGGATCCTTTCTCTTTACTTTCTCTTGCCTATATGAATATATAGGAAGGAAAGTATTGTTTTCATGTCGATTTTAACAAATACACTCTTTACCGGATCTACACGTAAACAGACCTCCTGAACCCAAAAACATAATTTTAGCGATTGGTGTGTGTGTGTATGTGCGCGCGCGCGCGTGTGTGTAAAGGATATCTCAAAAACGGAACATCGTACGAACTTGAAACTTAAGTTACATACCACTACCGGATCCGACACGAACATTTTCATTCAAATCGGTCTCTAGTGGTATCTAACTTAAGTTTCAACTTCGTACGATGTTCCGTTTTTGTTGTTCCGTTCCGTTGTTATTGTTTAGGTCAACAGCTGAAAGGCTGGTTTGAACCTCTAGAGGTTCTACTAACTAAAAACGAGGAGTGAGATGGTTTACTATTGCCACAACTCACTGAGTTGAAAAAGTATGCTTATCAGCATGTCAGGCCCTCTGAAAAGCACTTACTTTCCACTCTGCAAATGACACCTTCACTTCATTCACCACAAGGTCAGGCTGTATTTTTAAATTAATTATTCTGAGAGGAGATAACTCTGACTAGTGTCTTTTACTCCTGTACCTTTTCTTTTCTTAAATAGTTCAGTTATATAATTGGCTGGCTATGTGATAAGAAACAGAACTATTTTTTGTAGCCCTGGAACCAACAGATCGAGTGCAATTAATTTAACACTTCACCTGCCTGTTATGGGCATTTCAGTTCCGTATTGAGGCACAATACAATGCGATAGCGTGCCCTCAACTCTTCACTAAAATTCAAATAGTGGCGCTACCAATATGTACAAGACTTAAGTCGTATATCATTTGTTTCTTCATTCGTAAATATCGTTGAACGTCTGAAATTTGTTGATTTTACTCTATAGCTGGATCGGTTTTAACTTGTTCACTCTATAGTCTTACTTCCAGTTCTACTTGTGATGGTTGTATACATGGAATTGCTTCAGGGGGTGTCTATAGATTAACTCTGAATCTTTGTTTATTGTTCTACTACCGGACTAGTTAAGTGCTCCCTCATTTTTTTTAGATCCAGTAACATTAGGTACGTTGAGGTTTATGTTATTTATTTTGCCCTTTTGGGCATAATCGTAAATTTCAGGTTCTCTTTCCAATATTATACCCCTTTAAAGGGAAGAAAAGTAGTGATCTCATGTAGATTTTTAAAAATCGAGTTTTCACCGGAAATTACTTTACGAGATAGGATGAGCGCGCTACATGTCTGCTGAAATTCTTGAGAAGGCTGTGCTGTTGTAGAGAAAAATGTTTTTTTTAAGATTGTAACTTTAATATGCATTCAAGGGTAAAAGTGAACACATACATTTAAAGAACTGTACATAATACAGTCGAACTCGCTTATAGCGTCATTGAAGGGACAGTTTAAATTTTACCGTTATATCCGAGTGACGTTATAACAAAGTTAGCTCTTGTGTCAAAGTAAATCAAACTAAACTAAGAATATTTCGTATACATTACTACTAATTTACGTAATGTGCTAAACGTTTTTTATTTGCGATTTTTAAATCGTAATACCCTAATAAAATAGATTAATAACCACTCTGTGTAAGTAGGTAGACTTTATTATGTATTAAAATACGGAAACCAAAATACATATTTGTACGTACATAAACTACACAATGGTACGGTATCTACTTTATTGGAAGAAATCAGTGATTTTCTTTTGAACACCTTGTTCTGCGAAATGAATCCTCTCCGTAATGTCTCTCGGTGTCCGTGAAATCTGAAAAAAAGTTTAAACCGCTAGCATTGCCTCCTGCAATTTTGGCGTGACGGTGTCCTCCTCTTCATCTTCCTCTTGCTCAGTCGCTTCCTCAGTATTAGAGAATTTTCTTAAATGTGGATAGTCTGATGTGAAAGTTAGGTACAGTGCTACCTATTAGTACTAAGTGTCACATGTCACGTAGAGGGTGCAGTCCCAAAACTGACCTTGACGTAGATCAATCAGTAGTTATAAACACACATATGAACAGCTTAACAAAATCATTTTAATCCCTTCGCACAAGCAAACACTATTCACAAGTAGACTATTGTACTATATTAGCCTACTGTAGCCTATACTGTATTTTTCTTTTTCAAACAATTTACTGATAAATTACGGCAAGTTCACAATCGTTGTTCGTGAAGTAAAAAATTATTTCATCGAAAAAATTTTGACGCAATAACCGAGTTAATGACGTTAAAACAGGGGTTTTCAGATAGAAGTTTGACGCAACGCTTAAAAATATGACGTTAAGTCCGAGTTGACGTAAAGTCCGAGGCCGTTAAAACCGGGTTCAAGTGTATATATATATAATTATAAAACATACATTTAATACATTTAAAGAAACTCCTCGAGAGTAAAAAATTCTATGAAAATTCAGTGTTTCTGTAAAAAAAACTTAGCTATACAGGGTATAGGTATTGAAAATTTAAATAAACAATAGTCTATACCTACTAATAGTAGGTAGAAAATGGGTGACAGTTGCTCAGAGGTTTGTGGGTTTATTTTGTTTATCATAGATTTGTTGGGGGTAATTTTATGTATGCGTTTAATAATTAGGTCTATTCAACTCGGAAAGTGTTTTTTTTTACTTTCTCTTGCCTATATGAATATATAGGAAGGAAAGTATTGTTTTCATGTCGATTTTAAGAAATCGAGTTTTCACCGGATCTATACGTTTTCAGACCCCCTGAACCCAAAAAACTTGTTTTTAGCGATTGGTCTGTGTGTGTGTGTGTGTGTGTGTGTGTGTGTGTGAACAGAATATCTCAAGAACGGAACATCGTACGAACTTGAAACTTAAGTTATATATCACTACCGGACCCGACATGAACATTTTCATCAAAATCGGTCAACTGGAAGTAGTAGTTTATTCGTATAATTTTTCACTTTTTTGCGATTTTCTCAAAAACTAGTCCTACGATTTTTTTTAAAATCAACTGGTTTACTACATTTTTTATGCTCTACAATATAGGGTAGGCGCCACGTTTGCTGAAATTCTGCTTGAGGCTGTTTTTACGTAAAAACATTTTCTTTTTAAGATTGCGGCTTTAATATGCATTTTAGCGCAAAACGTTATATAATAAAAGTTGTAGAGAATGTAAAATTCTACAACTTCTATTTCAAACATTTTTTTGTATAACGCTTAGTTTAGCGGTAATTTGCGATTTTCTGTTTTTTTTTCTCACGAAAACGTGAGAAAAATCGATTTTTTTAACATTTCGGTCTTAGTATGCATTTTACGACAAAAGTGTATATAATTAAATTTATAGAAAATTAAAAGATCTACAACTTTTGTTTAAAGCATTTGTCTCTACAGAGCCTAGTTTAGCGTGAAAGCGTGATTTTCCGTATTTTTAAGCCAAACTGAGTTCGATTGTCATTTTGCGTCATTCACTCATGATTAAAATAAGGTTATGTTTTTGAGGTTAGTGTTTTGTTTATTTCTAATATTTTATTAATAATGTTAGGTTTATTATTAATTATTTGCATTGGCAAGAGAAAGTTGTGTGAGTGTTTCACACCAGATTTTTTTGGATTTGTTTAGATTTACTAGTTTTCTTTGGTCAGATTGTGGTAGTTTTAGTTTTCTTTATTTGTGTTTGGTGTTATGATCAGATTTGTTGTTGTTTAGTTGGTTTTATTTGTAAAGTGATTTGGATGTAGATGGTTAAATAAACAATAGTATACACCTACTAATGCCAGAGGATTGATATCCGCTATTGACCTTACAATACCATTCTTAAGGAGTACGGTCGTTGGGTAGACCACGAAAAAGATGAATAGAAGCTGAAATAGGCAATGTGCCTAATCCGTAAAGAAGGAAAAGGACGCAGAAGAAAAAGAAGGAGAAGAAGAATGCGAAACCGAGATGAAAACGACGGTAAAGAAGAGGAAGGTGAAGGAGAGCAAAAAGGAGGAGGAGGAGAGAAAGAAGAAAAAGGAGGTGGAGGTGGTGGAGGAGGAGGAGGTGGTGGAGGAGGAGGTGGTGAGAGGGAGGAGAAGGAGAAAAGAAGAAGAATAAGAAGAGGGAGGAGAAGCAGGAGATGAAGAAGAAGAAAAGGAGAAGAGGGAGGAGAATGAGAAGGAGAAAAGGAGATGTAGAAGGAGAAAGGCAAGTAAATGAAAGGAGAAGAAGAAAAGGAGATCAAAAAGAAAGGAAAAGGAGAAAGAGAAAAAGAAGAAGAGGGAGGAGAAGGAGAAAAGGTGATGCAGAAGAAGGGTAAAGGAGTTTAGTTAAGTTTTCTTTCATCAAGTCGGTAAAAAATGATTTACGCTGAGATTGGGACAAAACTAATTCTACGACAAAAATGAATTAAATCAAACTTTTAGGAAATTAGAAATTCTATAACATAAGCATTTTTCTCTACAGAGGCTAGTTTTGAGCCAATTACTGATTTTTACGTCGGACAGAAAGGTTTATTTTTGTATTGCATCATTTACTTAAACTACTGCGGCTCTTATACGCAAGCGTGCGGAATGTTTTTCAGGCTGAAACATTCTTGCAATCTGACAACGCTGGCAAACGTTCTGATTGGTCTAATCGCTCATCAGCCGTGGAAAGCATACATTGTTTATTATTCGCATTGATAAGAAAAAGTCGTGTGAAGGTTTCACTCGAGATTTGCGCAGTCGGAATAGGTAGGAGCCTAGTAACATCTTTTTTTTTTTAATTTTTTTTTTTTTTTTTGTTTAACGGCCGATTGTTCTGCAATTACTGCTAATGCAGACGATGAAGGATGAAATGATATTTTGTAACATGTGAAAATATGCCGTGCCTGAATGGGATTCGAACCCAAGACCGCATGATGAGAGGCGAGCACGTTACCAACTACGCCAATGCGGCCGGCGTTGTAACAGCCTAGTAACAGGGCAACAGAAAGGCGGCCTCATATTTGTCCATTTATTTATTTATATACATTGTAATGTATAAATCGTTCATTTTTTTAATAAATTAATAATAGTAGACCTTTTGTAAACGTATAAAATGACATACTTTGCTTAAAGGCATAACAAATAATTTTCTTTTGGATACAAAATATGTGTATAAGTTTATTCTATAAAATAGATACAGTAAGTTATAGGCTACTAAATTGATGGTAATTATATACCTTCTCTCGTCTACTACTAGACTACTACTTCTGTTTATATCGAATAGATTACTAAATCGATTCCATTCTCTATTCGATTCGATAATGATAATAACGAATGTGTTAAATAAAATAATAATATAAAAAATATTATAAATGTATAATCATACTAATAACAATCAGTTATAATTATACTTCCTACAATCTGATTAAAAAATAAAACTATGAAACACAAACAGGGTGTGTCAAAAGTTTAAACTGTTAAATTGTACAATTTTATTAATTTTAAAGAAAAGAAAATTATAACCGGGTGATTGATTGTTGGACGAGCAGTTTGTTTTTTTATATGAATGTACGTATATATATATATATATATATATATGTATATATATATATATATATATATATATATATTTTTTTTTGTTTTTTACTTTAACGAAGTTCAAATTTGGGACTTCAGTTATACAGGGTAATTTAAAACTGTACGGCAATCTCTTGGGATCTCATTCTATAGCTAAAAATAAGAAAAAAAGTTCATATAAACATATGCCTGAAAACGCTTAGTTAGCGAGTTACGGCTAGCGAAAATTTTCACCTACAACTCTGTATCCTCGGTGAAGTAAGGCCGTATAAAAATGTTAAAGATAGTTACAAAGATACAAATACGAATGTTTCTTATGTTTTTTAATCGGAAAAATTGAATAAAATTGGTTCCAGAGCTGTAAATGGAATACTTTCAGAGATATTTTACATACAACACAAGAATTGGTACGAAGAAATAACACATTTTTGTATTTAATGTAAGATTACTTCCATAAATGGTAAATAAAGGTGTATTTTTTAAAAATAAATTTGTAGAAAATTTAATTCTGAAAAGATTCATGTGAATTACTCAGGAAAAAAATGAATAATAGATATTGAAATTTCGCTTTATTTAAAATCAAAACAGACGCACATAAAACGCACATTCTTAACTGCATAAATATTAGGTAGGGAGTAACAGCTGATCATTATCAGCTGTTACTCCCAACCTACATATTAGGTAGTTAATATTTTATACAGGGTCATTCACGGGAACCGGATGTTTTTGAAGTGGGTCGTACTCGAGCGTTCGTGGTGGGAGGGTCACGTGGCTGGTGTCTTGCGTTTCCTTTGTCCATAGCATTTATATTTTAGTCATTGAGATGGAGCTGTGGACGATAGACCAACGCATGTACGCGTATGACAGTTTTGTGCGAAATGACGAATCTGTAACTGTTGTTCAGCGAGATTTCCGCCACCATTTTAATATCCATCGTAATGCAAGTGTCCCTTCTCGTAACACAATATTGCGATGGGTAAACAACCTTCGAACAACTGGTTCAATATTGAAGAGAAAACCACCGGGTCCCCGACGAACTGCTAGCACTCCGGAGAACATCGAACGAGTAAGGGAAGCCTTTGTCATTGTGAGAAGCCCACGCCGCTCTATTCAGAGGCATTCAGCAGCGCTTCAAACGAGCACAAGTACGGTAAGATGAATTCTGCATACAGACCTGCATTTCCATCCTTATAAGATAGCCGTCGTGCTAAACGAGCTAAACGAGCAAGATTTCCAGCAGCGATTACAATTTTGTCGACAAATGCTTATCACTTTTGAAGAAAATGAAAATTTGATATTGTTAATGAGTGACGAAGCCCATTTTTATTTAAATGGCTACGTCAACAAACAGAATTGCCGGTATTGGGCACAAGATAACCCACATCAGCTTCATGAGAGACCACTTCATAGCCCAAAGGTGACTGTCTGGTGTGCAGTGAGAAAGGTTGGTGTTATTGGACCATATTTTTATGAAGAAAATGACGCTGCCGTAACTGTAACAGCTGCTCGTTGCATTGAGATGCTGAATACGTTTTTCATCCCGGAGTTACAAAACCGGGGAATCGAGTTTCAAAATGTGTTATTCCAGCAGGATGGGGCTACAGCGCACACATTGAGGGCAACGATGGCTGTTCTCCGTAACTTGTTTCCAAGTCGGATCGTTTCCAGATTTGGCAACATTCCTTGGCCCCCTCGTTCCCCCGACTTGAGTAGTTGTGATTTTTTTCTGTCGGGGTTTCTGAAATCGCGTGTGTACAGCAATAAACCGCGTACATTAGAGGACCTAAAAATTGCAATTCGTCATCACGTCACCCAGATTGATGTAGACATGTAGACATGCAAACAGTTGAGGCCAGTTTCCGTCAAAGGCTACAAGATTGTATTGCCCAAAATGGACATCATTTGCCGGGCATAATTTTTCGTTCGTGAGTAAGTAACAAATGCTATGATTTAACAATTGTTTTTGTACCAATAAAACTTATTTAAAGTAAATATTCAATTTTTTATGATCATTTTAAAAACATCTGGTTCCGTGAATGACCCTGTATAACACCCGGCCTGGGTGTGTACAAGACTACATAGGATACGTCATACACATCATCATCATCATCATCATCTCATTTGGTCATTGGATGGCCCAATGGGTGGTCATAGGTGGGTTCTGAATTAAACAGATTGCAATGTACACACATTTGGGGTTTAAAAATAAATTCACATTCACTGGTACAATTATCAGATTTCAAAAATTTCAAAAAACCCGATTTAAACTTTTGAATCATCCAGTATTTTTCTTACCTCTCTCGCTCGTGATTTAACAAAAATAGTAAAAAAAAGAATATTTAAAAATATAAGTTTGAGTAAATAAAAATAAAATAGGTTTTTGTTTTCTGAAATGGAAGAAGAGGAGATATTTTAGTAGTGAATGGATGTTAATTACATAATAACTGATATTATCTGAAATCGTTCGTTTGAATTCGTAATGGGTTCATCTTCTGTTAGACGTTCTCTTTCATATAGCCTATTTCTACATTTTGTCAGTTGTTTTGTGTTAAGTTTCGTTATGTATTTCTGTTTATATAATTTTAAGTGTATTTAAAATTATATAAATTTAACACAAAACAACTGACAAAATATAGAAATAGGCCAAATGAAAGAGAACTTAAAATTTAAGTGTACTTAAACCTACCGGGTTGGTCTAGAGGTAAAGTCGTCGCCAAATTCAGCTGTTTAACAGCTGATTTTCAGAGACGAAGGTCCCGGTTCAAATCCTAGTAAAGGTAGTTACTTTTATACGGATTTGAATACTAGACAGTGGTTACCGGTGTACTTTGATGGTTGGGGTTTAATTAACTATACTCTCTCAGGAATGGTCAGCCTGGGTCTGTATAAGACTACACCTTATTTACTCCTCATACACATCATCCTCATCTCATTGGGTCATGGGGTTGCTTATTCTCAATTGAACTGATTGCAACGTACACATATTAGGGATTACAAAAAAAAATTAACATGTATGCTAAATATAGTAATTTAGAGTACTTCTAACTTTAAATGCGTTTTACCGAAAACTTATATTTTCTGTACAAATGTACCTTTATTTGAAAAACTATTAAAGATACAGTCCTGAAATTTTTACAGCAGTTATAACTGCATGAGGACAGGTGGTGCCCATGACGGACAGGTGGAGTGTCAAATTATTTACACTCAATCTGTTAGTTGCAGGACTAAAATAAATAGTTCTGTTTCTTATCACATGGTCAGCCAATTAAATGACTGAATCATTTAACAACAGAAGAGGTAGAGGTGCAAAAGACACTAATCAGAGTTATCTCCTCTGAAAGTAATGAATTTAATTATACAGCCAGACCCTGTGGTGAATGAAGTGAAGGTGTCGTTTGCAGAATGGAAAATATGTGTTTTTCAGAGGGCCCGGCATGCTGATAAGCGTACTTTTCCACTCAGTGAGGAAGGCAACGGTAAACCACCTCACTCCTCGTTTTACTTAGTAAAACCTCTACAGGTTCAAACCAGCCTTTTGGCTGATGACCTAAACAACAACAACTGCATGAGATACACATATTGGAAAACATTTATGCGAAAACATTGGTTACAAAAAATATTATGAAAAATCGGTGAAAAAAACATGTTTTTTAACTGTCACAGAAATTTTTTTCCAACCCCGCCCAAAAATGGGGTCACCATGAATCTGGTCCAGTAAACTAATAAGACGTAAAACTACATGCTGTAAAAATTTCAGAAGGTTTTATTAAATAGTTTTGAGAAAAAGGAACATGAATTTGGTAAAATTAACATGGGTAGCATAGCCACTACAATCTCTCCTTAAGCTGTTTAAAAAAAAATCTCAAAGGAAAATGTACAAAAGCAAAAAGGAATGTTATTATCTCCTTACAGGTAGGTGGTAACTCAAAAAAAAATGGTCAAAGGCCACCTAAAAGAGGAAAGTAGTAAAGGACTGACTGAATATTGGCCGCCAATTTTCTATCTAACAAATCAAACCCAAACGAAACGAAACGTGAAACGAACAAAAAGTAATTTGTTCAATACTACACTACAACACAGAGTCGATTCTTTTATCCCAGGTGTAAAATAACATTCAGTATGCGTTTACATGTTCCATCAGTGTCCGCTCGCTCTTCCACTACATCCGACACAAAAAGGATGGGGGAGGACTACCCCCTCATAAAAAAACCATTGTATGGTCATGTTTTCACCCACTATTATCACACATTATAAATCTGCCAACATTGTGTCCTATATTTACAATTTTACGGAATGTGTGTACATAAAATACTGAACCCACTGGGTTGGTCTAGAGGTAAAGTCGTCGCTTAAATCAGCTGTTTAACAGCTGATTTTGGGAGACGAAGGTTCCTGGTTCAAATCCTGGTAAAGGTAGTTACTTTTATTTGGATTTGAATACTAGACAGTGGTTACCGGTGTACTTTGATGGTTGTGGTTCAATTAACCATACTCTCTAAGGAATGGTCGGCCTGAGTCTGTACAAGACTACACCTCATTTACACGTCATACACATCATCCTCATCTCATTGGGTCATGGGGTTGCTTAGTGTTCTGAATTGAACAGATTGCAACGTACACAAATTAGGGATTACAAAAAAATTTAAAAAAATAAATAAAATACTGTAACAAGTAACTGTTCGAGATTTCGGTGTATAATATTTTTTTTTCGTAATCCCTAATTTGTGTACGTTGCAATCTGTTCAATTGACAACAATAAGCAACCCCATGACCCAATAAAATGAGGATGACGGGTATGACGTGTTATGAGGTGTAGTCGTGTACAGAGTTAGGTCGACCATTCCTGAGAGAGTGTAGTTAATTGAACCCTAACCATCAAAGTACACCGGTAACCACTGTCTAGCATTCAAATCCGTATAACGGATTTGAATGCTCGCCTCTCATCATGCGGTCTTGGGTTCGAATCTCATTCAGGCACGGCATTTTTTCATACGTTACAAAAATCATTTCATCATTCACCGTCTGCATTAGCAGTAACAGCAGAACAGTCGGACGTTAAACCAAAAAAAAAAAAATCCGTATAAAAGTAACTATCTTTACTAGGATTTAAACCAGGAACTTTCGTCTCCGAAAATCAGCTGTTAAACAGCTGATTTTGGCGACAACTTTACCTCTAGACCAACTCAGTGGGTTAAATGTATTTTAAATATTTTTATTTATTTATACATACATACAATACATTTAGAAAACATTTATTCTGCTTCAGCATGGGTGATTGTTTTAGTAGTAGCGTCTTCTACCTCATGGTCGCTTTCGTGATTTTCTGTAGGATCATTAGGCTCCAAAACTCGCTGAATGAGTTCATCATCAGAGACAAATTCTAAACCTGCATCTTGTTGGTCCATGTCCATCCATTCGCAAACATCGTTTATTTCAATATTTCTCCTCCAGGTAGAGCCTCAAAAAGATGTAAAATTGCCTCATTGTCAATGTTGTGAGTCTCTGTGTTATTGGTCTCTACATATGCAGAATCTGCCCATAACGGACAGGTGGAATGTCAAATTATTTACACTCAATCTGTTCGTTGCAGGGCTAAAATAAATAGTTCTGTTTCTTATCACATGGTCAGCCAATTAAATGACTGAATCATTTAAGAACAGAAGAGGTAGAGGTGTACTGTGACACTAATCAGAGTTATTTCCTCTGAAAGTAATGAATTTCAGTATACAGCCAGACCCTGTGGTGAAGGAAGTGAAAGTGTCATTTGCAGAGTGGAAAATATGTGCATTTCAGAGGGCCCGGCATGCTGATAAGCGTACTTTTTTACTCAGTGAGGAAGGCAATGGTAAACCACCTCACTCCTCGTTTTACTTAGTAAAACCTCTACAGGTTCAAAACCAGCCTTTTGGCTGATGACCTAAACAACACAACATATGCAGAATAGGTTCAACCGCACAGACGAACACGCATTTGGTGAATCACACAATAGTATTGCTGCTGGCTGAAGTTACAGGACCTTCACTGGCGTAAAGTCGGCTAAAAAGGCTGACGGTTAAGCGAGAAAGACAGTAAATCGGTAGACGGATAATCGAAGTCCTACTGTATATTCGTATAGGCAAGAGAAAGTAAAAAATCTGGTGTGAAACACTCACACAACTTTCTCTTGCCAGTGCAAATAATTAACAATATAATTTAACATTAGTAATAAAACATAAGAAATAAACAAAAAACTAACCTCAACAAACATAACCTAATTTTAATCATGAGTGAAAGACGCTAAATGAAAATCAACCTCAGTTTGGCTTAGAAATACGGAAAATCACTCTTTCTCTCTAAACTAGGCTCTGTAGAGAAAAATGCTTTAAATAAAAGTTGTAGATCTTTTAATTTTCTATAAATTTAATTATATACACTTTTGTCGTAAAATGTATACTAAGGCCGAAATGTTAAAAAAAATCGATTTTTCTCACGTTTTCGTGAGAAAAAACCAGAAAATCGCAAATTACCGCTAAACTAAGCGTTATACAAAAAAATGTTTGAAATAAAAGTTGTAGGTTTTTAAATTCTCTACAACTTTTATTATATAAGTTTTTGCGCTAAAATTTATATTAAAGCCGTAATCTTAAAAAAACAACGTTTTTACGTGAAAACAGCCTCACCGAGAATTTCAGCAAACATGGCGCCTACCCTATCTTGTAGAGAATAAAAAATTGAGTAAAATAGGTGATTTTAAAAAAAATCGTAGGACCAGTTTTTGAGAAAATCGCAAAAAACTGAAAAATTATACGAATAAACTACTACTTCCGGTTGACCGATTTTGATGAAAATGTTCGTGTCGCGTCCGGTAGTGGTATGTAACTTAAGTTTCAAGTTTCAAGTTCATACGATGTTCCGTTCTTGAGATATTCTGTTCACACACAGACACACACACACACACACACACGACCAATCGCTAAAAACATGTTTTTTGGGTTCAGGGGGTCTGAAAACGTATAGATCCGGTGAAAACTCGATTTCGAAAAATCGACATGAAAACAATACTTTCCTTCCTATATATTCATATAGGCAAGAGAAAGTAAAAAGTTAAATCATGTACGATGTAATTTAATATCATTAAAATATGCATTAAATACGTGCGTACAATGTGTCAGTCGATTACGCATTATGATACGTTCAATGTGTGGGAATTTTTATTCCGTTTCAACCGCAAATTTTCGTAGAGTGCATAGGGGGGGGGGTTACCTTAGGTTGTGTGTTAGCGCCCAGCATGCAACGACGTTACATTATGTGGTTGACCACATAGCCTTTATATCTATCTCTATGCAGACATGTAATTTTCAAGGTGTGGAATCGATAAAAAATACAATTACATTATACATTTACTCCTGTCTCATATTATTGCGATATAAAATTACAATGTATCAAGCAAAACTTCATTACTAGACGTTCGTTTTATTAATGTATTTATGTATTCTTTTCCACGTAATTATTAAGGAAGTTTATTAATGAACATGTACAGTAATATTACTGTGTTACTGTACAATCTGTTAGTTGTAGGGCTAAAATAAATAGTTCTGTTTCTTATCACATGGTCAGCCAATTAAATGACTGAATCATTTAAGAAGAGAAGAGGTAGAGGTGTACTGTGACACTAATCAGAGTTATCTCCTCTGAAAGTAATGAATTTCATTGTACAGCCAGACCCTGTGGTGAATGAAGTGAAGGTGTCATTTACAGAGTGGAAAATATGTGCTTTTCAGAGGGCCCGGCATGCTGATAAGCATACTTTTCCACTGAGTGAGTTGTGGCAATGGTAAACCACCTCACTCCTCGTTTTACTTAGTAAAACCTCTACAGGTTCAAACCAGCCTTTCGGCTGTTGACCTAAACAACAACTGTACAATTACATTTATACGTTGCAAGGTTAACTTGTCTACCAGATATTGTAGTTTTTTTTTAAAAAAGTTTTAAACTTAAATTTTAAATCAAATTTGAATTATTTTTTTTTTTAACAAAGTGTATTTATTTTGTAATCAGTTTTTACTTTCTCTTCTCCTACATGAATATATAGGGAAGAAAAGTGGTCCATTATTTGCATTTCGATTTTTCAAAATCGAGTTTTCATCAGAAATACATCATTTCAAGACCTCTGAACACAAATATAACATGTTTTTAGCTATTGTTGTGTGTGTGTGTGCGCGCGCGCGCGCGCGCAATTTAGTAAATTAGGCAATTTTTAAAAAATCGAAGGACCCGGTTTTGAGAAAGAAAACGAAAAAAAGGAAAAATTACACGAATAAACTACTATTACTTTCGGTTGACCGATTTTGATGAAAATGTTCGTGTCAGGTCCGGTAGTGGTATCTAACTTAAGTTTCAAGTCCGTACGATGTTTCGTTCTTGAGACATTCTGTACATATACATACACACGCACGCACGCACGCACGCACGCACACAGACCAATCGCTAAAAACATGTTTTTTTTGGATTTAGAGGGTCTGTTTACGTGTAGATCCGGTAAAAATTCGATTTCTTAAAATCGACATGAAAACAATACTTTTTTCCTATACATTCATATAGGCAGGAGAAAGTAAAATAATGTGAATCTTAAAAATGCTACCACATCAACAAATACACCTCACTAAACACATCGCGGTAGACCGCACACTATTGTAGCACCTTATTTTCATTGTTTACATTGGCAAGAGAAATTCATCTTCTAAAACATGACCAAAAATACGAGATGATTTATTTGAATTTTAAGTAAATGATATAGTTTTACTTTTAATACCCGAGAAGAATGTTTCAGTGGTTCAACCGACAGAAGTGTGGGCTTAACAAATATTACGAGTATTTGTTTGGAGCCACAGAATTATTCCTAGTTCTATCCTTTCCTTTTTACACAAGTAAACAAACAAGCTAACAAAAACATCATCCGGATTGGTTCGAATAGACTGTTGAGTGAAATGATTGGGTTGGGTGGGGGTGGATGTTTTAGGGGTGGATATTTGTAGTTTTAGGGCACTGTAAAATATATTTTAGAAATGATTTCTGTCATCAGCCGACCTACCAACCCTTCAACCCCTTTTCGTTTCGTTCTTTGCAAAAACAACAACCACCAAATATTGTTGTTATTACACTATTGTAAAATTTTACTTTATTTATTTAAATGTCTGCTTTATTTGTTCATTTTGTATGCGGCCATTTTAGAGCCGTTAAAATATTTTTTATTCTTTAGAAATTTGTAGTTGCTCTTTTTTTACCCCGTACTCTTCAACATTTTTTTCATTGTTTCTTTTCTCCTTTCTTAATACCGTTCTGTGTTCTGATTTTGATTTTCATGGAAGACTATAAAGTAAGTAATTATTTGTCTGAATTTGGCTTGGTTCATTAAGAAGGTTTCTTGGTTTATTCTTTACAATTTTAATTTCTTTTTTCGTTTTCTTTGTTTTTGTCATCTGTCTCTCGACTGGTTTGATGCAGTTATCCAAGCTGTTCTATCTTGCGCAAGTCGTTTCATATCTACATACCTGTAACACCCTACATCTTTTGTAATTTCCTTTATATATTCTAATCTTTGCCTCCCCCTACTATTTACTCCCTCAATATTACCCTCCATTATTGATAGCCTAATATTTGGATGTCTTAAGATATGTCCCACTAGCCTATCCCTTCTTCTGGTAAGATGCTTCCATATACTTATTTTTTCATCAACTCGCGTAAGAGCCTCTAAATTACTTATTTTGTCCACCCGCCTAATTTGTTTTTCCTATAGGTCCTATTCTAACCCGCGTGAGGTGGTCTAATTTGGACGTTTAATAATAGTAATTTAAACGTTTCTGGAAGCCCATATTCTCAGCATTCTTTTTTTTGCGTCTTGACTGTTTTGGAATTGCTGCTAATGCAGACGGTGAGAAGAATTGTACATGAAGATGAGTGATGAAATAATACCAGACAGAGCGGGAATCGAACCCGGGACCCCGGCGTAGAATTCATTTACGTTAACCTCTACGCCAACGGGCCTGTCAGTATTCTCAATAAAGTTATTGAGATCGTTCAATCCGTTCTTCGAGTACAACGCTTACTTTAGCGGCAATTCGTGATTTTTCTGTTTTTTTCCATATTTTTTTTTTTATCGAGTGATGATGCTTACATAAGCATTGGGCTGATATATGCGGTGATTTACAGATGAAAAAAATGCCAGACCTGACCGGGAATCGAACCCGGGACCCCGGCATAGTAGCTAGTTGCGCTGACCACTACACCACGGGCCGGCTAAAGTCTACAACTTTTATTTCTAGCATATATTTCTACAGAACTTATTTTAGCAGTAGGCGGTGTAATTTTCTTGTGTTTTTATGTCGAACAGAGATGGATTTTCATTTTGCGTCATTTCCTCATTAAACATAAAAATATTATGTAAATAATAAATTTATTTATTATTAAACATTTACTCATAAACATAAACATTTATAAACATAAACATTTATAAACATTTATTTACTCATTAAACATAAACATAAAAATATTGTGTTTTATATACATAATATTACATATTATGTATAATATGTAATATTATACATATTACATGTGTAATATGTATTTTATATACATATTACACATGTATATAAAATACACGTATATTTTATATACACGTGTATATAAAATACCGTGTATTTTATAATACACGGTAATTTTTTTATTACCGTGTATTTTAAATACACGGTAATTAAAAAAATTACCGTGTAATTTTTTTAATTACACGGTAATTAAAAAAAAATTACCGTGTATATGACGCACTTTTTTCCTTCAATAACTAGTCATGGTGATAACCATACGTTTCCACTGAGTGAGTTGTGGCAATGGTAAGCCACCTCACTTCTCGTTTTACTTAGTAAAGCCTCTAGAGGTTCAAACCAGCTTTTCAGATGATCACCTTGTCACCGCCGCCCCTTCTAATTAATCATTTACTGTGTTGCCGGCTTCAATAGTTCTCCCGGCCTTTGACGGCATACCGACAAACCTTTCGGCTCCCCACCGCAAAGGCCTTTGTCATCAAGGCCAAGCCAGTCGCCGCTCTCTACAACAGCGCTCTCGGCGACTATATAAAGAGCGCTACACTGAGCGCTGCACTGTATCCCCACTGACTTCTTCTTTTATGTATCTCACCCCTCACGAAATTTACTCCCACACAAAAAACAATTCAAAATTTATAAAAAAAAAAATAATAATGCAAGGCCGCACATAATAACAAATTAAAAGAGCCGTTTAAAAAAAAAAAAAAAAAAAAAAAAGGCCACCGACACATCAAATTTTAAAGAGCCGTATAAAAAAAAAAGGCCGTACATATACACTACACACACAGTTAAAAGAGCCGCTTTTACTAATTTTCAAAATTTACACACACACTCTTTAATGTTTCTAGAAGTATCCTGCCACTAACAATTTCTATGAGCGATCAGTTGGAAATCCCCAAGGCATCGCCAACATCAAATCTTCTACACTCAGACGGACGGACGGCCGGGCGATTCAATTCCGATCAAGACTCCGAGAGCTTCACTTCGAACCAGACAGCAGACAAGACGTCCACCACCGCACACGGCTGCCGGACTCCAGCGAGGACTAATCGACGACCCCGCAAGAGAGAAGATGATGCTTCTGCTCGCCCACCCGTCACCGTAAGCCGTCGACCGGACCGTCATCGCCCGCTGACGCGAGCGATGCTCACAGCGGTCCCTCGACCGAGCCTTATGCCCACCGGACCCGACGAAGCAGGCATTGACGCACTACCGCGAGGGAAGAAGATGACGTCTCCGCTGGACGACGACACGCCGTGTCGCCCAGCTCCTCGACCGCCACGACGACTACGACCGACTCCTCTCCAAGACGACCACCGCTTAAACGGCCCTTTTCAGGGCCACCAAATTAATAAGGTTGCCACTTAATGTCGCCATCCGGTGACAACCTGAACAACAATACAAATTAAAAATGAAAAAAAAAATTAAATTTTTTTGGCTCATACTGTACTTACTGACAAAGCTATCTTTAACTTTAACTGAAATATACTTTTTAACGTTATTGTAGTTAGAATGGGTCTGTTATGATAGGTTGTTAACGGCTGAAAGAACTGCCAGCTGTTAGCGGTCAACGGTTCACCCATACTGCCAATATCGTTGAAACGATAAAGTAACTAAACCTCGTAATATATTCTCTCTCTCTTTGTTTTTCTCTCTCTCCCCTCTCTCTTTCTCTCTCTCTCTGTTTTTCTCTCTCTTTCTCTCTCTCTCTGTTTTTCTCTCTCTCGCTCTCTCTCTTTTTGTTTTTCTCTCTTCCTCTCTCTCTCTGTTTTGCTCTCTCTCCCCGTTTCTCTCTCTCTCTCTCTCTCTCTCTCTCTCTCTCTCTCTCTCTCTCTCTCTCTCTCTTACTCTCTCTTTGTTTTGTTGTCTCTCTCTTTTCATCTGGCGAAGCCCTTAAGACAATGAATGGTATCTCAGTTATCCATTGATGCAGAGCATAGGATTTTCAGGGTATCCGGACACAGATGAAGTCGGTAAATGAACAATAATGTCAAAGATTGTATTTCTGCTCTCCTTAATCCAGTTAAAGGCTAATATGATTGTGTTTCAAAGGATCAGCTGTCATTGTGTCCGTGATTGTTATTGGTCGCCGTTAAATAGCTTTCAGAATAACGGTCCACTGATCGTTTAATTTCTATTATCTTACTTCTAATACGGTGGTTGTGTTACGTTTATCCTTGTTTCTTATCTATACTATTACAAATTTGTCTTAACTACAACGTAAATTGCCTTTATCTCCAAATGAACGATTAAAAAAAATCTAGTGTAAAACACTCACACAACTTCTCTTGCCAAAGCAAATAATGACCAATATAACCTAACATTATCAATAAAACATTAGAAATAAACAAACAACTAACCTTAATAAACATAACCTTATTTTTATCATGAGTGAAAGATGCAAAATGAAAAACAACCTAATTTCGGTTTAAAAATACGGAAAATCACTCTTTCACGCTAAACTAGGCTCTGTAGAAAAAAATGCTCTAAATAAAAGTTGTAGACCTTTAAATTTCCTATAAATTTGAGTACGTACACTTTTGTCTCAAAAATAAAAAATAAAAATCTAAAAATATTAAAACAACTGATCACTCACCAATTAAAAGAAAATTAAAACAAATTAAAAAAACATGGAACTTTACTTTTATAAAATACTCAACAATACAAAATCGTTTCTAAAATCCAGCCTCTCTTAGTTTGCTCCTATTGTAAACAAATAATGACGTCACTGAGCATGCGCATTGTATTAAAATGTGTACACGCTGATTAAAAAGTAACAACAAAATACTTTCAAAAGTATTTCAATACAAAATACTTTTAAAAGTATTTTTCTAAATGAAAAAAAAACTGATGTTTTTAGTACTTAAAGTACTTATAATTTAAAAAATAGTTAACTTAATAGGAATACGAGATCCGTAAAGTCTCAGACTCTAGCGTGCACCCTGTAGTAGGTGGCTTGTGTTTGTTGACAGCAGGAGGAGGAGCAAACTAACAACGGCTCCCTGTACATAATAAAATACAACAATAAAATTGTCATGTGGTGATGTCACCAGCTGATCCTTAGCACCACGTCGCTATTTACTAAATCATATCACTTTATTTACGACAAATCTTTATTTGAATCACATCAGCTGGTTTTTACTGCCCATGACGGACAGGTGGAGTGTCAAATTATTTACACTCAATCTGTTCGTTGCAGAGCTAAAATAAATTTCAGAAAAGTTCTGTTTCTTATCACATGGTCAGCCAATTAAATGACTGAATCATTTAAGAACAGAAGAGGTAGAGGTGCAAAAGACACCAATCAGAGTTATCTCCTCTGAAAGTAATGAATTTCATTATACAGCCAGACGCTGTGGTGAATGAAGTGAAGGTGTCATTTACAGAGTGGAAAATATGTGCTTTTCAGAGGGCCCGGCATGCTGATAAGCGTACTTTTCCACTCAGTGAGGAAGGCAATGGTAAACCACCTCACTCCTCGTTTTACTTAGTAAAACCTCTACAGGTTCAAACCAGTCTTTCGGCTGATGACCTAAACAACAACAACCTAACATTATCAATAAAACATTAGAAATAAACAAACAACTAACCTTAATAAACATAACCTTATTTTTATCATGAGTGAAAGATGCAAAATGAAAATCAACCTAATTTCGGTTTAAAAATACGGAAAATCACTCTTTCACGCTAAACTAGGCTCTGTAGAAAAAAATGCTCTAAATAAAAGTTGTAGACCTTTAAATTTCCTATAAATTTGAGTACGTACACTTTTGTCTCAAAAATAAAAAATAAAAATCTAAAAATATTAAAGCAACTGATCACTCACCAATTAAAAGAAAATTAAAACAAATTAAAAAAACATGGAACTTTACTTTTATAAAATACTCAACAATACAAAATCGTATCTAAAGTCCAGCCTCTCTTAGTTTGCTCCTATTGTAAACAAATAATGACGTCACTGAGCATGCGCATTGTAT
Source organism: Catonia carolina (assembly GCA_035578175.1). Lineage (NCBI taxonomy): Eukaryota > Metazoa > Arthropoda > Insecta > Hemiptera > Achilidae > Catonia > Catonia carolina. The sequence continues at coordinate 112,817,349 of JAQMRL010000003.1, forward strand.
TAAAATGTGTACACGCTGATTAAAAAGTAACAACAAAATACTTTCAAAAGTATTTCAATACAAAATACTTTTAAAAGTATTTTTCTAAATGAAATTGTTAGGCCTACATCATATCATGACTGATGTTTTTAGTACTTAAAGTACTTATAATTTAAAAAATAGTTAACTTAATAGGAATACGAGATCCGTAAAGTCTCAGACTCTAGCGTGCACCCTGTAGTAGGTGGCTTTTGTTTGTTGACAGAAGGAGGAGCAAACTAACAACGGCTCACTGTACATAATAAATAACAACAATAAAATTGTCATGTGATGTTGTCACCAGCTGATCCTTAGCACCACGTCGCTATTTACTAAATCATATCACTTTATTTACGACAAATCTTTATTTGAATCACATCAGCTGGTTTTTACTGCCCATGACGGACAGGTGGAGTGTCAAATTATTTACACTCAATCTGTTCGTTGCAAGGCTAAAATAAATAGTTCTGTTTCTTATCACATGGTCAGCCAATTAAATGACTGAATCATTTAAGAACAGAAGAGGTAGAGGTGCAAAAGACACTAATCAGAGTTATCTCCTCTGAAAGTAATGAATTTCATTATACAGCCAGACCCTGTAGTGAATGAAGTGAAGGTGTCGTTTGCAGAGTGGAAAATATGTGTTTTTCAGAGGGCCCGGCATGCTGATAAGCGTACTTTTCCATTTAGTGAGGAAGGCAATGGTAAACCACCTCACTCCTCGTTTTACTTAGTAAAACCTCTAGAGGTTCAAACCAGCCTACTACAGGGTGATCACCTAAACAACAACAGCTGGTTTAAAAGCACCAGATTATCTAACCTCGTAAAAGCCTTCATGTAGGACAGAAAAATTATTTTCAACCCTTTAAGACTAACTTTTTAAGGGTTTCAATAGCCTAAAACCTGCACCGGCATCATAGTTACAACATAATAAAACTGAATGAAAATTGGTTTAGTAATTTAGAAGATAAAGGGGAACATCCACACACACACACACATACATCAAATTTTATTATAATATAGATTGGCTGTGCCTGATGTTTTCCGTACGCCTGATAACACAACAGGTTCTCATACAAGCTGTACTGCATTCTGAACGTGAAATGGAATATTTTTGATGATGTTGGATTTTGGTGATGATGTAATTTGCACAATACTCTAATAAATGCAGTACTCTAACGTTCATACTATTAAAATCCATTTTTTTGGCTTCAGGAGTAAAGATCAGTACAAAAAGCGCGAGAAAAGTAATGATGTCTCCTGCTTTTACCATTTGCAGTTCTTATTTACAGTTCATAAAAACGAGTTATAACATTTTTTATGAGATTTTTCAAATTTATTATTTATTCGCTATACTTTCCGGGTGACCGTGTTGATAATAACCTCTTAACGCATAACGGTACCTTAATTTTCTTTTTCAGTTTTCATGTTTTATGGTTAATATTTTATTAAAAGTAATTTCTACTTAATAAAAAAAAAATTAACCATAAAACATGAAAATGGAAAAAAATAAATTATTAAAAGAAATTTCTACTTGCCGGCCGCATTGGCGCAGTTGGTAACGTGCTCGCCTCTCATCATGCGGTCCTGGGTTCGAATCTTACTCAGGCACGGCATATTTTCATACGTTACAAAAAAAACCTTCCATCCTCCATTGTAAACAGTTCCACGCCAACGTCGTCGCTAATGACCACAGCAGTTGATGCGGCGTTAAAATAAATAAATAAAAAAAAAATAAAAAAAATTTACAAAAAAAAATTACAAAAAAAATCACAGAAAAAGAATTTAAAAAAAATAAAAAAAAATAAAAAAAATTTTTAAGAAACGCTATTATTTAACAATGATTCAAATAAAAAATGGACTAAAAAGAAAAAATAAAAAAAATTACAGACATTACTGTTACAAATAAAAGCGTGGCGCATTTTATTGTAAAATATTCGTTGTATAAAAATGCGCCACGCTTTTATTTTTAACAGTAATGTCTGTAATTTTTTTTGTAATTTTTTTTATTTTTTCTTTTTAGTCCATTTTTTATTTGAATCATTGTTAAATAATAGCGTTTCTTAAAATTTTTTTTTTTTTTTTTTTTTTTTAAATTCTTTTTCTGTGATTTTTTTTGTAATTTTTTTTTGTAAATTTTTTTTCTTTTTTTCTTTTTAGTTACTTTTTTTAAGTAATTTTTAAATAAAAGCGTTTTTTAAATTTTTTAAATTTTTTTTGAAAAAAAAATTTTTCAAAAATTTTTTTTGAAATTTTTTTTTTACAAACACCTATTGTCATCGAAGATAAACAAGTGTGCAAAGTTTGATTCATATTGATACGGTAGAAGTATTAACATTTTAAGTTGCAAGATTTGATGGATCCAAGGGTAAGTTATTTTGTAATAATAAAAGCGTTTAAAAAAATTTTTTTGTAAATTTTTTTTTATGACAGCGTATTGTCATCGAAGATAAACAAGTGTGCAAAGTTTCATTCATATTGATACAGTAGAAATATTAAAATTTTAAGTTGCAAGATTTGATGGATCCAAGAGTAAGTTAAAAAAAAAAATTTTTTTATGTAAATTTTTTTTTATGACAGCGTATTGTCATCGAAGATAAACAAGTGTGCAAAGTTTGATTCATATTGATACGGTAGAAGTATTAAAATTTTAAGTTGCAAGATTTTATGGATCCAAGAGTAAGTTAAATAAAAGCGTTTAAAAAAATTCTACTTGAGAGTTTATTGTTAGGAATATACAAGTTAGGACGGTTGGTTGTGTTAATGTTATTAAAGATATGTTCTAGAAAAATTATTACCTTACAGGGTATGCCCATAAGGTTTTTTTATCACGGTTATTAAAATAGTTTTTACTCTCTCTTGCCTATATGAATTATAGGAAGGAAAGTATTGTTTTCGTGTCGATTTTTCAAAACGAGTTTTTACCGGATATAGCCTACACGTTTTCAGATCCCTGAACCAAACAAACATGTTTTTAGCGATTGGTGTGTGTGTGTGTGTGTTTGTGTCTGTGTATGAACAGAATATCTCAAAAACAAAACATCGTACGAACTTGAAACTTAAGTTACATACCACTACCGGACCCGACACGAGCATTTTCATTAAAATCGGTAAACCGGAAGCAATTTTTTATTCGTGCAAGTTTTCACTTTTTACGATTTTCTCAAAAACGGATCCTACAATCTTTTTTTAAAAGTCGCCTCATTTACTAATTTTTTTATGCTCTACAGTCTACGAGATAGTGTAAACGCCATCCTGTTGATATTCTTAGAAAGGCTGTTCTTTCGTAGAAAACTTTTTTTTTAAATTAAGGCCTAAAAATATGCATTTTAGAGCAAAAGTATATCATTAAAACCCTATTGACTAGCTACAACTTTTATTTGCAAACAATTTTTGCATAACGTTTAGTTTAACAATTAGTGATTTTCTGTTGTTTTTTTTCCACCATAATCGGTAAAAAAAATTATATGGTTTTAGTTTTTTTATTGTTTTCTCCTGCCCATAACAGACAGGTAGAGTGTCAAATTATTTACACTCAATCTGTTCGTTGCAGGGCTAAAATAAATAGTTCTCTCTCTTATCACATGGTCAGCAATTAAATGACTGAATCATTTAGGAAGAGGTAGAGGTGTAAAAGACACTAATCAGAGTTATCTCCTCTGAAAGTAATGAATTTTATTATACAGTTGGACCCTGTGGTGAATGAAGTGAAGGTGTCATTTGCAGAGTGGAAAATATGTGCTTTTCAGAGGGCCCGGCATGCTGATAAGCGTATTTTTCTACTCAGTGAGTTGTGGCAATGGTAAACCACCTCACTTCTCGTTTTACTTAGTAAAACCTCTAGAGGTTCAAACCAGTCTTTTTGCTGATGACCTAAACAACAATTGTTTTCTCATGATCAATCATAAGTTATTTTGTTCATTATCTACATTGGTAGGAGAAAGTCTTGTGAGTGTTACCACATTAGATGTTTATACATTACATTTCAGACGGGTAAATAATATCACTTGATACTTTAAGACTAAAGCTGGTTTAGAAAGATATTTCTTTTTTCTAAAGTATCGGTACGTACCGTTAAAAAAGTGTTATATGATTAAAAAATGGCGGTGCAGAAAAGTTGACTTAACGTAAACTGTTTACTGCGTTGAGATTTACGACTTGGCGGTACGGGGTGACGGGAGGGAATATATAGCCTCATATTTTTACAAAAAAAAAAATAAAAATAAAAAAATGGATTTTTCTGCGGTCTAATATAACGGGTATAAGATAGATTTGAAGAAGCCTAATACTACCGCCTCTTGTGGATTGGATAGCTTCATCATTTTCTCCCTCTTTGTTTATGTTTTTCACTTCTCCCACCTTCTCCCTTTCTCTCTCTCTCCGTGTTTTTTTTTATTTTGTTAAAGCTTACCTCTCCTCTATTGCTTTATCTTATTTTTACTTTTATTTTAGTGTTGAAAAGAAAAATAGCTCACTGATTTTCTAATTGAAAATAATTTTTAACCGACTCCCTGAAACAGTATGATACAAGATGATTCACGAAGATAAGCAGAAATTTTAGGACCTCATTGTACATGTAAAAATAATGAAAAAAGTTTTTATAAACATGGGTCCGGAAATGCTTCGTTTCCGAGTTACGGGTAGCGAAAGTTTCGCCCGGATTTCAGCTCACCAGGTGAAATGAGGTCTTTCTGAAATTCTGGTAAGGTAGATTAAGGGGCGAATTCAATAATTTCTAATGGTTTTTGATCTGATAAATTGAATAAAACAGGTCCCAGAACTGTAAGTTAAATAGTTTTTGAGAAAACCAGTGTCAAATGCAAGAAATGGAGTGAAAACACATTTTTCTTATCTTTGGGTTAGAATAACTTTGTTATTTCACCAAAAAACAGTTAAAAGTTTTGAATAAAACACGTAGAAAATTTTCTTCTGAACAAACCGGTGTAAATAAAGTACACAGAAAGCGAATAGATGTTTGATTTAATTAATTTTTATTCCTAACAGTAGCTACAAAGTAAAATTAACCGGAAAAACATATGAAAAAATTTTTTTTTTAACTCCATTTTTGCATTTGACACTAGTTTTTCTCAAAAACTATTTAACTTACAGTTCTGGGACGTGTTTTATTCAATTTATCAGATCAAAAACCATTAGAAATTATAAAGAAATTGAATTCGCCCCTTAACTACCTTACCAGAATTTCAGGAAGACCTCATTTCACCCGGTGAGCTGAAATCCGGGCGAAATCTTGCGCTAGCTGTGAGTCGGTAACGAAGCATTTCCAGACCTATGTTTATATAAACTTTTTCCATTATTTTTATAAGTACCATTGGCTCCCAAAGTCTCTGCATATCTTCGTGAATCACCCTGTATATCTTGTTAATATACCTGTAGTTCTGTTCTGTTTCTTATCACATGGATTCTGGAGGATGTGGGTAAAATACGGTGGGTAAAAGGCCACGGCCATACAGGAAGCACAAAACAGAGCAGTAAGCAGGTTGTAGCAGCATTAAACTTGTAAGCAGGTTGGAACAAACTAATGTTAGAAAATCTGGTGTGAAACACTCACACAACTTTCTCTTGCCAATGCAAATAATTAATAATAAACCTAACATTATTAATAAAATATTAGAAATAAACAAAAAACTAACCTCAATAAACATAACCTTATTTTAATCATGAGTGAATGACGCAAAATGAAAATCGAACTCAGTTTGGCTTAAAAATACGGAAATCACTCTTTCACTCTAAACTAGGCTCTGTACACAAAAATGCTCTTAATAAAAGTTGTAGATATTTTTAATTTGCTATAAATTTTAATAAATACACTTTTGTCGTAAAATGCATACTAAGGCCGAAATCTTAAAAAAATAGATTTTTTTACACGTTTTCGTGAGAAAAAAACAAAAAAATTGCTAATTACTGCTAAACTAAGCATTATACAAAAAATGTTTCAAATTAAAGTTGTAGAATTTTAAATTCTCTACAACTTTTTGCGCTAAATTGCATATTAAAGCCGTAATCTTAAAAAAACTATGTTTTTACATGAAAACAACCTCACCAAGAATTTCAGCAAACATTACGCCTACCCTATCTTGTGGAAAATAAAAAAAATTCAGTAAACCAGATGATTTTAAAAAAATCGTAGGACCAGTTTTTGAGAAAATCGCATAAAAGTGAGAAATGACACGAATAAACTACTACTTCCGGTTGACCGATTTTGATGAAAATGTTTGTGTCGGGTCCGGTAAGGGTGTGTAACTTCAGTTTCAAGTTTCAAGTTCGTACGATGTTCCTTTCTTGAGATATTTTGTATACACACACACAGACCAATCGCTAAAAATATGTTTTTTGGGTTCAGGGGATCAGAAACCGTGTAGATCCGATGAAAACTCGATTTCGAAAAATCGATATGAAAACAATACTTTCCTTCCTATATATTCATATAGGCAAGAGAAAGTAAAAATGGAACCGCGAATATGAAATTCCCGTATCCTGAATGCGCGTATACAGAGAGTTGACTGTATTGTATAACTTTATTGATTCTGAAAGAAAACTTAAAAAAATCTGGTGTGAAACACTCTTACAACTTTCTCTTGCCAAAGCAAATAATTTAAACAATATAACCTAACATTAGAAATAAACAAAAAACTAACCTCAATAAACATAACCTAATTTTAATCATGAGTGAAACACGCAAAATGAAAATCAACCTCAGTTTGGCTTAAAAATACGGAAAATCACTCTTTCACGCTAAACTAGGCTCTGTAGAGAAAAATGTTCTAAATAAAAGTTGCAGATCTTTTAATTTTCTATAAATTCGATTATATACTTTTTTATTATAAAATTCATACTAACGCTGAAATCTTTAAAAAATCGATTTTTTACACGTTTTCGTGAGAAAAAAAACAGAAAATTGCTAATTACTGCTAAACTGAGCGTTATACAAAAAAATGTTTGAAATAAAAGTTGTAGAATTTTACATTCTCACAACTTTTATTTAATAAATTTTTTCGCTAAATTGCATATTAAAGCCGTAATCTTAAAAAAACTATGTTTTTACGTGAAAACAGCCTCACCCAGAATTTAAAAGTAAAATTTAAAAGTAAAATTTAAAAGTTGTAGATCTTTAATTTCCTACAAATTTGATTATAAACACTTTTGTCGTAAAATGCATACTAAGGCCGAAATCTTAAAAAAATAGATTTTTCTCAAGTTTTCGTGAGAAAAAAACAAAATATTGCAAATTACCGCTAAACTAAGCGTTATACAAAAAATGTTTGAAATAAAAGTTGTAGGATTTTAAATTCTCTACAACTTTTATTATATATATTTTTGCGCTAAAATGCATATTAAAGCCGCAACCTTAAAAAAACAATTTTTTAAAGTGAAAACAGCCTCACCAAGAATTTCAGTAAACATGGCGCCTACCATATCTTGTAGAAAAACAAATTTAGTAAACCGGACGATTTTAAAAAAAATCGTAGGGCCGGTTTTTAAAAAATCGTAAAAAAATGAAAAATTACACGAATAAACTACTACTTCCGGTTGACCGATTTTGATGAAAATGTTCGTGTTGGGACCAGTAGTAGTATGTAACTTAAGTTTCAAGTTCGTACGATGTTCCGTTCTTGAGATATTCTGTTCACACACACACACACAGACCGATCGCTAAAAACATGTTTGTGTGAGTTCAGGGGGTCTGAAAACGTGTAGATCCGGTTGAAAAATCGACACGAAAACAATAATTTCCATCCTATACATTCATATAGGCAAGAGAAAGTAAAAATACGGCTAAATTTAGTCTTAAAAGCAGATCAGACAATATTAATTTATTTAAAGTAGGCTCTCTCTCCAGCTACAATCGAAATGAAAATATCGATTTGGCCGTATATCGTTCGTTGTTATCGTTGGCAACGCCAAATTAATGACTCCATTGAGAGCTGTGAAATGTATTGTTTGTTTTTAATTTAGATTTAGACTTCCGCTCTTTTGGGGTACCTAACTGTGTTACGTAGGCTACGTTCAGTTGAGGATTAGATGTGAGGAAAATAGATAGCGTATAATCGATTAATCGATTCACTCACGTCCGAATATCGAAGATACCATTGTATCGATAATGCCGTATCTGATTGATTGGCTGACGACTTTGTATCAACTTTTTTGTTAACCTACCCTTCCTTCTTTACCCCATTCTATTTCGCTTTTATCTATTTTTTCTTTTTTTTGTACCTTTTTCTCATTTTATTCCACGTTTTTTTACCCTTTGATCTCAGCCTTGAATTTTCTACTAATGGGTTTCCATTGAAGGAATCACGCTTCGTATTGCAAGTGATTTTTTTTTACTTTCTGAACTTTACACTATACAATTTACATTGTATAGTTTAAAGCCATTTAATTTTCATATCCAATTATTATTATTATTGAATTTGGTACAGTAAATTAATTAGTTTTCTGTGAATAACTTCGTTCAAAACGTTTTATTTCAAAATTATCTTTATAAATATACATAACAACACAGATAATCCGAAATTTCTGATAATTCGAACTAAATTAGGCCTATTTTAATTTTTTTTTTTTTTAAATTCCTAATTTCTGTGTACGTTGCAGTCTGTTCAATTTAGAACAATAAGCAACCCCATGATCCAATGAGATGAGGATGATGTGTATGACGTTTTAATGAGATGTAGTCTTGTACAGACTCAGGCTGACCATTCCTGAGAGAGTATGGTTAATTGTACCCCAACCATCAAAATACACCGGTAACCACTGTCTAGCATTCAAATCCGTATAAAAGTAACTACCTTTACTTAGATTTGAACCAGGAACCTTCGTCTCCGAAAATCAACTGTTAAACAGCTGATTTTGGCGGCGACTTTACCTCTAGACCAGCCCGGTGGGTAAATCATTTTTAGAGCGAAAAATTAGTTTTCGTGGCTTCGAAACTTAAAAATTAAATTTATAAAAAAAATCTGGTGTGAAACACTCACACAACTTTCTCTTGCTAATGCAAATAATGACCAATATAACCTAACATTAGTAATAAAACATTAGAAATAAACAAAAAACGAATCTCAATAAACATAACTTAGTTTTAATCTTGAGTGAAAGACGCGAAATGAAAATCAACCAGTATGGCTTAAAAATACGGAAAATCACTTTCACACTAAACTAGGCACTGTGCAAAGAAATGCTTTAAATAAAAGTTGTAGATCTCTTAATTTCCTATAAATTTTATTATATACACTTTTGTCCTAAAATGCATACTAAGGCCAAAATCTTAAAAAAATAGATTTTTCTCACGTTTTCTAGAGAAATAAATAGAAAATTGCTAATTACCGCTAAACTAAGCGTTATACAAAAAAATGTTTTAAGTAAAAGTTGTAGAATTTTAAATTCTCTACAACTTTTGCTATATAAATTTTTACGCTAAAATGCATATTAAAGCCGTAATCTTAAAAAATGTAGGCTTATATTTTTACGTGAAAACAGCCTCACCAAGAATTTCAGCAAACATGACGCCTACCTTATTTTGTAGAGAATAAAAAAGTTAACAAACCAGGCCATTTTAAAAAAAATTGTAGGACCAGTTTTTGAGAAAATCACAAAAAAGTGAAAAATTACGTGAATAAACTACTACTCCGGTTGACCGATTTTGATGAAAATGTTCGTGTCGGTTCCGGTAGTGGTATGTAACTTAAGTTTCAAGTTTTCAAGTTCGTACGATGTTCCGTTCTTGAGATATTTTGTATGCACACACACACACAAAGACCAATCGCTAAAAACATGTTTTTTGGGTTCAGGAGGTCAGAAAACGTGTAGATCCGGTGAAAACTCGATTTCGAAAAATCGACATGGAAACAATATTTTCCTTCCTATATATTCATATAGGCAAGAGGAAGAATAAATCTTTTTTTTTAAACTGCGTTAACTTTTATCATTACTTGCACGTGTTTCTGTGGATCCACCATCATCAGAGTAAATAAAATAATTGAAACTAAAAAATTTTTTTATTTATCTAAAATCTATAGAAGATGATACATCTTCAGTTATTTATAGGGCTATAAAACTGACTTTATACAAATGACTGAAGATGTATCATCTTCAGTTTTTATGTTTTAATTTGGTACAAAAATTTTATTACTTTTTGTGAAAACCCTCGTTAAAATCGTTTTATTTAGAAATGATCTTGATAAATATGCATTCTAGAGTAAAATGTGTATAAACGTTGTGGAACACTTTAAAAACACTTTTTTGTACAACGCTTAGTTAATGTAAATTAATGTTTTTATATATTTCTTTCATCAAAATAGGTAAAAAAATGAGTTTTTAATATTTCCCTGTAGGCTATATCTAGTCTTGGTTAAACATAACTTGTATAGTTCCTTGTTTACACTACCAAGAAAAAGTCGTGCGATTATTTTTCACACTATATCAACGTAAAAACAATACTTTCTCTTCCTATATATATATTCATGAAGAGCAAGAGAAAGTAAAAATTAAAGAAGTTGATAGAGTATCTTGTATTTAGAACTAGATAATTTTAAAAATGAGGAATATTATTTTAATTTTTTTGGCTAGTGGTAATTATTAATATTTTATTCGGCTACGTATGTTGATTTTTCACGGTACCATACTCTATGGTATTATATATATTTACTCTATGTAAATACTGTACTATATTAAATACGTTACGAAAAATATCAAAATTTATTAAAGAAAATAAAAAAATAAATTATTTTACATCATTTTAAAGCTTATATTATATCTAATAAAATATAACACGGGTTTTCCCCCTAAAAGATATTAGGCATAAAATTCAGTATATTCAGAAAGAGATAGTTTATTTGTCTGCCTATAAAACGTACCCTCTCTTTCTATATTTTTGTGACATGATTGAACAAGTGTTCGACTGGTGATGCGCGCGCATCCAGACAAATGACAAACGTATGCCACAATAATTTTGTAATAGGTATCGTATTTCTTTGTCAGATATCTAGTTTAATTACTTGTGCGGCGCGGGTAGGTTCGTATCGTTTCGTACAGAAAAACTTTGGCGTTTTACCGTAACATTTTTTGTTTCATTTAAATATTCGAGTGTGTATTAATTATCTGGAACTACAGCTGCTTTCGTATGATTGAAAAAAGGTTAGTTTTATATTATTAATAACATATTTTAATGTATGATTGCCGGCCGCATTGGCGAAGTTGGTAACGTGCTCGCCTCTCATCATGCGGTCTTGGGTTCGAATCCCGTTCAGGCATGGCATTTTTTCATACGTTACAAAAAATCATTTCATCCTTCACCGTCTGCATTAGCAGTAATTGCAGAACAGTCGGACGTTAAACAAAAAAAAACAAAAAAAAATGTTTGATTTCTTTAATATTTAATATAATTTCAATTCATAAAATTCTTAAGTACAAGTAATCTTTCTTTAGTTCGGCACTTTCAGATATTTAAATTAAAACATTGAATTTACTGGACCATTAATTAGTATTTAATATTTTGTTTTAGAACACAGTAAAGTAGATTTGAACGAATAATTAATAGAAGTATTGTAATGAAATCATTTTAACTTTTATACAGATGTGGTCAACATATTTTAGAGAAGCCATTTTGAATGTCGTACAGAACTATATTACGTATATAGTTTTGGTTTATGAAACTGGAACGCACTTGATTTCGTTTGTTCTTTTATAACTTGTGCTGATTTTGTGTTTAAGGGAAGAGATTTTATTACTACAAAATAATATGTAGTGATATTTTTTGTTCCATCTGAACGTGAGGAGGGTTGGACAAAACAGAGATTACTTTTACTTTTTACTTTCTCTTGCCTATATGAATATGTAGGAAGGAAAGTATTGTTTTCATGTCGATTTTAAGAAATCGAGTTTTCACCGGATCTCTACGTTTTCAGACCCCCTGATCCCAAAAAACATGTTTTTAGCGATTGGTCTGTGTGTGTGTGTGTGTGTGTCTGTGTGTATACAAAATATCTCAAGAACGGAACATCGTACGAACTTGAAACTTAAAAATTATGTTACATACCACTACCGGACCCGACACGAACATTTTCATCAAAATCGGTCCACCGGAAGTAATAGTTTATTCGTATAATTTTTCACTTTTTTGCGATTTTCTCAAAAACTGGTCCTACGATTTTTTTAAAATCGCCTGGTTTACTACATTTTTTATGCTCTATAAGTTAGGGTAGGCGCCATGTTTGCTGAAATTCTGCGTGAGGCTGTTTTTACGTAAATACATTTTCTTTTTAAGATTGCGGCTTTAATATGCATTTTAGCGCAAAACGTTATATAATAAAAGTTGTAGAGAATGTAAAATTCTACAACTTTTATTTCAACCATTTTTTTGTATAACGCTTAGTTTAGCGGTAATTAGCGATTTTCTGTTTTTTTTCTCACGAAAACGTGTGAAAAATTGATTTTTTAAGATTTCGGCCTTAGAATGCATTTTACGACAAAAGTGTATAAAATAAAATTTATAGAAAATTGAGAGATTACAACTTTTATTTCAAGCATTTTTTTGTACAGTGACTAATTTAGCGTGAATGAGCGATTTTCCGTATTTTTAAGCTAAACTGAGGTCGATTTTAATTTTACGTATTTCACTAATGTTTATTGAGGTTAGTTTTTTGTTCATTTCTAATGTTTTAATACTAATGTTAGGTTTATTTTTAATTATTTGCATTGGCAAGAGAAAGTTGTGTGAGTGTTTCACACCAGATTTTTATTCTGATAATCCGACTTTGCGAAATCCGATCGGGGTACTAGTTTCGATTAGCTAGGTTGTGTGTATTTACTATACGGTAAAGATAATGCACATCCAGAAGTCTTGATTTTTTTTCAACAATTGTTTAGTTGTAGATCTACCTTTGTAAATTAAATTACTTAAAAAAATATTTTAATGAAAAAATTAAATTTTTTATTAGGTTTACCCAGAAATTTATCATTATGTCACCAATCGACAATTTTTTAGTGCTCGTTTTAGTGAAAATGGATTTTTAGTTTTTTTTTTTAAATTGCGTCACTGTTTTTAATATTTTCAGTTGTAGGTTCAGCTTTCTAACCAACTGTTGATGGGAAAATTACTTGTTTGTCTACATTTTGTTTTTGATTTATGATTTTTTGTTTTTTTGCTTTTTCCTGTACATGTAAATTTTTAATATAATAGGTAGATTTCTCTCAGAAACCATTAAACGTACCGAACTGACATTATGACCATTTATTTATCTTGTACATGTACATATACTGCCCATAACAGACAGGTGGAATGTCAAATTATTTACACTCAATCTGTTCGTTGCAGGGTTAAAATAAATAGTTGTGTTTCTTATCACATGGTCAGTCAATTAAATGACTAAATAATTTAAGAACAGAAGAGGTAGAGGTGTACTGTGACACTAATCAGAGTTATCTCCTCTGAAAGTAATGAATTTCATTATACAGCCAGACCCTGTGGTGAATGAAGTGAAGGTGTCATTTGCAGAGTGGAAAATATGTCTTTTTCAGAGGGCCCGGCGTGCTGATAAGCATACTTTTCCACTGAGTGAGTTGTGGCAATGGTAAACCACCTCACTCCTCGTTTTACTTAGTAAAACCTCTAGAGGTTTAAACCAGCCTAAAGGGGCTGATGACCTTAACAACTATGTACATATACCGACATTTTTTAGGGACTTCTCAGGTGCTCCAAAAATTAGTAGTATGCAAAAAAGTAGAAAAAATTTGTAAAAAAATTTGTTATTGGTTTTTTACTTTCTCTTGCCTATATGAATATATAGGAAGGAAAGTATTGTTTTCATGTCGATTTTTAGAAATCGAGTTTTCACCGGATCTATACGTTTTCAGACCCCCTGAACCCAAAAAACATGTTTTTAGCGATTGGTCTGTGTGTGTGTGCGTGCGTGCGTGTGTGTGTGTGTGTGTGTGTGTGTGTGTGTGTGTGTGTGTGTGTATGTGTGTGTGTGTGTGTGTGTGTGTGTGAACAGAATATCTCAAGAACGGAACACCGTACGAACTTGAAACTTGAAACTTAAGTTACATACCACTACCGGACGCGACACGAACATTTTCATCAAAATCGGTCAACCGGAAGTAGTAGTTTATTCGTGTAATTTTTCACTTTTTTGCGATTTTCTCAAAAACTAGTCTTACGATTTTTTTTAAAATCGCCTGGTTTACTACATTTTTTATGCTCTACAATATAGGGTAGGCGCCATGTTTGCTGAAATTCTGCGTGAGGCTGTTTTTACGCAAAAACTTTTTCTTTTTAAGATTGCGGCTTTAATGTGCATTTTAGCGCAAAACGTTATATTATAAAAGTTGTAGAGAATTTAAAAACCTACAACTTCTGTTTCAAACAATTTTTTGTATAACGCTTAGTTTAGCGGTAATTTGCGATTTTCTGTTTTTTTCTCACGAAAACGTGAGAAAAATCGATTTTTTTAACATTTCGGTCTTAGTATGCATTTTACGACAAAAGTGTATATAATTAAATTTATAGAAAATTAAAAGATCTACAACTTTTGTTTAGAGCATTTTTCTCTACAGAGCCTAGTTTAGAGAGAAAGAGTGATTTTCCGTATTTTTAAGCCAAACTGAGTTCGATTTTCATTTTGCGTCTTTCACTCATGATTAAAATTAGGTTATGTTTTTGAGGTTAGTTTTTTGTTTATTTCTTATGTTTTATTGCTAATATTAGGTTTATTGTTAATTATTTGCACTGGCAAGAGAAAGTTGTGTGAGTGTTTCACACCAGATTTTTTTTCTTTAAATTCTTAGGTTATGGTCCGATAGTTTAAACTGTCATTAGCTAGATAAACCCTAACGCGGAATAGTAAAATAATCCGGTGTGAAACACTTACAAGACTATCTCTTGCCAATGTAAATAAAACCCAAGGTCTTTCTGTTATTTTTTCCACCCCCACCCCAGCATAATTTGTTACATTTTGTGGATTTTTACTTTCTCTTGCCTATATGAATATATAGGAAGGAAAGTATTGTTTTCATGTCAATTTTTCGAAATCGAGTTTTCACCGGATCTATACGTTTTCAGACCCCCTGAACCCAAAAAACATGTTTTTAGCGATTGGTCTGTGTGTGTGTGTGTGTGTGTGTGTGTGTGTGTGTGTGTGTGTGTGTGTGTGTGTGTGTGTGTGTGTGTGTGTGTGTGTGCGTGCGTGCGTGCGTGCGTGTGTGTGTGTGTGTGAACAGAATATCTCAAGAACGGAACACCGTACGAACTTGAAACTTGAAACTTAAGTTACATACCACTACCGGACGCGACACGAACATTTTCATCGAAATCGGTCAACCGGAAGTAGTAGTTTATTCGTGTAATTTTTCACTTTTTTGCGATTTTCTCAAAAACTAGTCCTACGATTTTTTTAAAAATCGCCTGGTTTACTACATTTTTTATGCTCTACAATATAGGGTAGGCGCCATGTTTGCTGAAATTCTGCGTCAGGCTGTTTTTACGCAAAAACTTTTTCTTTTTAAGATTGCGGCTTAAATGTGCATTTTAGCGCAAAACGTTATATAATAAAAGTTGTAGAGAATGTAAAATTCTACAACTTTTATTTCAAACATTTTTTTGTATAACGCTTAGTTTAGCGGTAATTTGCGATTTTCTGTTTTTTTTCTCACGAAAACGTGAGAAAAATCGATTTTTTTAACATTTCGGTCTTATTATGCATTTTACGACAAAAGTGTATATAATTAAATTTATAGAAAATTAAAAGATCTACAACTTTTGTTTAGAGCATTTTTCTCTACAGAGCCTAGTTTAGCGTGAAAGCGTGATTTTCCCTATTTTTAAGCCAAACTGAGTTCGATTGTCATTTTGCGTCATTCACTCATGATTAAAATTAGTTTAAGTTTTTTGAGGTGAGTTTTTTGTTTATTTCTTATGTTTTATTACTAATGTTTGGTTACACTGGTCATTATTTGCATTGGCAAGAGAAAGTTGGGTGAGTGTTTCACACCAGATTTTTTTTCTTTAAATTATTAGGTTATGGTCCGACAGTTTAAACTGTCATTAGCTAGATAAACCCTAACGCGGAATAGTAAAATAATCCGGTGTGAAACACTTACAAGACTATCTCTTGCCAATGTAAATAAAACCCAAGGTCTTTCTGTTATTTTTCCACCCCCACCCCAGCATAATTTGTTACATTTTGTGGATTTTTACTTTCTCTTGCCTATATGAATATATAGGAAGGAAAGTATTGTTTTCATGTCGATTTTTCGAAATCGAGTTTTCACCGGATCTATACGTTTTCAGACCCCCTGAACCCAAAAAACATGTTTTTAACGATTGGTCTGTGTGTGTGTGTGTGTGTGTGTGTGTGTCTGTGTGTGAACAGAATATCTCAAGAACGGAACATCGTACGAACTTGAAACTTGAAACTTAAGTTACATACCACTACCGGACCCGACACGAACATTTTCATCAAAATCGGTCAACCGGAAGTAGTAGTTTATTCGTATAATTTTTCAGTTTTTTGCGATTTTCTCAAAAACTGGTCCTACGATTTTTTTAAAAATCGCCTATTTTACTCAATTTTTTATTCTCTACAAGATAGGGTAGGCGCCATGTTTGCTGAAATTCTCGGTGAGGCTGTTTTCACGTAAAAACGTTGTTTTTTTAAGATTACGGCTTTAATATAAATTTTAGCGCAAAAACTTATATAATAAAAGTTGTAGAGAATTTAAAAACCTACAACTTCTGTTTCAAACAATTTTTTGTATGACGCTTAGTTTAGCAGTAATTAGCGATTTTCTGATTTTTTTAAGATTTTGGCCTTGGTATGCATTTTACGACAAAAGTGTATATAACC
Organism: Catonia carolina; assembly: GCA_035578175.1. Taxonomy (NCBI): domain Eukaryota; kingdom Metazoa; phylum Arthropoda; class Insecta; order Hemiptera; family Achilidae; genus Catonia; species Catonia carolina. Next base: position 112,834,223 of record JAQMRL010000003.1, read on the forward strand.
AAATTTATAGGAAATTTAAAGATCTACAACTTTTATTTAACGTATTTTTCTCTACAGAGCCTAGTTTAGCGTGAAATAGTGATTTTCCGTATTTTTAAGCCAGACTGAGGTTGATTTTCATTTTGAGTGTTTCACTCATGATTAAAATAAGGTTATGTTTATTGAGGTTAGTTTTTTTGTTTATTTCTAATATTTTATTACTAATGTTAAATTATATTGTAAATTATTTGCATTGGCAAGAGAAAGTTGTGTGAGTTTTTCACACCAGATTTTTTTCTTTAAATTCTTAGGTTATGGTCCGATAGTTTAAACTGTCATTAGCTAGATAAACCCTAACGCGGAATAGTAAAATAATCCGGTGTGAAACACTTACAAGACTATCTCTTGCCAATGTAAATAAAACCCAAGGTCTTCCTGTTATTTTTTCCACCCCCACCCCAGCATAATTTGTTACATTTTGTGGATTTTTTGTATGTAATCTTTGCGTGTGTACGCGTATGTCTGTGTAGAGAATAAAACGAACATTTAGGGACAATCATAACATTTACATGAATAAAGGAGAAGTATTTTAAAAACTAGAAAAATACTAAGAAATAAAAAAAACGCCCAGTAGAAAAGCAGAATTTATAATTACAGCTTCGCTTATCTTACAGTACTTTGTGTTTGGGTAGTTGTAGTTATTTTTTTCTTTGTACGGATGTGGTAGGAAATGGCCGAGTATGCCTCCCTGGGGGCGTTCGCGGGAGGTTCAATGGGCGAATCCCAGTTAAGTACCTACTCGGTAACTTAAATGTGAAACTTATTTCGACTGTTACCGCTGGCCGTTATTATTAAAAGTAAATTTTAAGACAGTTACTCCGATAAAAAAAAATAGCGCTATCAGGTTGGAAACACAATATTTTTTCTTGCCATTGTTTTTTTGGCCGGCCCGTTGGCTTAGTGGTTAGCGCAACTGGCTTCTACGCCGGGGTCCAAAGTTCGATTCCCGGTCAGACCTGGCATTTTTTCATCATTCATTTTCATTATCATCATTATCCATCGTCTGCATTAGCAGAAATTGCAGAACAGTCAGACGTAAAAAAATTGTTTAGTTTTATATTTCTTCGTATAGACCAATTTTAGACCTCTTGAGGTGAATTTTCAAACGGTTCTGGAAAATCTTTTTGCAGGCCACATTCGCTTGCTTTACGCTTTCTTCTTTCTTTTATCCACCTGATGTTTTGTTTTTGTTGTTCATGGAAGTCCTTAATGTCCGTGATCCTGGACAATCCCAGTTAAGTTCCTACTCAGTAACTTAAATGTAAAACTTATTTCGACTGTTACCGCTGGCCGTTATTATTAAAAGTAAATTTTAAGAGAGTTACTTCGATAAAAAAAAATAGCGCTATCTGGTTGGAAACACAATACTTTTTCTTGCCATTGTTTTTTGGCCGGCCCGTTGGCTTAGTGGTTAGCGCAACTGGCTTTTACGCCGGGGTCCAGGGTTCGATTCCCGATCAGGTCTGTCATTTTTTCATCATTAATTTTCATTATCATCATTATCCATCGTCTGCATTAGCAGAAATTGCAGAACAGTCAGACGTAAAAAAAATTGTCTACAGTTGAGCCGTTCTTAGTTTGCTCCTACTGTCAACAAACAAAAGCCACCTTTACAAAAAATCATTTCATCCTCCATTAAACAAAAAGTTACACCCCAACGTCGTCGCTAATGACCTCAGTAGTTGATGCGACGTTAAATAAAAAAAAAATTAAAAAAAAATCCACCTATTACAGGGTGCACGCTAGAGTCTGCGATTTTATGGATCTCGTATTCCTATTAAGTTAACTAACTTTTAAATTATAAGTACTTAAAGTACTAAAAACATCAGTCATTATATGATGTAGGCTACGCCTAACAATTTTATTCAGAAAAATACTTTTAAAAGTATTTTTTATTTAAATACTTTTGAAAGTATTTTGTAGTTCCTTTTTAATCAGTGTCTATACATTTTGATATATTGCGCATGCTCAGTGACGTCATTATTTGTTTACATTAGGAGCAAACTAAGAGAGGCTGGACTATAGTTTTATAATTCCTCGTATAGACCAATTTTTGACCAAATGAGGTGAATTTTCAAACGTTTCTGGAAAATCTTTTTGCAGGCCGCATTCGCTCACTGTACGCTTTTCTTCTTTCTTTTATCCACCCGGTGTTTTGTTTTTGTTGTTCATGGAAGCCCTTAATGTCCGTGATCCGGGACAATCCCAGTTTAGTACCTACTCAGTAACTTAAATGTAAAACTTATTTCGACTGTTACCGCTGGCCGTTATTATTAAAAGTAAATTTTAAGAGTTACTTCGATAAAAAAAAACTAGCGCTATCTGGTTGGAAACACAATACTTTTTCTTGCTATTGTTTTTTACTTTCTCTTGTCTATATGAATATATAGGAACGAAGTATTGTTTTCGTGTCGATTTGAAGAAATCGAATTTTCACCGTATCTACACGTTTTCAGACCCCCTGAATCCATAAAACATGTTTTTAGCGATTGGTCTGTGTGAGTGTGTGTGCGCGCGCGCGTGCGTCTTTGCGTGTGAACAGAATATCTCTGAACAGAACATCGTACGAACTTGAAACTTGAAACTTAAGTTACATACCACTGCCGGACCCGACGCGGAACATTTTCATCAAAATCGGTCAACCGGAAGTAGTAGTTTATTCTAGTAATTTTTCATTTATTTGCAATTTTCTCAAATACTGGTCCTGATTTTTTTTAAAAATCGCCTGGTTTACTAAATTTTTTGTTCTGTACAAGATAGGCTAGGCGCCATGTTTGCTGAAATTCTTGGTGAGGCTGTTTTCACGTAAAAATTTTTTTTTTAAGATTACGGTTTTAATATGCATTTAACGCAAAAGTTTATATAATAAAAAATGTAGAGAATTTAAAATCCTACAACTTTTATTTAAACAATTTTTTTTTATAACGCTTAGTTTAGTGGTAATTAGTGATTTTCTGTTCTTTCTCACGAAAACGTGTGAAAAATCGATTTTTTTAAAGATTTCGGCCTTAGTATGCATTTAAACCCACCGGGTTGGTCTAGAGGTAAAGTCGTCGCCAAAATCAGCTGTTTAACAACTGATTTTCGGAGACGAAGGTTCCTGGTTCAAATCCTAGTAAAGTTAGTTACTTTTATACGGATTTGAATACTAGACAGTGGTTTTTGGTGTACTTTGATGGTTGGGGTTCAATTAACCATACTCTCTCAGGAATGGTCGGCCTGGGTCCGTAAAAGTCTACACAGTCTCATTTACACGTCATACACATCATCTTCATCTCATTGGGTCATGGGGTTGCTTATTGTTCTCAATTGAACAGCTTGCAACGTACACAAATTAGGAATAAAAAGTATGCATTTTACGATAGAAGTGGATATAATCAAATTTATAGGAAATAAAAAGATCTACAACTTTTGTTTCGAAACTTTTTCTCTGCAGAGCCTAGTTTAGCGTGAATTTTGTGTATTTTTAAGCCAAACTTGGTACGGGAATCAAATATTAGTTCAGTTTTATCGATTGACTCATAATAGAACTGGGTTATGTTTTCACCACCTGATGTCAATCAATCATTCAATTAATAATAATATGACGTCCTCTCTCTTGAATGAATGACGTAATACGATTGATCTGAATTGTGATTGGTTAATTCCAGTTCATTGATTCAAATAATTCAACCTTTATAGTAATGCGTAGATACAACGTAGTAAAACAATAGAGTAGACTTCTCATCTGTTATGTAAGGAATTCGGTCACCCCCTTACAACCCCATCATACTTCAGGTTCATCCTTCATAGGTCTCGCCGTCTATTTATATTGACACGTGGCATTTATTTATTTTTATTTTTACTTTCTCTTGCCTATATGAATATATAGGAAGGAAAGTATTGTTTTCATCTCGATTTTGAGAAATCGAGTTTTCACCGGATCTACACGTTTTCAGACCCCCTGAACCCAAAAAAACATGTTTTTTAGCGATTGGTGTATGTGTGGGAGAGAGAGAGAGAGAGCGAGAGAGCGTGTGTGCGTGCGTGTGTGTGTGTGTGCGCGCGCGCGCGCGTGTGTGTGTGTGAACTGAATATCTCAAGAACGGAAAATTGTACAAACTTGAAACTTAGAACTTAAGCTCGCATCACTACCGGACCCGACACGAACATTTTCATCAAAATCGGTCTACCGGAAGTATTAGTTTATTCGTGTAATTTTTTCGTGAGAAAAAACAGAAAAACGCTTATTACCGTTAACTAATTGTTAAAAAAAGAAATGTTTGAAATAAAAGTTGTAGGATTTTAATTTCTCTACAAATTTCATTATATATATGTTTTCGCTAAAATGCATATTGAAGCCGCAATCTTAAAAAAACAAATTTTTTACGTGAAAACGGTTTGACCAAGAATTTCAGCAAACATGGCGCCTACCCTATCTTGCAGAGGATAAAAAATTAAGTAAATAAGGCGGTTTTTAAAAAAATCGTAAGACCAGTTTTTGAGAAAATCGCAAAAAAGTGAAAAATTACACGAATAAACTACTACTTCTTGTTGACCGATTTTGATGAAAATGTTTGCGTCGGTCCGGTAGTGGTATGTAGCTTAAGTTTCAAGTGTCAAGTTCGTACGATGTTCGGTTCTTGAGATATTTTGTACACACACACACGGACCAATCGCTAAAAACATGTTTGTGTGGGTTCAGGGGGTCTGAAAACGTGTAAATCCGGTGAAAACTCGATTTCTGAAAATCGACATGAAAACAATACTTTCCTTCCTATATATTCATATATACAAGAGAAATTAAAAAAATTATGGAAAATTAGGAATGTTGTAAACAAAAGAAATTTCTACAGAGTTGAAAAAACAATATGGGCTTATAGATCAAAGTAGAGTCTGGTTAAAATAAAGTTGAGCGGAGTACAGATTTTTAGAAAGTAAGTTGTTACTGGTACAATGTTTAAGCTTAGGTTGTGTTTGGTCCCTCCCTGTTGCTGTGGCAGGGAAGCCAGCCAACTAAGCCCTCTTCTGTTCAGCTTCTTGTGACACGGCTTCGTTATCTATCTACTGTAAAAGCAAAGCATGTGGGCTTTACTTTAGTCACCCAATAATACAGGGGTTTCGGCGAATTCAACTTATTTTATTTATAATATTTGCAACAGAGGACAAAATTTATCAAATAAAAGTTTGCAAAATCACTAACTTATTAACGAACTGAAATTTGTACGTAATTTATACTCGTAATTAATTTTTCTGCCCACAACAAACAGGTTAAGTGTCAAATTATTTACACTCAATGTGTTTGTTGCAGGGCTAAAATAAATAGTTCTGTTTCATATCACATGGTCAGCCAATTAAATGACTGAATCATTTAAGAACAGAAGAGGTAGAGGTGTACTGTGACACTAATCAGAGTTATCTCCTCTGAGAGTAATGAATTTCATTATACAGTTGGACCCTGTGGTGAATGAAGTGAAGGTGTCATTTACAGTGTGAAAAATATGTGCTTTTCAGAGGGGCCGGCATGCTGACAAGCATACTTTTCCACTGAGTGAGTTGTGGCAATGGTAAACCACCTCACTCCTTGTTTTACTTAGTAAAACCTCTACAGGTTGAAACCAGCCTACAGGCTGATGACCTAAAACAAAAATTAATTTTTACTTTCTCTTGCCTATATGAATATATATATATCTTTTACAATCTTTAGGATGTTTTAAATTAAAAAATTAATTTAAAATGTAAAGGAAGTGTTGTACATTAGATCACATTTTCTGAATAATAAATGTCAAATAAATTTTTCTTGGAATCATTATTTTTTTAAAATTTCAATTAGATATTCTCTTTCAGATAAGGTTTGTCATTGTACGTGATAAAAAAATGTAAAGTTATTTTGAGAAGGGGACGTTCTTCGTTATATAAGTGTAAGCGTGCATAACATTAATACATTTAGGGAAAATAGAAATATTACGAAAACAAAAGAATAATTTTTTATTCATTAAATATTTGTAGTATGTACCGGGAAGATTTATATATTATTTTACATATGTACCTTACAGAGCAAATCGTTACACACATTTTTTTACATATGCCTACAATTTTCTTTTTTTCGCAATCCCTAATGTGTGTACGTTGCAATCTGTTCAATTCAGAACAATAAGCGACCCCATGACCCAATCAGATGAGGATGATGTGTATGACGTGTAAGTGAGGTGTAGTCTTGTACACACTCAGGTCGACCATTCTTGAGTGAGTGTGGTTAATTGAACCCCAACAATCAAAGAACACCGGTAACCACTGTCTAGTATTCTAATCCGTATAAAAATAACTACCTTTACTAGGATTTGAACCAGGAACCTTCGTCTCCAAAAATCAGCTGTTAAACAGCTGATTTTTGCGACGACTTTACCTCTAAACCAACCCGGTGGTTTTTACATACATGGAAGGAAAGAAGTATTATTTGCATGTCACTTATTCGAAACCCACCGGGTTGGTCTAGAGGTAAATGTCGTCGCCAAAATCAGCTGATTTTCGGAGACGAATGTTCCTGGTTCAAATCCTAGTAAAGGTAGTTACTTTTATACGGATTTGAATACTAGACAGTGGTTACCGGTGTACTTTGATGGTTGGGGTTTAATTAACGATACTCTCTCAGAAATGGTCGGCCTGAGTCTGTACAAGATTACACGTCATACACATCATCCTCATTTCATTGGGTCATGGGGTTGCTTATTGTTCTGAATTGAGCAGATTTCAACGTACACATAATAGGAATTAAAAAAAAAACTTATTCCAAATCGATTTTTCACTGGAGATACACGCTTTCAGGCACCTTAAGGGAAGCCTGTACTTTGTACCTTGCCAATGTTAAATTTTTATTTTTACTTTCTCTTACCTATATGAATATATAGGAAGGAAAGTATTGTTTTCATGTCGATTTTAAGAAATCGAGTTTTCACCGGATCTATACGTTTTCAGACCTTCTGAACCCAAAAAACATGTTTTTAGCGATTGGTCGGTTTGTGTGTGTGTGTGCGCGTGTGTGTGTGTGTGAACAGAATATCTCAAGAACGGAACATCGTACGTACTTTAAACTTGAAACATAAGTTACATACCACTACCGAACCTACACGAATATTTTCATCAAAATCGGTCAACCATAAGTAGTAGTTTATTCGTGTCATTTTTCACTTTTTTGCGATTTTCTCAAAAACTGGTCCTACGATTTATTTTTATTATTCGTCATTTATTAAATTTTTTATTCTCTACAAGGTAGGGAAGGCGCCATGTTTGCTGAAATTCTTGGTGAGGCTTTTTTCACGTAAATAATTGTTTTTTTAAGATTGCTGCTTTAACATGCATTTTAGCGCAAAAATGTGTATAATAAAAGTTGTAGAGAATTTAAAATCCTACAACTTTTATGTCAAACATTTTTTTGTATAACGCTTAGTTTAGCGGTAATAAGCGATTTTCTGTTTTTTCTTGCGAAAACGTGTGAAAAATCAATTTTGTTAAGATTTTGGCCTTAGTATGAGTTTTACGACAAAAGTGTATTTAATAAAATGGATAGAAAGTTAAAAGATCTACAACTTTTATTTATAGCATTTTTCTTTTACAGAGCCTAGTTAAGCGTGAAAGAGTGATTTTCCGTATTTTTAGGCCAAACTGAGATAGATTTTCATTTTGCGTCGTTCATATATGATTAAAATTAGGTTATGTTTATTGAGGTTAGTTTTTTATTTATTTCTAATGTTTTATAACTAATGTTAGTTTTATTGTTAATCATTTGCACTGGCAAGAGAAAGTTATGTGAGTGTTTCACACCAGATTTTTTATTAAGATTCAATAAATGTTTATCCATAATAATAGTATGAATTGAAAAAGACGTGTTAGTTTATTTAGTAAAGTAAATTAATGTTGGTAAATGAACAGTCATGCTAGAAGAAGGTGTAACAGAATGGGTTCGTTTTATTATTAGTAGGTATATGATTAAGGAGACATGTGTTGCGTGGTCACGCAGTGTCAACATGGACACGGACAGGAAGTTCTAGTGACTGGAAATCGTTGAAGCGAAGACGTGAGCATAGGTACCTTTCTACCTACCTACGTACGTAGTTTCTTTAGGGTGCATAATGTAAGCTTACTAAACCCAGGCGCACAGCAGTCCATCCACTCTCACCCCTCCGTGTTTTAACTAACCTACCTCCTCCTCCATCTTCTCCTCCTCCTCACAACAGGTATACCGGTGTACCCCACCTGTCAAAATAATAAATTTTCTTTTCTCAAAAGCAAGGTCAAATTAAAAAATCGTTCAAGTTATTTTATAAAAATCTGGTGTGAAACACTCGCACAACTTTCTCTTGCCAATGCAAATAATTAACAATAAACCTAACATTAGTATTAAAACATTAGAAATGAACAAAAACTAACCTCAAAAACATAACCTTATTTTAATCATGAGTGAATGACGCAAAATGACAATCGAACTCAGTTTGGCTTAAAAATACGGAAAATCACGCTTTCACGCTAAACTAGGCTCTGTAGAGAAAAATGCTCTAAACAAAAGTTGTAGATCTTTTAATTTTCTATAAATTTAATTATATACACTTTTGTTGTAAAATGCATACTAAGACCGAAATGTTAAAAAAATCGATTTTTCTCACGTTTTCGTGAGAAAAAAACAGAAAATCGCAAATTACCGCTAAACTAAGCGTTATACAAAAAAATGTTTGAAACAGAAGTTGTAGGTTTTTAAATTCTCTACAACTTTTATTATATAAGTTTTTGCGCTAAAATTTATGTTAAAGCCGTAATCTTAAAAAAACAACGTTTTTACGTGAAAACAGCCTCACCGAGAATTTCAGCAAACATGGCGCCTACCCTATCTTGTAGAGAATAAAAAATTGAGTAAAATAGGCGATTTTAAAAAAAATCGTAGGACCAGTTTTTGAGAAAATAGCAAAAACTGAAAAATTATACGAATAAACTACTACTTCCGGTTGACCGATTTTGATGAAAATGTTCGTGTCGCGTCCGGTAGTGGTATGTAACTTAAGTTTCAAGTTCGTATGATGTTCCGTTCTTGAGATATTCTGTTCACACACAGACACACACAGACCAATCGCTAAAAACATGTTTTTTGGGTTCAGGGGGTCTGAAAACGTATAGATCCGGTGAAAACTCGATTTCGAAAAATCGACATGAAAACAATACTTTCCTTCCTATATATTCATATAGGCAAGAGAAAGTAAAAAAGCATGTGTTTGTAAATTGTTGACAAACGCTCCAATTTCCTATGCATAGTAGAGAATCTTGTCGATATTAAATTACATTTTTTACTAATTATAAAATTTCTACATTACTAAATCAAAAATCTGGTGTGAAACACGCACACTAACTTTCTCTTGCCAATGCAAATTATTAACAATAAACCTAACATTAGTAATAAAACATGAGAAATAAACAAAAAAAAAAACTAACATCAATAAACATAACCTAATTTTAATCGTGAGTGAACGATGCAAAATTAAAACTGTTGGCTTAAAAATACGGAAAATCACTCTTTCACGCTAAACTAGCCTCTGTAGAGAAAAATGCTTTATATAAAAGTTGTAGATCTTTTAATTTCCTATAAATTTGATTAAATATACTTTTGTCGTAAAATACGTAGCACTAAGGCTGAAATAAAAAAAAATCGATTTTTTACACGTTTTCGTGAGAAAAAACCGAAAACCGCTAACTACCGCTAAACTAAGCGTTGTACAGAATAATGTTTAAAATGAAAGTTGTAGGATTTTAATTTCTCTACAACTGTCCCAGGTTCATAAATAATAAGAAATCCGAAAGGTTTTATCTTTAAAAATTCAACTTTGTTTATTTAAGAAAATTTGTTGGTAAATTCTTAAAACATTTAAAAACAATTAAAATTTTTAAAATTCTTTAAAAACTTATTAAAAACGTTGAATCTTTTTTATCAGAAAATCTTCTAAAAATATGTGTTCTAAATTCAATATAATTCTTTAATATTAATAAACTTTCAAAATTATTTTTTTTTTATAAAACTTGTATAAGCCACCTTATTCCTTAAAAGTTTAAAATGGAATGGAGGCAACAATCCAATTTTATTAATTTAATAAAATTTTCTTTTTACTTCTTCTCACATCTTTAGATCAAAATTTTCTTCTCACATCTGTAGGTGAGGTCATCTGGTATGTGTGTTGATGCTGTAAGGTTATGTTTATGTTTACGTTTGAGTGTTGTTAATGTGTGTACTGTTTGTTGTGTGTCTGTGTAGGTGTCTCATATTACACAACTTTTATTATAAACATTTTTGCTCTTAAAAAACAATTTTTTTTACGAGAAAACAGCCTCGCCAAGAGTTTCAGCAGGCATGGCGCCTACCCTATCTTGTAAAGCATAAAAAATTTAGTAAATGAGGCGATTTTTAAATAAATCGTAGGACCCGTTTTTGAGAAAACCGCAAAAAAATGAGAAATGACACGAATAAACTACTACTTCCGGTTGACCAATTTTGATGAAATGTTCGTGTCGGGTCCGGTAGTGGTGTCTAACTTAAGTTTGAAGTTTCAAGTTCGTTCGATGTTCCGTTCTTGAGATATTCTGTATACACACAGAGACACACACACACAAACACCCAGACTAATCGCTAAAAACATGTTTGTGTGGGTTCAGGGCGTCTGTAAACGTGTAGATCCGGTGAAAAGTGGATTTGTTAAAATCGACAGGAAAACAATAATTTCCTTCCTAATATTCATACTTTTATACGGATTTGATACTAGACAGTGGTTGCCGGTGTACTTTGATGGTTGGGGTTCAATTAACCATACTCTCTCAGGAGTGGTCGACCTGGGTCTGAACAAGACTACACCTCATTTACACATCGTACACATCATCCTCATCTCATTGGGTCATGGGGTTGCTTATTGTTCTAAATTGAACAGATTGCAACGTACACATATTAGGAATTAAAAAAAAAAAAAAAAAAAAAAAAATATTCATACGCAAGAGAAAGTAAAATATAGGCTATTCAATATTGCGTTGTTTAGGTCATCACTCGAAAGGTTTGTTTGTACCTCTAGAGGCTTTACTAAGTAAAACGACAAGTGAGAAGGTTTACCATTGCCTCACTCTCTGAGTTAAAAAGTATGCTTATCAGCATGTCAAGCTCTCTGAAAATCATCAACCTTTCCAACTTGCAAATGACACCTTCACTTCATCTACCACATACTTCTAGAGGACCCAACAAGAACATTTTCATTAAAATCGGTCAACCAGAAGTAGTACCTAGTTTATTCGTGTAATTTTTCACTTTTTTTACGATTTTTTCAAAAACAGCTTCCACGATTTTTTAAAATTGCTTCATTTACTACATATTTTATGTTGTACATGATACGGTAGGCGCCATATCTACTGAAATCCTTGGGGGGAGGCTGTGTGCTGTTGTAGAAGAAAATGTTTTTTTTTAAGATTATGGCCTTAATATCCTTTTTAGAACGAAATTGTATATAATCAAAGTTGTAGAACATTAAAAAGTCTACAACTTTCATTTCGAACATTTCTTTGTATAACGCTTAGTTTAGCGGTAATTAGTGACTTTCTGTTTATTAATTTTTTTTTTGTTAATGAAAGTATGTAAAAAATTAATTTTTTAAGATTTTGGCCTTAGTATGACATGATTTAATAAATAATTAATAATTTAATGACATAAATGATTTTGGCATTTTACGACAAAAGCATGTAAATCAAACCTATAGGAAATTAAAAGATCTACAACTTTTATTTAAGCATTTTTCTCTACAGAGCCTAGTTTAACTTAAAAGAGTGATTTTCCGTATTATTAAGCCAAACTGAGGTTGGTTTTCATTTTGCGCGCTATCACTACGCGCGCTATCCACTAGCGCGCTATCCACTACGTCACGGAGGTGGCCATTTTTTCCGTTTTTTTTACGTTGTTCAGTAACGTTAGGCAATTTAGGTTTTTATTTGTATTGGCAAGAGAAAGTCGTGTGAGTGTTTTACACCAGATTGTTTTTTATGGTACAGTAGTATGTATTTGTCCTGAAATTTTGTAATTTAACCTTATTTTAGAACACTGTAGGGGTGGAACCGTGATATAGGTAGGACGTGGCCGGGTGTTGAATGTGTGTTTGAATTTTCATATTTCATATTGTATTACACATGGAATGTACATTCATATTTCATATTGTATTACACATGGAATGTACATGCGTTAAACATGATCAGATGAAGAGGGGTAGGTTGTTCAAGCACTTCCGGTGGCGCAACAAAAATATTTCCTAGGGGATGATACAAAACCCAGCGCTTTTTAAAAAATGTAAGAAGAGAAAGCACACGGGTTGTTTTGACTAAAATGTGTGTGTGTGGTGGGGTGGATTGTTAGCAAAGGGTAGGCGGCGGTTGTTGCCAAGCGACCACTTGTTGCCGTTATGCCATACCATCTACTCTGTCTCTCTCTCTCTCTCTCTCTCTCTCTCTCTCTCTCTCTCACACTCTCTCTCTTTTTAACAACATTCACTTTCTTTGTCTTTCTTTCATGATTTTCCTTCCAACTTTTATCTGGAAATCTCAGCGGGAACTCTTTACTACACTAAGAAAGTGTATTGTACTGCTTCGTATTTTTCTTCTTAAATTCTTCTCTACATTACACCGACATTGAAAACAACTATTATTAATTTTTACAATTTCTTTCCACAGATCTCTCTCTCTCTCTCTCTCTCTCTCTCTCTCTCTCTCTCTCTCTCTCTCTCTCTCTCTCTCTCTCCACCTGTACCTCTCTCTCTTTCTCTTTTTCTTTCTTTCTTTCTCTCGTTCTCCTTAGGAAAATGGAACGCTGTGGAAATGTACTTTTCAAGAAAAATCTTAAAAACACCCTTCAATGTTGTTATTATATCTTAGTACGCTCAGTTTATCTTGTGTGATATTTTCTTTTTTTTATATTTTTGTACAAAACTTTAATGCTACATATCATGTGTTGTGCTGTGTTATTAATGCCACACATGTGTCACCCGTGCTTTTCTAGTAAGTGTTTGTTTTTTCTTATAAAATAATACAGCTGCAGAAATATATTTGTCTTATGTTTTCCTTTTGTAGTTTTACTCGCCTCTGTGTTTTAAGAGTAACATTAGGATCTTGGAAAAAAATCCTATCGATTTTCTTCAATTATCATCGCAATCTGAAATATTTTAATATTGGTTTCTGTTAGGATATGTCGTAGTTTATGTGTTTTTAATCATTTCAGAGAAAATTTGCACCATCCTTACTTAAATGTGCGCAAACTCTTTACTTATGAAATGAAAATATGTTCAAAAAATACGCTATGACAAACAAGTAAAAAAATACACGATTAAATTAGTACTTCCGGTTTGAACTTATTGTGATGAAATTGTATGTGTTGGGTTCCCTCATTAAAGAAAGAACAATAGTCCGTCAGCTCACTCTCTCCCCCTCTATCACTACCTCTACCTCTCTCTCTCTTTATCTTTCTCTCCCACTCTGTCTCCCCTCTCTATATCACTCTCTATGTCTCGCGCACACACACACTCTCTATATCACCCTCTCTCCCTCTATCTCTCGCACACACATACACTTTCTATCTCTATCTCTCTCCCTCTACCTCTCTCGCGCACTCTCTCTCTCTCGCGCACATACACACGCGCGCGCGCGCGCGCACACACACACACACACACACACACAGCCCAGTGGGTAAAAACATGTATTTAGCTATTTCTAATGAAATGAAACATCGATTTCGAGTAATCGACTTGAGAACAATACTTTATTTCTCATAGATTCCAATTCAGGTAGACGAGAGAAAAAAGTTGTAAGGAATACTAAGTTAACGTTTGTTGGAAAATTAACATGATTTGCCGTTTTAAAGTGTGTACAACAAGGTTGTAAATATAGGCGTACTTCCGTTGAAGTTCTAACGTGCCAGGCCAGGTTGATACGTTCCTCCTTGTAACAGACGACGCTACTTAAAAAAGTAGCAGATGGTCAACATTATTAGCGACCATTCATTGGCTACAAAGGGAAACCAGGTGAACAGGTAGAAGGGTGGAAAGGTTTCTCGCCAGGGTTTTGTTATATTCCTTTTTTTATTATTTCAAAAACTCATCCTTCCCATCGCATCTCTCGAAGTTCCTTCTTCGTTTACCTTTCATTTATTAGCCCTTAGAAAAAGAGTAAAAAACTAATCGGTTTTTTTTTGGGGTCGGCAAAATTGGTTCTGTTTTTAAAATCTATAGATCTAATTTAATACAGTAAAACCTCACTAATTCGGACTAATTGGGGGGAAGTGAAGTCCGAATTATTGCGAATATTTGTTTACATCTAAAAATTGAATAATTTACGCAATTAAAATTAAAAAATAAATGTTACATGTCTGAAATATCGATGTTTAATGAATTTGCAGTAAGTTACAGTATATTGAAAAACAACAAAGTTAAAAGTGTAGAAATAACAATCTTTACGGCAGTAAAAATATTGTTAAATAATAAATGTCCAGTGTAAAATGATATTTAATTAAAACACTGTACTTGCGTACCGATTATTTGGCACTTGTTGAAGTAGAGGGTTAACAAATATCCTCAGGGATCATTTGAGGTTGCTTAGAAAAAAACTTGTTATTTATTTCTGTGATTCTTTGCTACACTGTTTTCTTGTAACTTGTTGGCGCATTTCTCTTTGGTCAAGATAATAGTCATTGAAGTCTGCAACGTCAATAAGTTCGTCTATGTGGTTTCTCACTTCACTAGCTTAAATTGTGGAACGTTTTGTTCACTGAGTAACTAATAATGTATTACAGGATGAAACAATTTTTATTAGACAGTTAAAAGCTATTATTTTTTTGAAGTAGCACTATTAATTTTTAACTAAAAAACATGCCCATAACGGACAGTTGGAGTGTTAGATTATTTGTACTCAATCAGTTCATTGCAGGGCTAAAATAAATAGTTCTGTTTGTTATCACATGGTCAGCCAATTAAATGACTGAATCATTTAAGAACAGAAGAGGTAGAGGTGTAAAAGACAATAATCAGAGATATTTCCTCTGAAAGTAATGGATTTCATTATACAGCCAGACCCTGTGGTGAATGAAGTGAAGGTGTCATTTGCAGAGTGGAAAATATGTGCTTTTCAGAGGGCCCGGCATGCTGATAAGCGTACTTTTCCACTCAGTGAGGAAGGCAATGGTAAACCTCCTCATTCCTCGTTTTTACTTAGTAAAACCTCGACAGGTTTAAACCAGCCTTTTGGCTGATGACCTTAACAAAAACGACTAAAAAACTTGTAAAAAAATTAAAAAAGCTGCTCTTCTTGGAGTAGTCCGAAATATCGCGAATTCCGAATTAGTAAAGTCCGAATTAGCGAGGTTTTACTGTATTTAAAAAACTCATCCTTCCCATCGCATCCCTCGAAGTTTCTTCTTCGTTTACCTTTCATTTATTTATTAGCCCTTAAAAAAAGAGCAAAAAACTAATCGTTTTTTTCTTTGGGGTCGGCAAAATTGGTTCTGTTTTTAAAATCTATAGATCTAATTTAATTTTTCATTCTTTACGGTAGCTCTTAAATGAGTTACTGAATGTAAACTAGTTTAAAAACTAAATAAATAACTTATAAAATAGTTTTTTCAGTATTCATTTTGATGTTTTTTTATTTTACTTTTTTTTTAATTCCTAATATATGTAGGCCTACAGCCCATTCAAAATAGCAAGATAGTATTAGTTTTGAATAAAGAACAGGGAATTTTAAAATCTGCTCATGCGTCAGTGCTACCACTTAACGAGATTTTTCTTTGTGTTAACTTTCCCTGTTATTGAATGAAAACGTTTTGAAAAATAAAAATCTGGTGTGAAACACTCACACAACTTTCTCTTGCCAATGCAAATAATTAATAATAACCTAAACATTAGTAATAAAACATTAGAAATAAACAAAAAACTAACCTCAATAAACATAACCTAATTTTAATCATGAGTGAAAGACGCAAAATGAAAATCAACCTCAGTTTGGCTTAGAAATACGGAAAATCACTCTTTCTCTCTAAACTAGGCTCTGTAGAGAAAAATGCTTTAAATAAAAGTTGTAGATCTTTTAATTTCCTATAAATTTTATTATACACACTTTTGTCATAAAATGCATTCGAAGGCCGAAATCTTTAAAAAATCGATTTTTCACACGTTTTCGTGAGAAAAAAACAGAAAATCGCAAATTACCGCTAAACTAAGCGTCATACAAAAAAATGTTTGAAACAGAAGTTGTAGGTTTTTAAATTCTCTACAACTTTTATTATATAAGTTCTTGCGCTAAAATTTATATTAAAGCCGTAATCTTAAAAAAACAACGTTTTTACGTGAAAACAGCCTCACCGAGAATTTCAGCAAACATGGCGCCTACCCTATCTTGTAGAGAATAAAAAACTGAGTAAAATAGGCGATTTTAAAAAAAATCGTAGGACCAGTTTTTGAGAAAATCGCAAAAAAGTGAAAAATTATACGAATAAACTACTACTTCCGGTTGACCGATTTTGATGAAAATGTTCGTGTCGGGTCCGGTAGAGGTATGTAACTTAAGTTTCAAGTTTCAAGTTCGTACGATGTTCTGTTATTGAGATATTTTGTGTACACATACACACACACACACACACACACACACACACACACACACACACACACACACACACACACACACAGACCAATCGCTAAAAACATGTTTTTTGGGTTCAGGGGGTCTGAAAACGTATAGATCCGGTGAAAACTCGATTTGTTAAAATCGACATGAAAACAATACTTTCCTTCCTATATATTCATATAGGCAAGAGAAAGTAAAAATGATGAAAGATAAAAATTAATAAAAGAAAAGAAAGAAAATAATGATTTTCTAATAACTCTCTATAAAATATGATAGGCGTCATGTCTGCTGAAATTCTTGGAGAGGCTGTTTTCACGTAAAAAAAAAATTGTTTTTTTAAGATTGCGGCTTTAATATGCATTTTAACGCAAAACTGTGTATAATAAAAGTTGTAGAGAATTTAGAATTATACAACTTTTATTTCAAACATGTTTTTGTATGACGCTTAGTGTAGCGGTAATTAGCGATTTTCTGTTTTTTCTCACGAAAACGTGTAAAAATAAATCGATTTTTTTATACGATTTCAGCCATAGCTTAGCCTTAGTTTAACCTTACTTTAGTTTAGCCAAACTAAGGTTTGGCTTAAACCTCAGTTTAAGCCAAACTGAGGTTTTGCTGATACCTCAGTTTTAAGCCAAGCTGAGGTTGATTTTCATTTTGCGTCTTTCACTCATGATTAAAATTAGGTTATTTATTGATTGATTTATATGGTATTTATTGAGGTTAGTTTTTTGTTTATTTCTAATGTTTTATTACTAATGTTAGATTATCTTATTAATTATTTGCATTGGCAAGAGAAGGTTGTATGAGTGTTTGACACCAAATGTTTTATATTCACTTGCCTTTCATTTTGGCCAATCGGAGGTTGAATGAAAATGACTCCGCAAAAAGAGAAGAGAGTAAGATAGTGAGAAAGTTTATTGTTCTGTCGGTGTAGAAAGTTCATTTATTTAAATTAAATTAGAAAGAATCATGCCGAGATGTTCTATCGTCCATACGGTTTTTTTTTTAAATCACCTCATTTACTACATTTTTTATGCTCTACAAGATAGGGTAGGCGCCATGTCTGCTTAAATTCTTGGAGAGGTTGTTTTTACGTAAAAAAATTGTTGTTTTAAGATTACGGCTTTAATATGATTTTTAGCGCAAAATTTATATTATAGAAGTTGTAGAAAATTTTAAGTACTACAACTTTTATTTCCAACTTTTTTTTGTATAACGCTTAGTTTAGCTGTAATTAGAGATTTTATGTTTTTTTTTCATGAAAACGTGTGGAAAATCGATTTTTTTAAGATTTCGGCTTTAGTATGCATTTCACGACAAAAGTGTATATAATAAATTTTATAAGAAATTAATAGATCTACAACATTTGTTTCGAGCATTTTTCGGTACAGAGCCTAGTTTAGCGTAAAAGAGTGATTTTTCCGTATTTTTAAGCCAAATTGAGGGTGAATTTCATTTTGCGTCTTTCACTCATTAATAAAATTAGCTGATGTTTATTTAGGTTAGTTTTTTGTTTATTTCTAATGTTTTATTACTAATGTTAGGTTATATTGTTAATTATTTGCATTGGCAAGAGAAAGTTGTGTGAGTGTTTCACACCAGATTTTTTTTATTTTAAAACGTCTGTTACTTTCGGGACAGCCCTCGTATAAATGACTCCGCAAAAAGAGTAGAGAGTGAGATAGTGAGAAAGTTTATTGTTATTGGTCTGTTTGTGTAGAAAGTTAATTTATTTAAATTAAATGAGAAAGAATCATGCCGAGATGTTCTCTCGTCATGTTTTATCATTATAATTATTATTATGTATTATAAAGTCTGATGGAAACGTTAAAAACATTTTGCGTTGAAACCTTGAAAGTGGAAGAAGAGAATTTGAACTTTATAAATAAAGTTAGGATAAAGTTAAGTATGTAGTGGCGAGGCCGACATAAATACATTCTCGTACATTGGCTTGTTTCACTTGAAACACTAGAGAGGAGAGACTCCAGTAGGTTAGGCTACTAACGGCTGTTTCAAAAATGACGCACTTCGAAGTTTAAGGGTTAATATTTTCTGCATAGGGAATATTTTTTTTTCCCCAAATGTTGTTGTTGTTTAGTTCAACAGCCGAAAGGCTGGTTTGAACCTCTAGAGGTTTTACTAAGTAAAACAAAGAGTGAGGTGGTTTACAATTGCCTTCCTCACTGAGTGAAAAAGTACGCTTATCAGCATGCCGGGCCCTCTGAAAAGCACATATTTTTCACTCTGCAAATGACAACTTCACTTCATTCACCACAGGGTCTGGCTATATAATGAAATTCATTACTTTCAGAGAAGGTAACTCTGATTAGTGTCTTTTACACCTCTACCTCTTCTGTTCTTAAATGATTCAGTCATTTAATTGGCTGAACATATGATAAGAAACAGAACTATTTATTTTAGCCCTGCAACGAACAGATTGACTGCAAATAATTTGACACTCCACCTGTCTGTTATGGGCACTTTCCCCAAATATCAGGAGTAAAATGTTTAAAACTTTGAAAAGGCTAGGAATTAAATACAAAGAAAGGAAAGTTATCTACAGTCTGTATAAAAATCTAACGGCTGTTTTGAGAATCGAGGGGTACGAAAAAGAGGCTGCTGTAAGAAAAGGTGTTCGACAAGATTGTTTTTTGTCACCACTACTTTTTAACTTGTGTATAGAAGAGGCTATAAATGAAGTGAAGAAGAAATTTGACGCAGGAATAAAAATTCAAGGAGAAACAATAAAAATGCTGAGATTCGCCGATGATATAGTAGTATTAGCCGAGACAAAGGAAGAACTAGAGGATGCCTTAAATGGAATGGGATGAGATCTTGAGAAAGGATTACTTCATTAAAATTAATAAGAACAAAACGAAAGTGTTGTGCAGCAGCAAGAGTGGTTTAGAAGAGATGGGAAATTTAAAAGTAGGCAACGAAAACATACAGGAAGTTGGGGAATTCTGCTATCTAGGGAGTAAAATAACAAAGGATGGTAGAAGCACAAGGGATATCAAGAGTAGAATTGCTCAAGCCAGAAAAGCCTTTGAAATGAAAAACAGCTTACTGACTACAAACATTGATTTACAGGTTAGGAAAAATTTCTTAAAACATTATGTTTGGAGTGTAGCATTATACGGAAGTGAAACGTGGGTGATAGGGGCTGCAGAAAAGAAGAGGATAGAAGCTTTTGAAATGTGGTGTTATAGGAAAATGTTAAAGATTAGGTGGGTGGACAAAATAAGTAATTTAGAGGTTCTTAGGCGAGTAGATGAAAAAAGAAGTATATGGACGCATCTTACCAAAAGAAGGGATAGGCTAGTGGGGCATATCCTAAGACATCCAGGTATTGGGCTATCAATAATGGAGGGTAATATTGAGGGAGTAAATTGTAGAGGGAGGCAAAGATTAGAATATATAAAGCAAATTACAAAAGATGTAGGGTGTTACAGGTATGTAGATATGAAACGACTAGCGCAAGATAGAACAGCTTGGAGAACTGCATCAAACCAGTCGAGAGACTGATGACAAAAAAAACAGTTGGCACTACCGTACTCATTGTTGACCCATTGTGTATTTCTGTCATGTACTAGTGCTATCCCAGTATTCATTTGTGTCTGTAGTGCCTGTATCCGTTCAAACATGGTTTTTTTCAAAGGATGAACGTGTTTTTATTATTGAAAGTTATTGCGCATATAAATCTTACGAACGAGTGAAAGACGAGTTCCAGTTAAAATTTCCCAATTCTGAAGTACGTACCTAATAACACCACAATATCGCGTCTGATTAATAAATTTCGTGAGACTGGCAGTGTACAGGATCGGAAAAGCACAGGTCGACCATCAGTGTTAACAGAACATGTTTTGGACGATGTGAAACAACGTTTGACTACCTCACCCGGCAAATCACTTAGAAAGTTATCTTCACAGGCTGGATTATCACTATCTTCCGCTTTAAGGGCTACAAAAAAATTAAATCTGCATCCTTACCGCATCGGTGTCGTTCATGAACTGAAAGAAGTTGACCGTGGGAAACGTATACGGTATTGTCGTTGGATACGTTCTATTGTTAATGACAACGGTGTTAAAATATTGGATCGTGTTTATTTCAGTGACGAAGCATGGTTCCACTTGGATGGTTACATCAACAGCCAAAACTGCCGAATATGGAGGGGTCATAGTCCTCACACATTTCATGAACGTCCACTACACGCACGTAAAATTGGTGTTTGGTGTGCGATCTCCCGGCGTCGTATTGTTGGGCCTTTATTCTTTGACACATCTGTAGATGGTGTGGTGTACCGCAACTTAATTGAACAATTTATAGCGTTGTTAGAATTACATGATCGAGATTGTTGGTTTCAGCAGGATAACGCAACGTGCCATACTTCTACTGAAATGCTGAATATGTTACGAGAATTTTTTGGCCATTGTGTGATATTAAAAGGATTGTGGCCACCAAGATCCCCAGATCTTACTCCTGCGGATTTTTTTCTTTGGGGGAATTTAAAGGGTAAGGTTTTTAAAAACAATATTCATACAATTGAAGAATTGAAGACTAATATTGATAGTGAGATTACAAACATTAATGAGCAAACACTACGAAAAGTGGCTGCAAATGTTATGAAACGTGTCCGAACTTGCATTATAAGCGGAGGAAGTCATTTTGAACATTTATTGTAAAGTTTTAAAGGTAATCTGAATGTTATAAAGGTAATAAATTAGCGTTCTCAAACTTCGAAGTGCATCCTTTTTTGAAACACCCGTTACATAAGGAGGATTTTCTTCAACTACTTAAAACCTGGCTCACTTCACACTGACGAACACGAGGTCGAGGAAAACTGTTTTTCTTCTTAACTATACTCCTTTCGTCCCCCTTTTCACCAAAAACAAAAACTTTTTATACGAGTCAACTTTAACTTAACTAAAAATAAACTCCCCTCTCTCCATGATACGAGTACTTTTCGTACTTTTTGGTCTCCGCATAATGTCAACATTGTTGACTATATTTATGTAATGTTTTTGTTGAATATTGTACGCGTAAAAACAGAAACGGTTGGAAAAGTTTTGTCGGTTTGTTGTTTCGTAAATAGGTTTCAGTTTTTCTTAATCCATTTAAACTTTAATTTAATTACATATTAATTTGACTGTGTATCATTAAGTTTTATTCAACAACTAGATAAAAATCTTGTTCAAATTGTGTACCTAATGTAATTTGTTTAATTAATTTTTTTTTTTGTTGGATAATGTTACGAATTAATTTAAAGATTGGTACTTTGGTAATAATTTTTATTTCCTATTTTTACTTTTTCTTGCCCTATAGGACTACGTTACAATCTGTTCAATTGAGAACAATAAGCAACCCCATGAGAGAATTATGTGTATGACGTGTAAATGAGGTGTAGTCTTGTACAGACCCAGGTCGACGACTCCTGAGAGAGTATAGTTAATTGAACCACAACCATGAAAGTATGTACACCGTTAACCACTGTCTAAAAAAATCAACAGTTAAACAGGTGATTCACGGCGACCACTTTACCTCTAGACCAACTCGGAG
Source organism: Catonia carolina (assembly GCA_035578175.1). Taxonomy (NCBI): domain Eukaryota; kingdom Metazoa; phylum Arthropoda; class Insecta; order Hemiptera; family Achilidae; genus Catonia; species Catonia carolina. The sequence continues at coordinate 112,856,468 of JAQMRL010000003.1, forward strand.
GGTTATTAAATAAATAAATAAATAAAATAAAAAATTATTAAAATTAAGAAACAATTTTTACTTTCTCTTGCCTATATGAATACATAGGAAGGAAAGTATTGTTTTCATGTCAATTTTAAGAAATAGAGTTTTCACCGAATCTACACGTTTTCGGACCCCCTAAACCCAAAAAACATGTTTTTAGCGATTGGTCTGTGTGTGTGTGTGTGTGTGTGTGTGTGTGTCACTTTTTTCGATTTTCTCAAAAACTGGTCCTACGATTTTTTTAAAAATCGCCTGGTTTACTCAATTTTTAATTCTCTTCAAAATAGGGTAGGCGTCATGTTTGCTGAAATTCTTGGTGAGGCTGTTTTCACGTAAAAACATAGTTTTTTTTTAAGATTACGGCTTTAATATGCAATTTAGCGCAAAAATTTATATAATAAAAGTTGTAGAGAATTTAAAATTCTACAATTTTTATTTCAAACATTTTTTTGTATAAAGCTGTACAAATCGCGTTGGCGATTTCCTGTTTTTTTCTCACGAAAACGTGTGAAAAATCGATTTTTTTAAAGATTTCGGCCTTAGAAAGCATTTTACGTTAAAAGTGTATATAATTAATTTTATAGAAAATAAAAAGATCTACAACTTTTATTTAAAGCATTTTTCTCTACAGAGCCTACTTCAGTGTAAAAGAGTGATTTTCCGTATTTTTAAGCCGAACCGAGTTCGATTTTCATTTTGCGTTTTGCACTCATGATTAAAATAAGGTTATGTTTTTTGAGGTTGGTTTTTTTGTTAATTTGTTATGTATTATTACTAATTTTAGGTTTATTGTTAATTATTTGCATTGGCAAGAGAAAGTTGTGTGAGTGTGTCACACAAGATTTTTTTTTTAGGAAGATCCAAGTGATTTTTTTGGGTGAAATATTCAAAGAAAAAAACAAGGACAAAAGTGGTTAAAAAATTTAGTTTTGTCGCGTTCATTTTATGTAATATCTTTAAGTGAACAACGAAGCTAGTCATAGGTCTGTAAATACTTTGTCACTGACCTCAAAGGAGGTAGATGAAAATGCAGATGTATTTTTCTATTACTATTACTATTATCATTATTATTGTTAGTTTTCTCTTTTAAAGAAAAGTGTAGACTTTATGAGACCAAGTTGGTAATGAAATTTTGTTATGACTATGTTTTGCTTTGGAGTCATTCTTCAGCATCTCTTCATTCGTTTGTTGTCGTCGACTCTTTTCTTTTTTGAAGGATTATAAGTTTATTCAGTTGAAAGGGTTTCTGGAACAAGGTTCTTACCCTTGTCTCTCTCTCTCACTTGATCTATCCATACCTCTTTTTCCAAATCTAGTTTCTTTTACGGTTGTTTTTTATCCCTTTTCTTTTTTTTTTGTTTGCCAGACTAAAAGAGATTGAATGATGAAAATACTTAATACTTTTTGTCGACAAAGTTACGTAAAAAGTATTTCTGAAATTGATTTAAAAAAGTCATTGATCGAGTTGGTTTCTTACTATCAATGTATCTGCAGGAAAGAATGTAACAGGATTAAGTTATAGTAATCTCTGGTTGAAGGTGACTAGAGTCCATTTGATTTCTTCGTGCGGGTGAAGGTCACGCGCTTCTTCCCCTTCCCTTCCGCAAGATTTCTCCTCATACCCATTACACTACTTCTACATTACTGAATTGAACTACTTCTTTTCTCTTTACAGACTAAAGTTTTGTCTATTAACGACAAGAAATTTAATGGTTACTCTGATACACATAAGACATTAGGCCTACTATGATATGTGAAACCTTTTTATTCTACACAATATATTTTCCTAATTTTTGTGCTTAACTTTCGGATCGTTGGAAAAGTTCTATCCTAATATTTCTTTATACAAACTGCACCTTAATAAAAACATCGCCAACCTTTTTACCTAAACGAAAAAGATGATTATTTATCTTTTATGTTTTAAAGCATGCATACAGAAACTGGATTGTTACAAATTTGTATACGACTGAGAAATAAACTGTCAATTACCTTTTTATGTAATCTTGAGCACCGTTCGCAAAGAATTAATTTCACACAAGTTCTTTTAAATAATTATATACCCTATAAATTATTTGTTTGAATTGTCTGCGAAGATTAGGACTGTTTGCAGCCATCTCAACTTTCACGCTTAAACAATTGAATTAACTAAACTTACACAAGCCCGCCAAAGAAACTGCACATCTGTATGATACAAAACTTTAATCTGAACTGGTCGAAAGAGTATAAAAAATCAAATAAATAGGCCTGTGTGTGGTGACAAAGGTGCTGTAACATGTTTGTTTACTCAAAACAATACATGTAAGCTTCATAAAGTCATAAAATATCACAGAGTCATTGCTGATGCGTAGTATAATGACCGTGTTTCTATTTCAGTGACTTTTCTATTATTCCATATTACGTTGTAATAGTGCGTACATATAATATCTATAATAACCATAAAACAATATTAATAACAATTATAACAATAATATAATACAAATTACACCACGTGTATATACAATTGTTATTACATGTAACAAAATGTTTGTCTAAATATACGTCCGGAAATGCTTCGCTGGCGAGTTATGCCTGGCGAAAGATTTTGCCTTGATTCCTGGGCAAAGAGTGAAATAAAGCAATACTGAAATTTTTAAAAGGTAAATTTAGGAAAATGTTTAGTGGTTTCTTATGGTTTTTATTTAACCTGGGAAACTTAAAAAAAATGAGTCCCAGAACTGTATCGCTTTTAGTTTTTAAGAAAACTACGTAAATACATTAAAGAAAAGGCTTAGAAAATATACTTTTTAAATTTAGCGTAAAAAAACTCTGTTAAATTGCGAATAAAAACACGAAACATTTTAATGAAAATTGTAGAGAATTTTATTCTAAAAAATGATATAAATAACGTCTATGAAAATTAAACTCATTTGAGAAGTTTTTTTAATTACAAACAAAAGAAAAACTGGATTTATATTTTTTCCATTGCAGTTTTCCTTTTGTTTGTAATTATTAAACTTCTCGAATGAGTTTAAGTTTAAGTTGATTTAAATAACACATTTATGTGTTGATCTCGTCAGATGTTTTAAGCGTACGGTACTTCACGAAGTGAAATAATGTAAACCTGATGAAGGCGTAGGCACAAGTGCACACACATACTCCGCGCTGCATCATTCAGACGACTGGTGGGGTAGGCGAGGTGAGGAAGTGGCATGACCTTCACCCGCACGTTGATTTCAAATAGATTATAGTAGATGTTGCAACTTCTATTCCCTGTTTTCGCTTGACCCATTTTCTCCGTTATCAAATTGTATCTAGGTTGTAACATTACATACCGACACGATAAAGATGCTTACAATTAGATGCACCGATTTCAGCAAATATGCGCAACTATCCACCGCACTTTAACAAATAGCACCAGCAAAAACACGAGGCTGACAATTTATAAAACGGGTGTGTGTGTGTGAACAGAATTTCTCAAAACAGAACATCGTACGGACTTGAAACTTAAGTTACATACAACCTATGTAACTTAAGTAACAGAAGTTACTATGTAACTTAAGTTACGTACTGCCGGACCCGACACGATCATTTTCATCAAAGTCGGTCAACCGGAAGTTGTAGTTTATTCGTGTAATTTTTCACTTTTTTCGATTTTCTGAAAAACGGGTCCTACGATTTTTTTATAAATCGCCTCATTTACTAAATTTTTTATGCTCTACAAGATAGAGTAGGTGCCATGTTTGCTGAAATTCTTGGTGAGGCTGTTTTCACGTAAAACAATTGTTTTTTTTAAGATTGCAGCTTTAATATGCATTTAAGCGTAGAAATGTATATAATAAAAGTTGTAGAGAATTTAAAATTGTACAACTTTCATTTCAAACATTTTTTTTGTATAGCGCTTAGTTTAGCGGTAATATGCGATTTTCTTTTTTTTCTCGTACGATAACGTGTGAAAAATCGATTTTTATAAGTATTCGGCCTTATTATGCACTTTACGACAAAAGTTTATATAATGAAATTTATAGGAAATTAAAAGATCTAGAACTTTTATTTAGAGCATTTTTCTCTACACATCCTGGTTTAGCGTGAAAGAGTGATTTTCCGTATTTTTAAGCCAAACTGAGGTTGATTTAAATTTTGCTTCATTCACTCATTAAAATTAGGTTATGTTTTTTTAGATTAATTTTTTTTAAATTTATTTTTAAATTGTTATTACTAATATTAGGTTATATTGTTCATTATTTGCATTGGCAAGAGAAAGTTGTGTGTGTGTGTGTGTCACAGAAGATTTTTTTTTAAATTGTTAAAAATTTTTCGTGTGGTAACAAGGTGAACACATTATTGTGTGTGGTAAAATGTAACATGATAGTACAATGCCAATGTCTCGTATTTCTACATCGAATGAAACGGTCAATATTTAATTCCCGTTGCGTGTCCCGACTAATTTGCGCATCGTGTATTTGGTCTGTTGATTTCTCCCTTGACAAACCTAAGGGCAGTGTGCCCTTGTTATAATAAATGTATATCACTTTTCTATTATAATAATTTTTAAGTTAATTTTATAGATTTTTATCAAAATCTATTTGACATCCGTGCGTACATTCCTGATTCATTGTTATGTTACGTATCCGTTGTGTTATTCAGCAGTATTATTTTTACTTTCTCTTGCCTATATGAATATACAGGGTGATTCACGAAGATACGCAGAAACTTTAGGAGCTTATGAGTGAAGTGAAGGTGTCATTTGCACAGTGGAAAATATGTGCTTTTCAGAGGGTCCGGCATGCTGATAAGCGTACTTTTCCATTCAGTGAGGAAGGCGATGGTGAACCACCTCACTCCTCGTTTTACGTAGTAAAACCTCTACAGGTTCAAACCAGCCATTTGGCTGATGACCTAAACAACAACAGGTGAAATGAGGTCTTCCTGAAATTCTGGTAAGGTAGATTAAGGGGTGAATTCAATCATTTCTTATGGATTTTGATCTCATAAATTGAATAAAACAGGTCCCAGAACTGTAAGTTAAAAGTTTTTAAGAAAACCAGTCTCAAATGCAAAAAATGGGGTGAAAAACAAAATTTTTCACCTTTGGCCATGAATAACTTTATTATTTCACCGAGAAACAGTTAAAATTTTTGAATAAAACATGTAGAAAATGTTATTCTGAACAAACCGATGTAAATAAAGTACACAGAAAGCGAATAGATGTTTGATTAAATGAATTTTTATTCATAACAATACAAAGTAAAATTAACCGGAAAAACAAAGATGAAAAAATGTGTTTTTTTCACTCCATTTTTTGCATTTGAGACTGGTTTTCTCAAAACTATTTAACTTACAGTTCTGGGACCTGTTTTATTCAATTTCTCAGGTCAAAAACCATAAGAAACGATTGAATTCGCCCCTTAATCTACCTTACCAGAATTTCAGGAAGACCTCATTTCACCTGGTGAGCTGAAATCCGGGCGAAATCTTTCGCTAGCCGTAACTCCGTAACGAAGCATTTCCGGACCCATTTTATATAAACTCTTTTCATTATTTTTACATGTACAATGAGCTCCCAAAGTTTCTGCATATCTTCGTGAATCACCCTGTATAGGGTGATTCAAAACTATACGGCAATTTCTTGGGATCTCATTCTATAGCTAAAAATAAGAAAAAAAGTTCATAAAAACATATGCCTGAAAACGCTTAGTTAGCGAGTTACGGCTAGCGAAAAATTTCACCTAGAACTCTGTACCCTCGGTGAAGTAAGGCCGTATAAAAATGTTAAAGGTAGTTACAAAGATACAAATACGATTGTTTCTTATGTTTTTTAATCTGGAATATTGAATAAAATTTGTTCCAGAGCTGTAAATGCAATACTTTCAGAGATATCTTACATACAACACAAGAATTAGTGCAAAGAAATAACACATTTTTGTGTTTAACGTAAGATTACTTATATAAATGGTAAATATTAAGGTGTATTTTTTTATTAAATAAATTTTTAGAAAATTTAATTCTCAAAAGATTCATGTGAATTACTCAGGAAAAAAATTAATCATAGATATTGAAATTTCGCTTTATTTAAAATCATAACAGACGCACATGAAACGCACATTCTTAACTGCATAACATATTAGGTTGGGAGTAACAGCTGATCTGATAATGATCAGCTGTTAAAACGCCTATTATTTAAATTATTTACAGTCCAGCCTCTCTTAGCTTGCTCCTAATGTAAAAAAATATTGACGTCACTGAGCATGCGCATTATATCTAAATGTGTACACGCTGATTAAAAAGTAACAACAAAATATTTTCAAAAGTATTGAAATACAAAATACTTTTAAAAGTATTTTAATAAATGAAATTGTTAGGCCTACATCATATCATGACTAATGTTTTTAGTACTGTAAGTACATATAATTTAAAAAATCTGGTGCGAAACACTCACACAACTTTCTCTTGCCAATATAAATAATTAACAATAAACCTACTATTAGTAATAAAACATTAGACATAAACAAAAAAACTAACCTTAATAAACATAACCTAATTTTAATCATGAGTGAAAGACGCAAAATGAAAATCAACCTCAGTTTGGCTTCAAAATACAGAAAATCACTCTTTCACGCTAAACTAGGCTCTGTAGAGAAAAATGTTTTAAATAAAAGTTGCAGATCTTTTAATTTTCTATAAATTTGATTATATACACTTTTATTATAAAATGCATACTAAGGCCGAAATCTTAAAAAAATCGATATTTCTCACGTTTTCGTGAGAAAAAAACAGAAAATTGCTAATTACTGCTAAACTAAGCGTTATACCAAAAAATGTTTGAAATAAAAGTTGTAGGTTTTTAAATTCTCTACAACTTTTATTATATAAATTTTTTCGCTAAATTGCATATTAAAGCCGTAATCTTAAAAAAACTTTGTTTTTACGTGAAAACAGCCTCACCCAGAATTTCAGCAAACATGGCGCCTACCCTATCTTGTAGAGAATAAAAAATTGAGTAAATGAGGCGATTTTAAAAAAAATCGTAGGACCAGTTTTTGAGAAAATCGCAAAAAAGTGAAAAATTACACGAATAAACTACTACTTTCGGTTGACCGATTTTGATGAAAATGTTCGTGTCGGGTCCGGTAGTGGTATGTAACTTAAGTTTCAAGTTTCAAGTTCGTACGATGTTTCGTTCTTGAGATATTCTGTTCACACACAGACACACATACACACACACACACACACACACACACACACACACACACACAGACCAATCGCTAAAAACATGTTTTTTGGGTTCAGGGGGTCTGAAAACGTATAGATCCGGTGAAAACTGGATTTGTTAAAATCGACATGAAAACAATACTTTCCTTCCTATATATTCATATAGGCAAGAGAAAGTAAAAATAGTTAACTTAATAGGAATACGAGATCCGTAAAGTCGAGGACTCTAGCGTGCACCCTGTAGTAGGTGGCTTTGGTTTGTTGTCAGAAGGAGGAGCAAACTAACAACGGCTCAACTATACCTGCATTTCACTTGAATTTTACGATTGGGTCGCTTTTGAAACAACCGTTAGTTATGTAGGAATAAATTTTAATGTTTTTACTAAGTTATGTAAACATATAAATAAATAAATGTTTATAAATGAACTATTTGCATAGCAATTTATTTTAGTTAAATGAGTATGTATTTAAATAAAAGTGAAAGTGAATTAGCGCCCCTAATTCGGTTGAAAGTTGATTGGCTCTCGTTACGAATACAGCGACAGATAATATCAACAACTAGGCCTACGCCCTATACGGCCCTATCAACTAACATTTACTCTATAAATAAGCAACCCATTTAAAATTTTCACTTAGGGCTAAATTTAATGAAAATTTTACTCGGTGTATGTTTTGCCACTTGTCATTTGTAAATAATTTTGATGAACCTCCATTTTATGTTTTCATAAATTGTGTTAAAAGAAACGATAACAATTGTTCGTTGATGATAATGATAATCTGGAAATTTTACTTTCTCTTGCCCTATGTGAATATGAAGGGAAAAAACTGAGTATTGATTTTATTTAAATTTCTTGAAATTTGAGTTTTCACCGGAAATACACGTTTTTAGACCACGAAAACTTAAAAATACCTTTTAAAAATGTGTGCGTGGGTGTGTGTGTGTGTGTGTGTGTGTGTGTGTGTGTGTGTGTGTGTGTGTGTGAACAAATTATCTCAAGAACAAAATATTGTTCTAAGTTCTAACGTCCTTAGTTTGTTGGTGTGTTTTAGCTTTTTTACTTTCTCATGCCTATATGAATATATAGGAGAAAATGTATTGTTACCATGTCGATTTTTCGAAATCGAGTTTTCATTGGATCGGCACGTTTTCAGACCCCCTGAACCCAAAAAACATGTTTTTAGCGATTGGTCTGTGAGTATGTGTTTATACAGAACATCTCAAGAATGGAACATCGTATGAACTTGAAATTTGAAACTTAAGTTACTTACCACTACCGGACCTGACATGAACATTTTCATCAAAATCGGTCAACCGGAAGTAGTAGTTTATTCGAGACCTTTTTCACTTTTTGCGATTTTCTCAATAACTGGTCCTACGATTTGTTTTAAAATCGCCTGGTTTACTTATTTTTTTATGCTCTACAAGATAGGGTGGGCGCCATGTTTGCTGAAATTCTTGGCGATGCTGTTTTCACGTTAAAAAATTGTTTATTTTTAAGATTGCGGCTTTAATACGCATTTAAGCGCAAAAACGTACATAATAAAAGGTTGTAGACTATTTAAAATCCTACAATTTTATTTCAAACATTTTTCGTACTGTATAACGCTTAGTTTACCGATATTTAGCGATTTTCTGTTTTTTTCTCACGAAAACGTGTAAAAAATCTGTTTTTTTAAAATTTCGGCCTTAGTATGCATTTAACGACAACAGTGTATGTAATTAAATTTTCAGGAAATTAAAGATTCTAAAACTTTTATTTATAATATTTTTCTCTACAGAGCCTAGTTTACCTTGAAAGAGTGATTTTCCGTATTTTTAAGCCAAACTTAGGTCGATTTTCATTTTGCATCTTTCACATATGATTAAAATTAAGTTATGTTTATTGAGGTTAGTTTTTTCGTTTACTTCTGATGTTTTAATAGTAATGTTAGGTTATATCGTTGATTATTTTTGCATTGGCAAGACAAAGTCGTGTGTGTGTGTGTGTTGCGCACCAGACTTTTTTGTTTTCTGTTACTGTAACAGTAGGTCAGATTTGTTTTTTTAGTTGTCATTTGTTTTTAAATTGATGCTGCGTATTATTTATAAATGTTTTTATTTGTATTTGTTTCAGGTAAGGAAATAACTAAAATACAGTAGCTCATCTGCTTTCGTAATTTTGTTAGTTAAGTGCTCTCAAGTCCAGGGTAATGTATGCTACAAATTTTGACCGATTTATTTTTTATGTACTTAAAATATTTTTGTGTAGGGGTATGTTTTGTTGAGGTCATCCGCCGAAAGGCTGGGTTGAAATAGGTCGCGCTATCCGTACAGAAGCCGATCCGAATTTCTTGAGATCAATTTTGTGGCGTGTTGATCTTCTTAAGGTAATCCAAGAAGCGCTTAATGTGCCTGTGGTATGGTAATGGAGAGAAATTTCGAGTACTGGATTGATAAAACTTTTTTTTACTTTCTCTTGCCTATATGAATATATAGGAGGGAAAGTATTGCTTTCATGTCGATCACAACAAATCGAGTTTTCACCGGATCTACACGTTTTCAGACCCCCTGAACCCAACAAAACATGTTTTTAGCGATTGGTCTGTGTGTGTGTGTGTGTGTATACAAAATATCTCAAGAACGGAACATCGTACGAACTTGAAACTTGAAACTTAAGTTACATACCACTACCGGACCCGACACGAACATTTTCATCAAAATCGGTCAACCGGAAATAGTAGTTTATTCGTGCCATTTTTCACTTTTTTACGATTTTCTCAAAAACTGGTCCTACGATTTTGTTTAAAATCGCCTGGTTTACTACATTTTTTATGCTCTACAAGATAGGGTAGGCGTCATGTTTGCTGAAATTCTTGGTGAGGGTGTTTTCACGTAAAAACGTTGTTTTTTTAAGATTACGGCTTTAATATGCATTTTAGCGCAAAACTTTATATAATGAAAAATGTAGGGAATTTAAAATCCTACAACTTTTATTTCAAACATTTTTTTGTATAACGCTTAGTTCAGCGGTAATTTGCGATTTCTGTTTTTTTCTCACGAAAACGTGAGAAAAATCGATTTTTTTAACATTTCGGCCTTAGTATGCATTTTACGACAAAAGTGTATATAATTAAATTTATAGAAAATTAAAAGATCTACAACTTTTATTTATAGCATTTTTCTCTACAGAGCCTAGTTTAGAGAGGAAGAGTGATTTTCCGTATTTTTAAGCCAAACTGAGGTTGATTTTCATTTTGCGTCTTTCACTCATGATTAAAATTAGGTTATGTTTATTTAGGTTATTTTTTTGTTTATTTCTAATGTTTTATTACTAATGTTAGGTTTATTGTTAATTATTTGCACTGGCAAGAAAAAGTTGTGTGAGTGTTTCACACCAGATTTTTTTTTTTTTTTTTTGAGGGAAATGTTAACTCGGAAAGTTACTGACAGGTGCTGCAGTAACTAGTCTTTCCGGAAATTGAAAACGAACCGTTTAAAATTTTCAATCGCACATGTGGGAACAAGATATGGGTTCCTTGTATATTTCGCTAAAGAAGTTCGAGTTTTTCAATTTCAAATTTAAGGAATGGATTGGTCGCTGTGGTACAATTGATTTCCCTGCCCGTTCACCAGACTTAACCCCATGTGATTTTCTGTGTGGTGTATTAAAAAGGATTGGTGTTTTCTTCAAAACCACAAAACCTAGCCGAACTAAAAAGCGTAATAGAAAATGCCTTTTATACAGTCACTGAAGATAAATTGTTATTGTTGAAAATTTTTCAGTCAGTTTTAAGTCGTTGTATGAAGTGTATAGGGACTAATGGTGGACATTTTGAACATCGTTATAATAAAGCTATTAAAGGTATTACGTAAGCACAAATATGAAATAAATCAAATAAATAAATAATAATAATCAAATAATAAATCTGTTTTCTTCCCTGTAGGTTTCTTATCCGTTAACTTGTAACGCCTTCATTTGTAATGTGCGGGTCCAAGCTGCGTGTAGTTTAGTGGGGGGGGTAAGGGTGAGGTATCCTAATGAATGAGTGACACATGCTGGGAGAACGATTCTTGTATTACTCTGATACAAAACATTCCTTTTCAAACTTTCCGTAATTAACATATTTGTTTGTATTTATTACATTCATTTATTTATTTACATATTTTGATATGAATTGGTAAGTTAAATACAGTATTATGATTCTGACCAAGTTAATAAAACCCGGTAGGTATTTGTTAAATTAATGCGCCGGATAAGAATATTTTTTTAGTCTAGTTAGTAGACGCTGCCACTACAAATGCATCAGCTGTGAAATACTACTAACACTCATTCATTGTTCCACTACTACAGTGGTGTCAAACTCAATTTTGCAGAGGGCCATATATTAAATTTAGAATGTGTAGGCGGGCCAGATTCAAATAACAAAAAATTTACTGAATTATTATAACATTTTATTTATTTAATTGTATAATATATAATATAGGCCTACGGTTGTTAAAAATCTTATCACAGTTATAAAAGATGGTAATTATTTTGAGCTCGAGGATCCAGATACCTGACTTCTCTTGTTTTTGACAAGCTCATTGATGTCAGGTAGAGATGGCGTTACTGTCTATTTCTCTCGCTTGTCTAGGCACGCGCTGCCCTTAAAATTACTTATAAATGTAGCGTGCGCTTTTTAAAACTTCCGTAGAGGAATCGAGTGAAGTTTTAAAGCTCTAAAAAACATGATTCTTCTTTCTGTGACACATTCCGATCGCGGGCCTTATTGATACAGCCCGGGGGCCAGTTGCGGCCCGCGGGCCGTATCTTTGACATGACTGCACTACTATAACAGCGCACTGCATTCCACAACAACTACACGGAGCTTGGACTCAAGCAATAGGCCTACTTCTTCCGTGTTTGGGAAAACTGACATATGGGCCACCCGGTATTACATTTTTTTATCACCCTGTACACAAATCTACGAATCGGGGGACGTATCTTTATTGTTATATACATTTTATTCGAACAATACCCCATAACTGATTGGTACAAGTTGTAATTGAAATAAAGTACCACCGAACGCGTGGTTAAAATGGAGTGATAGAAATTGTAGAAGGCAAAAAAAAAAATTGATCTAATCTAATTTCATACAATACAATAGATGTAACAGCTGTAGATGTAAATAGGATAATCAGATTTCCATTAGAAAAGAATCAGGAGGGGAAAACGGTCTATCAATAGTTTTATACTATGTATTGTATGTGTAAGAGTGGGGGTGTTTCAATTCGTTGGATTAGCAGGGTTGTTTATAAACGCAAATTGTCCAATGTTCAACCCACACACTATTTTTGGACTACTACTTGAAGGGTGGTACAGTTGTAGTAGCAGTAGGTATGTTAGGGGTGGTTTTATTCATGATGATAGATACAAAAAAAGAACAGCAAGTAAGCATCTCTACTATTATTATTATTATTATTATTAGTATAACAACAGACACCCATCTGTCACCCGAGTATACCACAAGGTTCTAGCTTATCCCCCTTCTTATTTTTGTTATAACAAGATATCGGAGAAGGGCGTTCGTTCTTCTTTCGTTCTTTGTACCCCTAAAATGAACAATCTAAAATGCCTATTTTCTCTACTCCTTATATATATATATATATATAATCTTCTGTTCTTCGTCTACTTTACCTTTCTTCTTGGATCTTCTTTCATGCGGTTTCCCGCGATGAAAACAAGCTTACTTCGTTTTCTACAACCGTACCGATCTGACACGGTACACCAAGTTAATTCAATAATATCACCTTACATTGGGGTGCGTCTTTGCTTGCTTCCTTTACTTTCTCCCCCTCTTCAATTCATTATTATTATTATTATTATTATTATTATTATTATTCGTCTATTCTATTCACTTCGAAAAATTTATCGGATTTTTTATCTTATTTTATTTCTTTATAATTTTCCCCCCTCTTCTTGTATTAATTCGTCTATTTTTTTTTTTTTTTTTATAAAGGAGGGTTGTTCAACAAAGAACGTACGCCTCTTTTTCTTCTGTTTAACTAAACCATAAGTAATGTACGTTGTTAATTCTTTATTATTTTTATTATTCCATAAAATAGTTCTTTTAAATCCAATAAAAATAACCTCGTTTTTTTTTTTGATAAAGAGATAATGCAACTATTCTATTTTTATTCTCCTTGCCGGTTTCTTTTTTTGTAAGCTTTTACAATTTTTTTTCTCAAATTAATCCTTATAGACCCTATATCACGTGTCTTATTTTATATCAAAATGTAATTATTAAATTAAGTTTATTTTCTAGGTGAGGTGTTCTTTCATCCTTTATGTTTCCATGGTTTGTATATTCATACAGGTTTCCGGAAATTGATTTTTTTTTTTACTTTCTCTTGTCTGTGTGAACACTGTGAATATATAGGAAGGAAAGTATTGTTTTCATGTCGATTTTTCGATATCGAGTTTTCACCGGATCTACAAAAAAAACATGTTTTTAGCGATTGCTCTCTCCCTCTACCTAGTTCCCTCCCCCTCTGTCTGTCTGTCTCTCTCCTCTCTCTCTCTCCCTCCCTCCCTCTCTCTTACTCTCCCTCTCTTCTCCCCCTCTGTGCGCGCGCGCGTGTGTGTGTGTGTGCGTGCGTGAACAAAATGTCACAAAAACGGAACATCGTACGAAGTTTAAACTTGAAACTTAAGTTAGGTACTACTAGAGAACCCGACACGAACTCAGTGAGGAAGGCACTTGTAAATCACCTCACCCCTCGTTCAAACCCCCCTCACCCCTCTAGAGGCTCAAAGCAGCCTTTCGTCTCATGACTTAAACAATAACAAGGTATTTATTTAGGGCACGAGAAAGTAAAAATATCAGTTTTGGGTGAGTAATTACTTTTGTAGAATTAATAAAAGCTTTAGGAACGGGAAAGATTGCTAATTTCTTTTAATAAAAATGAATGTAAATAAAAGTTTAGTGGACGCGTAGGCGTATATTTATCCGTGAGTTATACGTGAGACGGAGGGTCTGTTTGTCAAAATGGTAGCCTGTGTTTTAATTTTGATGAATTCAGAATGTAAATAAGAGTGGGCGTAGACAGGTTACGCTACTGTTTTCCTTTAGTGCATGAGTGTATTAAGCATATAGGTATCTAACTTCTAACTGGTATTTTCCTCCCTTTAAAACAATTTCCCCCTTTCCACCGAAACCATGATTCCTTTTCTCATATTCTATTCACTGAGTTAATAGAAAACTAATCTAGCCTACGGGGTTTCACTCACTCGCCTGTTCAGTGTTCACTTCCCCCTTGTTTTCCTTTCGTGGAAAACCTCCCGTTCTTTCGTTTGTTTTTTTCTTCTTCTTCTTTACTTTACTTACCACTACCGACTGGTTTTTCCTATTTTCATTTCGGAAAAGTCAACTGATTTTCCTTATAATATATTGAACTGTTGCCCATAACAGACAGGTGGAGTGACAAATTATTTTACACTCAATCTGTTAGTTGCAGGGCTAAAATAAATAGTTCTGTTTCTTATCACATGGTCAACCAATTCAATGACTGAATCATTTAAGAACAGAAGAGGCAGAGGTGGAAAAGATACTAATCAGAGTTATCTCCTCTGAAAGTAATGAATTTCATTATATAGCCAGACCCTGTGGTGAATGAAGTGAAGATGTCATTTGCAGAGTGGAAAATATGTGCTTTTCAGAGGGCCCGGCATGCTGATAAGCATACTTTACCACTCAGTGAGGAAGGTAATGGTAAACCACCTTACTCCTCGTTTTACTTAGTAAAACCTCTACAGGTTCAAATTAGCCTTACGAAATAAATTACCTAAATGAAAACGTGTAGATCCGGTGAAAACTCGATTTTGAAAAATCGACATGAAAACAGTACTTTCCTTCCTATATAATCATATAGGCAAGAGATAGTAAAATGAATATAAATTTCAGTCTTAAAAATCTTAGATAGGCTACTAAAGAGACGAATAGATTTCCAATTACATTAATTCTGTAGTAGAAAGGAATAAATTTATGACAGATTTTTTTATTCCTTTCATGAATATCATTGACTAAGAAAAAAATTTAGAAAAATAAATATTTGAAAGATGAAATGAAACTATCTTCCAGATGATAATGATGTTGTTTAGGTGATCAGCCTGTAGGCTGGTTTGAACCTGTAGAGGTTTTACTAAGTAAAACGAGGAGTGAAGTGGTTTACCATTGCCACAACTCACTCAGTGGAAAAGTACGCTTAACAGCATGCTGGGCCATCTGAAAAGCACACAATTTCCACTCTGCAAATGACACCTTCACTTCATTCACCACAGGGTCTGGCTGTATAATAAAATTCATCAGTTTCAGAGGAGATAACTCTAATTAATGTCACAGTACACCTCTACCTTTTCTGTTCTTAAATGATTCAGTCATTTAATTGGCTGACCATGTAACAAGAAACAGAACTATTTATTTTAGCCCTGCAACTAACAGATTGAGTGTAAATAATTTGACACTCCACCTGTCTGTTATGGGCAGTACCCTATCTTGTAGAGCATAAAAAATTTAGTAAACCAGGCGATTTTTAAAAAAAAGTCGTAGGACCAGTTTTGGAGAAAATCGCAAAAAAGTGAAAAATTACACGAATAAACTACTACTTTCGGTTGACCGATTTTGATGAAAATGTTCGTGTCGGGTCCGGTAGTGGTTTCAAGTTCTAAGTTTCAAGTTCGTACAATGTTCCGTTTTTGAGATATTCTGTATACAGACACACACACAGACCAATCCCTAAAAACATGTTTTTTGGGTTCAGGGAGTCTGAAAACGTGTAGATCCGGTGAAAACTCGATTTCCTAAAATCGACATGTATACAATACTTTTATTCCTATAAGAACGTTCATATAGGCATGAGAAAGTAAAATGGATATAAATTTCACTCATAAAAATCTTAGGCTTTCAGGCCAGCCCAGTCAGTCAGCTGGTAGAAAGTCGCTATTATTTGTTAAGTAACACCGGTTGAGCAAGCGACTTTGTATGGTGACCAGTTGACAGCCATCCATGAACAAACTCTACTGGGGGTCCCTGTTCAAACTCATCTCTAATCAACGTCAAAAAATACAGTAAAAAGCAGCGATCAAATTTGGTAGTTGTCAACAATGTAAAGTTCCCGATAACAAATAAAAGCTAAAAAAAAAAAAAAATTTCTTAGATAGGCTACTAAAGAGACGAATAGATTTCCAATTACATTAATTCTGTAGTAGAAAGGAATAAATTTATGACAGATTTTTTTAGTCATTTCATGAATATCATTAACTAAGAAAGAAATTTAGAAAAATAAATATTTGAAAGATGAAATGAAACTATCTTCCAGATGATGATGATGATGAAAAAAGCTACTTACAAGAGTTATTTAAATGGAGTAATTTGAAATCAGTTAAGCGTTATTAATTTTCAGCTAACAATGATGAAAATTTTGGTGGTTGCATTTCAGTAGTTAATATGTATGCAAATCTAACCGGCAATTTAATGGAGCGGGGTTCTACTCTTAAATCTTTATTTAAACCGATCGTACAAAATGGTTTCTTCTCTGTTAGGTTATTGAGTCGAAGAAAAACGATCGAGATTGGATTCGTTATGGAACTCATTTTCATTTGTAATTTTTTTTTTTTATTCCTTTGCTGGTTCAATGTAACCGTCTCGTTTCTAATAATTGTTCTTAGGTTTTTTTATAACAATACATTTTTATTACTTGTTTGCTCTTATTTTACTTTCTCGTGCCTATATGAATATATAAGAAGGAAAGTATTGTTTTCATTTCAATTTTTAGAAATCGAGTTTTCAGTGGATCTAGTGTGTGAGTGTGTAAACACAATATCTCAAGAACCGAACATCGTACGAACTTGAAACTTGAAACTTAAGTTACATACCCTTACCGGACCCGACACGAACATTTTCATCAAAATCGGTCAACCGGAAGTAGTAGTTTACTCGTATAATTTTTCACTTTTTTGCGATTTTCTCAAAAACTGGTCCCACGAGAACGTGCGAAAAATAGTTTTTCTAAATTTCGGCCTTAGTATGCATTTTACGACCAAAAAGTATATATAATAAAATTTATATAAAATTAAAAGATCTACTACTTTTATTTATAGCTAGCATTTTTCTTTACAGAGCCTAGTTCAGCGTGAAACAGTAATTTTTCGTATTATTAAACCAAACTGAGGTAGATTTTCATTTTGCGTCATTCACTCATGATTAAAATTAGGTTATGTTTATTGAGGTTAGTTTTTTATTTATTTCTAATATTTTATTACTAATGTTAGGTTTATTGTTAATTATTTGCATTGGCAAAAGAAAGTTGTGTGAGTATTTCACACCAGATTTTTTTTAATACAAAAAACCAATCAAAGTAGAAAAGAAGAAGCTTTTTTTTCTTCTAAACTTTTAAAATGTTATATTAGTAGTTAATTAAATAAAGATCTTCAAACAGAAAGGATTTCTTTCGTGACGTTTTCTTTCGTAATTATTAAGTAATACAAACATTTAAATAAAAATTCAAGATCATTATTTTCTATTATAAAATAATATATTATAATAAAGAGATTTAATTATTGAATTGTGACTGAATTTATAATAATAATTGGATAATATAAAGGTAATAAATAAGGTAGTAAGTAAGTAAGTAAGAATTATTTGTAAATGTTATTTGTAAATACTTGAGGCAGAAACGTAACTGAATAAAAGAACAAATGAACGAAGGATATCTAATAGCAACAGTCTGGTTACCTCGTTACCTAATTTAATAAAATAAAAAAAATCTGGTGTGAAACACTCAAACAACTTTCTCTTGTCAATGAAAATAATTAATAATAAACCTAACATTAGTATTAAAACATTAGAAATGAACAAAAACTAACCTCAAAAACATAACCTTATTTTAATCATGAGTGAATGACGCAAAATGACAATCGAACTCAGTTTGGCTTAAAAATACGGAAAATCACGCTTTCACGCTAAACTAGGCTCTGTAGAGAAAAATGCTCTAAACAAAAGTTGTAGATCTTTTAATTTTCTATAAATTTAATTATATACACTTTTGTCGTAAAATGCATACTAAGACCGAAATGTTAAAAAAATCGATTTTTCTCACGTTTTTGTGAGAAAAAAAACAGAAAATCGCAAATTACCGTTAAACTAAGCGTTATACAAAAAAATGTTTGAAATAAAAGTTGTAGGTTTTTAAATTCTCTACAACTTTTATTATATAAGTTTTTGCGCTAAAATTTATATTAAAGCCGTAATCTTAAAAAAACAACGTTTTTACGTGAAAAGAGCCTCACCGAGAATTTCAGCAGACATGGCGCCTACCCTATCTTGTAGAGAATAAAAAATTGAGTAAAATAGGCGATTTTAAAAAAAATCGTAGGACCAGTTTTTGAGAAAATCGCAAAAAACTGAAAAATTATACGAATAAACTACTACTTCCGGTTGACCGATTTTGATGAAAATGTTCGTGTCGCGTCCGGTAGTGGTATGTAACTTAAGTTTCAAGTTTCAAGTTCGTACGATGTTCCGTTCTTGAGATATTCTGTTCACACACACACACACACACAGACACACACACACACACACACACACACAGACACACACACAGACCAATCGCTAAAAACATGTTTTTTGGGTTCAGGGGGTCTGAAAACGTATAGATCCGGTGAAAACTCGATTTCGATAAATCGACATGAAAACAATACTTTCCTTCCTATATATTCATATAGGCAAGAGAAAGTAAAAAATAAGTTTTTGTTTCTTTCGTCTATTGTATTTTATCATATTTAAATTATTATTATCAGAAGCGAAAGAAGTTGTGCTTTTTGTTGTATCATGTTTCTTGGTGTTTATTTTTGTTTTGTTTTAAAAATGTTCTTTTACTGTACAAGCAGATGAGGATGATGAAATACAAAGAAAGAACTTGATACAGTAATAATAATTTATAAATCTGATTATTCTTTCACTGAAATAACTAAATTGTGATGATTAAGGTGCGTTTGTACTCTGTAAGACCGCTTTCACACCGGTGACGTCCGCGATAAGAGTCCGATCCTTACATTTTATATTGTGACATTTATCGCTAAGGTCCGTTTCGGGATCTACAGTTGAGCCGTTCTTAGTTGAAGCAGCCGCGTCAGCTCGTGATCCGTGTGAGGAATTTCTGTTGCGGCATGCAATGAAAGATTATACTATTCATAAAAAAAACATTTATCATAATGTTCTTGTCATTATAAAGTAACCTTTTGTTTTATTATTTCAATTTATTCTATAATATAGTAACTCTTTTACTTTTCTTTCATTGTATTTATTAATATTTAGTAATTATTTACAGTTTGAGTCAGGCAGTCCTCAGGAATTAAAATATGTACGTAGCATAGAAAATAAGGAAATTAAAAAATATATATTTCATAACATTAATTTATAGGCCTAAATAATTAGTAGCAAATTATGATTATGATTTTTTTTACTGAGGTAAAAAAAATCGAATGGTTAAGCCAAGTCCGAGTCCTTTACGCGATTCTTCATCACAGTTTTTTATAACTGATGCAATAATTTGTCGCACTTCCGAATGAATTACCGCTTTATTTTTCCGGGAAGACATATTAAAATAAAACAAAAGATATGAAAAATACACGTTGAAATTTACCTAACACAAAACTAATAACTTTTGGCACACGCTTTTGTTAACACGCTTTAAATTTCAAAATAAAAATCACTTTAGTGATCAAAAATCATGAATAATGATTAACACATCCGAGACGCATTAGCACAAATGTACAACTGTATATTGTGATACGTGTATCCGTTGTGAAAAGCAATAACATGTAGGCCTATAATAAATAAATACATAGACATAATAATAATATTTACATGATGACTAAATGTTTTTGTACTGCATGATAAGACAAATATATTACTCACATTCTATTACGCCACCCGTCCCACTTCCCCAGGCGACAGAGATCATGAGCTGGCGCGCGTATAGTAGCTCCTACTGTCAACAAACAAAAGCCACCTACTACAGGGTGCACGCTAGAGTCTGCGACTTTATGGATGTCGTATTCCTATTAAGTTGTTGTTGTTGTTTGGGTCATCAGCCCCTTTAGGCTGGTTTGAACCTGTAGAGCAGCGGTTCCCAAACTTCTATCTTTTCCGCCCCCTTTTGCCAAAAAGAAAACTTCTCACGCCCCCTTACAGAATTTTATTGGGCAATGAAAAACACGTATTACATTGAATAACCATACATTAATTTTTTAATTTTTGTAGCATTAGAAGTTGCAATTTAATTTTAACAAGAGACAAAATAAATCAGTGGATGGATGACCTTGCATTTTTTTTTTAAAAAAAAGGTTGATTATTAGAAAGTGCACAACGTAAATCATTGATAAAACCAACATTGCACCGATGCTTTGTTTTTATTGTAACAAGTGCTGAAAACACTTTTTCGCACAGATAGGTGCTTGATAAAGATAATTACAATTACTGCCGCTTGCTGTTATATACTGGAGTAAACTTGGTAATACTTAACCCAAAGTGATGTTTTGTCAATTTTATCGAAATCGTTTTTCGCAGCAGAAACATTTTTTATTTCTCAAACTTGTTTTTTAAGTAATTCGGGCAGGAAGTCTATGTTGACACTGAAAGGATCCGTTACGGAGGGTAAAGCTATCTCGAAGTCCCGCGCCCCCCTTGACGTGTCTTCACGCCTCCCTTGGGGGGCGCGCCCCCCCACTTTGGGAACCGTTGCTGTAGAGGTTTTACTAAGTAAAACGAGGAGTGAAGTGGTTTACCGTTGCCTTCCTCACTAAGTGGAAAAGTACGCTTATCAGCATGCCGGGCCCTTTGAAAAGCACATATTTTCCACTCTGCAAACGACACCTTCATTTCATTCACCACAGGGTCTGGCTGTATAATGAAATTCATTACTTTCAGAGGAGATAACTCTGATTAGTGTCACAGTACACCTCTACCTCTTCTGTTCTTAAATGATTCAGTCATTTAATTGGCTGACCATGTGATAAGAACGCCGGCCGCGTTGGCGATGTTGGTAACGTGCTCGCCTCTCATCACGCGGTCTTGGGTTCGAATCCCACTCGGGCATGGCATTTTTTCATACGTTACAAAAAATTCATTTCATCCTTCACCGTCTGCATTAGCAGCAATTTGCAAAACAGTCGGACGTTAAACCAAAAAAAAAAAAAAAAATGTGATAAGAAACAGAACTATTTATTTTAGCCCTGCAACGAACAGAGTGAGTGTAAATAATTTGACACTCCACCTGTCCGTTATGGGCAGCTATTAAGTTAACTATGTTTTAAACTATAAGTACTTAAAGTACTTAAAACATCAGTCATGATATGATGTAGGCCTAACAATTTCATTTAGAAAAATACTTTTAAAAGTATTTTGTATTTTATATACTTTTGAAAGTATTTTGTTGTTACTTTTTAATCAGCGTGTACACATTTTGATATAATGCGCATGCTCAGTGACGTCATTATTTGTTTACATTAGGAGCAAACTAAGAGAGGCTGACTTCAGGTAATTACATTCTGACATGTCCTGTACTCCTCCTGGAGCCTCCAGGGCGCAAAACAAAAACAAAAAGTAAACAAAAATGAGTCGGGTGAGTGTTTCACATCGGATATTTAAGTGTTAGTGGTTGAATTTCATTTTAAATTGTTTACTTTTAACTTGTTTTGGCAAAGAAAGTCGGGTAAGTGTTTCACACCAGATATTTAAGTGTTAGTGGTTGAATTTCATTTTACATTGTTCACTTTTAACTTGTATTGGCAAGAGAAAGTCGGGTGAGTGTTTCACATCGGATATTTAAGTGTTAGTGGTTGAATTTCATTTTAAATTGTTCACTTTTAACTTGTATTGGCAAGAGAAAGTCGGGTGAGTGTTTCACATCGGGTATTTAAGTGTTAGTGGTTGAATTTCATTTTAAATTGTTCACTTTTAACTTGTATTGGCAAGAGAAAGTCGGATGAGTGTTTCACATCTGATATTTAAGTGTTAGTGGTTGAATTTCATTTTAAATTGTTCACTTTTAACTTGTATTGGCAAGAGAAAGTCGGGTAAGTGTTTCACATCGGATATTTAAGTGGTTGAATTTCATTTTAAATTGTTCACTTTTAACTTGTATTGGCAAGAGAAAGTCGGGTGAGTGTTTCACACCAGATATTTAAGTGTTAGTGGTTGAATTTCATTTTAAATTGTTCACTTTTAACTTGTATTGGCAAGAGAAAGTCTGGTGAGTGTTTCACATCGGATATTTAAGTGTTAGTGGTTGAATTTCATTTTAAATTGTTCACTTTTAACTTGTATTGGCAAGAGAAAGTCTGGTGAGTGTTTCACATCGGATATTTAAGTGTTAGTGGTTGAATTTCATTTTAAATTGTTCACTTTTAACTTGTGTTGGCATGAGAAAGTCGGGTGAGTGTTTCACATCTGATATTTAAGTGTTATAGTGGTTGAATTTCATTTTAAATTGTTCACTTGTAACTTTTTTGGCAAGAGAAAGTCGGGTGAGTGTTTCACATCAGATATTTAAGTGTTAGGGTCGTTAAATTTCATTTTAAATTGTTTGCTTTTAACTTTTATTGGCAAGAGAAAGTCGGGTGAACGTTTCACACCATATATTTAAGTATTAGAGTGGTTGAATTTAATTGCTAATTGTTTACTTATAACTCGTATTGGTAAAAAAAGTCGTGTTAGTGATAATCTCATACCAGATTTTTTTTTAATTTTGAAAAGTCGGTTAAAAGTTGTATTTAAGAGCAACTTGTTGCACAGTATAAACGCACCTTTTGTTGGGAAGAGGTAGGATTGTATTTAATAAAAAATCAGTTATTTAGTGATATTTTCAGGAAGCTTTTCTTTAACAAAGTGAACTAACAATTTCAGTGAGATTTTCACGGAACTTTTCTATCTCTTTTCATCTTATATAGATATCGCGCTCACTCTTACTAAATGTATACGCAGGTAGAAGAGAGTAGAAAAGTTTTGACGGTCTTGAACTTTAACTGCCGGTAAACTTAGCAACAGTTCATTAAATATTTGTTAACTTTTGGTGGGGAAAGAAGCTGGAACTTTCATCGCTTCTGTCTGTTATACACACTCTCACGCCCTTTGCTCGTTCACTAAGCTTTTTTTTACTTTCGTCCCTTTACAAACAACAAACACACACACACACACACACACACACACACACACACACACACACACACACACACACACACACACACACACACACACACACACACATTGTTACGTCGGTAAAAGTAAAATGTGGTTGTTTTAGTAAAAAAAAAACAATAGGGTTTCAAAAACACTTAATACAAATACGATTTACGCCTACTTCTAAAGGGTGGCCGAAAATCTTTCCATTTATTTTTACTTTCTCTTGCCTACAAATTTTATAGGAAGGAAAGTATTGTTTTTATGTCGATTTTCTAAATCGAGTTTTCACCGGATGTAGGCCTACATGTTTCAGACCACCTGAACCCAAGAAAACATGTTTTGAGCGATTGGTCTGTGTGTGTGTTTTTACTTTTGTCTCTTTACAAACAACAAACACACACACATTGTTACGTCGGTAAAAGTAAAATGTGGTTGTATTAGTAAAAAAAAACAATAGGGTGGACGAGAAATCTTAAAATCTTTCCATTTATATTTTTACTTTCTCTTGCCTATATGAATGTATAGGAAGGAAAGTATTGTTTTCATGTAAATTTTTCAAAAATAGAGTCTACACCGGATCAACACGTTTTCAGACCCCCTGAACCCAAGAAAACATGTTTATACCGATTGGTCTGTGTGTGTGTTTTTTTTTTTACTTTCGTCCTTTTATAAACAACACACACACACACTCACATTGTTACGTCGGTAAAAGTAAAATGTGGTTGTATTAGTAAAAAAAAATTATAGGGTTTCAGAAACACTTAATACAAATGCGATTTACGCCTACTTCTAAAGGATTGACGAAAATTTTCCATTTAGTTTTATTTTCTCTTGCCTACAAATTTTATAGGAAGGAAAGTATTGTTTTCATGTCGATTTTTCGTAATTGAGTTTTCACCGGATTTACACGTTTTCAGACGAAAAATCTTGAAAATCTTTCCATTTATATTTTTACTTTCTCTTGCCTATATGAATATATAGGAAGAAAAGTATTGTTTTCATGTCGATTTTCGAAATCGTGTTTTCACCGGATGTACATGTTTCAGACCACCTGAACCCAAGAAAACATGTTTTGAGCGATTGGTGTGTGTGTGTGTTTACTTTCGTCCCTTTACAAACAACAAACACACGCACACACACACACACATATTGTTACGGCGGTAAAAGTAACATGTGGTTGTTTTAGTAAAAAAAACACAATAGGGTTTCAAAAACACTTAATACAAATACGATTTACGCCTACTTCTAAAGGGTGGACGAAAACATGAAAATCTTTCCATTTATATTCTTACTTTCTCTTGCCTATATTAATATAGGAAGGAAGTATGGTTTTCATGTCTATTTTTCGAAATCGAGTTTTCACCGGATCTACACGTTTTCAGACCCCCTGAACCCAAAAAAAATGTTTTTAGCGATTGGACGTGAAACTTAGCGATTGGACACAAACATTTTCATCAAAATCGGTCAACCGGAAGTAGTAGTTTATTCGTGTAATTTTTCATTTTTTTGCAATTTTCTCAAAAACTGGTCCTACGATTTTTTTAAAAATCGCCTCATTTACTAAATGTTGTATGCTCTACAAGATAGGGTAGGCGCCATGTTTGCTGAAATTTTTGGTGAGGGTTTTCACGTAAAAAAATTGTTTTATTTTTAGATTGCGGCTTTAATATGTATTTTAGCGCAAAAATTTACGTAATAAAAGTTGTAGAGAATTTGAAATCCCACAACTTTTTTCAAACTTTTTTTGTATATCGCATAGTTTAGCGGTAATTAGCGATTTTCTGTTTTTTTTTCACGAAAACGTATGAAAAATCGATTTTTTTTTAAAGATTTTGGCTGAAACCCGCGGATATCAAGCGATTACTGCATATAGCGCAAGAGAAAAGAATAAAGTGGAAAATTAATGCGATCGAATATTTTTCCGACACCCGGTTTTTCTGTTAGTGAAACGTCGTTCTACAACAACGAATGCAAATGCTTGAAACAGCTGGTGTGTCTGTCTCTCTTTTAACGTTTATTTATTTATGTATAAATGAAGTGTTAGTTGACTGTAAAGTTACATTCCGTGTTATCCGATCGCAGTTTAGTCATGAGTAATGGAATTCCTCAACACTTCCACCACCACCACCACTCTTAATTCTTATTTATTTTCCTTCTTATTTATTAATATTATTATTATTATGACGTCTATTCAGACATTTCAATTTTGTGACGTCATCATATAGAGTCTTTCTATTGCTACGGAAAAGCAAAGCCGTTGTTAAATTATATTAATAACAATAATGAAAATCATTATGATAGAAACTGCTTCCGTTTTCGTATAATACTCTTTTTGTTTAGTTATTTGTCTTATTAAATTTCACAATACTGTTAAATAAATTAATTTATGTATTTTCTTATGCAATAATAATAAATAATACTTGTCATATTAAAATGATACTGTTTGAATTAATAAATAAATTATATATACTTTACAAGTAAATTGAAAATGTCTAGTTTTCATATTGTTTACTTTATTATTCATTTTGTAAATTTGTTAGGTTTCTAAAATTGAATTTAAAATTTTATTTTTCGTATTTCGTTCTCTTGCTTTTATGAATGTATAGGAATGAAAGTATTGTTTTCATGTAGATTTTTCGAAATCGAGTTTTCACCGGATCTACACGTTTTCAGACCCCCTGAACCCAAAAAACATGTTTATAGCAATTGGTCTGTGTGTGTGTGTGTGTGTGTGTGTGTGTGTGTGTGTGTGTACGCGCGCGCGCGCGCGTGTGAGTGTGTGTGAACAGAATATCTCAGAACGGAACATCGTACGAACTTGAAACTTAAGTTACATACCCTTACCGGACCCGACACGAACATTTTCATCAAAATCTGTCAACCGGAAGTAGTAGTTTATTCGTGTAATTTTTCACTTTTTTGCGATTTTCTCAAAAACAGGTCCTACAATTTTTTTAAAAATCGCCTGATTTACTAACTTTTTTTTTTCTCTAGAAGATAGGGTAGGCACCATGTTTGCTGAAATTCTCGGTGAGGCTGTTTTCACGTAAAAAATTTGTTTCTTTAAGATTGCGGCTTAAATATGCATTTTAGCGCAAACATTTATACAAACAAAGTTGTAGAAAATTTATAAATTCCTACAAATTTTATTTCAAACATTCATTTTATAACGCTTAGTTTAGCAGTAATTAGCGATTTTCTGTTTTTTTCCTCACGAAAACGTGTGAAAAATCGATTTTTGTTAAGATTTCGGCCTTACTAGCTTATGCATTTTACGACAAAATGTGTTTAATCAAATTTATAGAAAATTAAAAGATGTACAGCTTTTATTCAAAGCATTTTTCTCTACAGAGTGGTTTTCCGTATTTTTAAGCCAAACTGAGGCCGATTTTTATTTTGCTTCTTTCAATCATGATTGAAATTAGGTTATGTTTATTGAGGTTAATTTTTTGTTTATTTCTTATGGTTTATTACTAAATGTTAGGTTATATTGTTAATTATTTGCATTGGCAAGAGAATTTTTTGTGAGTGTTTCACACTAGATTTTTACGTACTATAATGGTGAATATCGGATTGGTCTAGAGGTAAAGTCGTCGCCAAAATCAGCTGTTTAACAGGTGATTTTCGGAGACGAAGGTTCCTGGTTCAAATCCTAGTAAAGGTAGTTACTTTTATACGGATTTGAATACTAGACAGTGGTTACCGGTGTACTTTGATGGTTGGGGTTCAATTAACCATACTCTATCAGGAATGGTCGGCCTGAGTCTGTACAAGACTACACAGTCTCATTTACTCGTCATACACATCATCCTCATCTGATTGGGTCATGGGATTGCTTATTGTTCTGAATTGAACAAATTGCAACGTACACATAGGCCTATTAGGAATTTTAAAAAATAATAAATAATAGTGAAGCACCACTACCAACTGAACGGCACTAATTTAATCATATATATATGCCATGTGTTACAGTGGTTTTAATTAACCACCGGCCCGGTGGTGTTACTCTATTGCCAAAACAACTAGGTTGGTGTACCTGGTTCCGAAACGTGTGTTGTTGAATTTTTATTCTACATTATTATTATTATTAATATTAATTATTAGGGTATTGTTTTATTATAGATATATTACCTATGTATTAATAATTTAATTACCTTTTATTATAATAATAACCTAATAACATACTCTGGGCCACTATTTACTCTCTTTAAGCTAAGCTAACAAGGCTTACAATTGAGTTATTTATTAGGTTTTATTTGTATTTAGTATAGTACGTTTGTTTTAGGAAGAAGCTTGTAAGGGGAGGGCGAGTAGGTAGAGTAGGGATAGTTTCAAAGGGGCAATTGTTTTCTCCTTCTCACTTAATGATCATTCCCTCTCTTTCTAACCGTATACTATATTATGCTAGCAGTACACTATTGCCGAATGATTCGACGAATATTCGGGCCAAGTCGCGACAACGAATCTCAGCGAATGTTCTACACGAACTAACCCAGTACATACTCGTCTTTATTGGCGAAACCTCAGTTCGATCGTGTCATCACATAATTCAACGTAGATCAGAAAATGGATTTTGATGTAAGGGTTGCAGCGGATTTTTATATGTACAGTTATGCGTACTACAAATACATTCATGCATACCACCAGAAAAAAATTCAGAAACCTTGGAAACCCTTGGAAGTCCTCCATTTATTGGTAGGCAAATCATAGTGGTTTGTAAACATGTTGCGAGCCAGCTCCCGATCTAATTGATGCCTTCTTCTTCCGCAGGTGGGCTCTAAAGCATGCCATTAGAGATTCCTTCTTCTTTTTTAATTCTACCGCGGAACGGTTTAATTGTTCGCTTAAACGAACCCACGCGTCGTTTATTTGCTTCTTATCCTTGTGTTTTTTATGGCAAGCATCCCATAACACTCCCTCACTATGGTAAGCTTCCAAAAAAACTAAAGTATTTTCATTTGACCATTCCATAGCAATATACACAGTTAAACAGTTATAAAAAAATCTGGTGTGAAACACTCACACAACTTTCTCTTGCCAATATAAATAATTAATAATAAACCTAATATTAGTAATAAAACATTAGAAATAAACAAAAAACTAACCTCAATAAACATAACCTAATTTTAATCATGAGTGAAAGACGCAAAATGAAAATCAACCTCAGTTTGGCTTAAAAATACAGAAAATCACTCTTTCACGCTAAACTAGGCTCTGTAGAGAAAAATGTTCTAAATAAAAGTTGCAGATCTTTTAATTTTCTATAAATTTATTTATGTACACTTTTATTATAAAATGCATACTAAGGCCGAAATCTTAAAAAAATCGATTTTTCTCACGTTTTCGTGAGAAAAAACAGAAAATTGCTAATTACTGCTAAACTAAGCGTTATACAAAAAAATGTTTGAAATAAAAGTTGTAGGTTTTTAAATTCTCTACAACTTTTATTATATAATTTTTTTCGCTAAATTGCATATTAAAGCCGTAATCTTAAAAAAACTTTGTTTTTATGTAAAAACAGCCTCACCCAGAATTTCAGCAAACATGACACCTACCCTATCTTGTAGAGAATAAAAAACTGAGTAAATGATGCGATTTTAAAAAAAATCGTAGGTCCAGTTTTTGAGAAAATCACAAAAAAGTGAAAAATTATACGAATTTCAGACCCCCTTCCGGTTGACCGATTTTGATGAAAATGTTCGTGTCGGGTCCGGTAGTAGTATGTAGCTTAAGTTTCAAGTTCGTACGATGTTCCATTCTTGAGATATTCTGTTCACACACACACACACACACACACACACACAGACCAATCGCTAAAAACATGTTTTTTGGGTTCAGGGGGTCTGAAAACGTATAGATCCGGTGAAAACTCGAATCTTAAAATCGACATGAAAATAATACTTTCCTTCCTATATATTCATATAGGCAAGAGAAAGTAAAAAAATAATATATAAATAAAAAGTAGCCTACACAGTAAATAAATAAGTAAGTAGGTAATGAATAAAATAATAAATAAGTAAGTAGGTAATGAATAAAATAATAAATAAGTAAGTAGGTAATGAATAAAAAGTAAATAAAAAGTATGGTGTAGAGGCAAGGAATAATGTAGCCCGAATGAAGGCGAGTGTGTACTGCTAACAGTTTGGCCCACTACGCTCTCGTTATTCGTCTGTATTCGTCCCCTTTGATTCGTCCAAAGTACCGACTCCAGACCGAACTAAGGCCAATACGAACCATAGCGAGGCGAAGTGGAACGAATAACCACAAATACACCGAGTACACTATCGTATTCGCCTGACTTCGCCTACATTCGGCGATAGTGTATTGCTAGCATTACAACTACGAGGTGCTTCCCCCACCACTAAACAGAACAGCTCAGCGGCACACAGCGTTAGAGGGAAAGCTTCTAGCTAAAGGGTGATTCAAAAAGAGCGCCGGTTTTTAAACGGCTGGTAAATTTTTGTTTATCGGTTGGCAACATTGTTTGACCTCATTTCTATTTTGGAGAACATTCCGATTGACGATTCAGTTGTAGTTTCTCTTGTATGCACAGTGAGTGACAGTTTGGTGCGGCTTTTGGTCGGGCGGTGTCATCGGCCCTTACTTTTTTGAAAATCAAGAAGGACAAGCCGTGACAGTAAATGGAGACCGAACCGTACGATGATTAGGGAGTTTTTGTGGCGTCATTTGGATGGAATGGACATTGACGAGTTGTGGTTTCAGCAGGATGGTGCCACCTGTCACGCTGCACGAGAAACAATGTTGTTGCTCCGTGAACGGTTCCAGGATCGCATCATTTCTCGTAATTCCGACCATCAATGGCCACCAAGGTCGTGTGACTTGACACCTTGTGACTTTCATCTTTGGGGTCATCTGAAGTCATTGGTGTATGCCAATAAACCCCGAAACATCAATGACTTGAAGGAGGAAATTCGACGGGTTATCGGGCAAATGGAAGTCGAAACTTGTCGTGCAGTAATATCCAATTTCATGGACAGAGTTGATGCGTGCCAGCGCAGTAGAGGAGGACACATACATGCATGACATCATTTTTCATACATAAAATCGGAAGGAAAGATGAACTTGTTGATGTATTTATTTTCAGTTTTTCAATAAAATAAATCTCTTAATTTGATATATCAAAACCGGCGCTCTTTTTGAATCACCCTATAGAACAAATGACCTGTACCTAAAACCTTCAACTGCGTATAGTCACCTGAGTCACGAGTTTGCCGTTGTTTGCAACGAGGGGTAAAGGGAGAAAAGCATCGGTGCGCATGCGCGACTGCTGTAATTTCAGTATGACAGACATAACAACTTATACTATACCCAGAGCGTATACAGTAAATCGCGGAATCTTTTGTAAGATAACTGTACGAATATAACTATTTACCGTAAAAACAAATGTTGGTTTCTCGAAAACGTGGTCGAACTATTCACAGTGCTGAACGCAATGTAATAAAATGTTGTGAAGTTGAAGCTAAACAAAAATGTCTATCCGTGCCTCTTAACAAAAGCCGTGAGCGAGCGGCTAACTACTCAGATGATTCTCTTTGAACAATTCTAAAAATAAAGAAGGAAATTAAGGACGTGAAGAAGCTATTCTTTAACAGTTTTTTTATCACCTAGCAAAAAAAGAAAACGGTTAGGTAGATACTAGAGATTTTTTTTTGTTTAACGTCCGACTGTTTTGCAGTTACTGCTAATGCAGACGGTGAAGGATGAAATGACTTTTGTAACGAATGAAAATATGCCTGAATGCGATTCGAACCCAAGACCGCATGATGAGAACTCTCATCATGCGGTCTTGAATAGTGGCCCAGAGTATGTTATTAGGTTATTATTATAATAAAAGGTAATTAAATTATTAATACATAGGTAATATATCTATAATAAAACAATACCCTAATAATTAATATTCATAATAATAATGTAGAATAGAAATTCAACAACACACGTTTCGGAACCAGGTACCCCAACCGAGTTGGTTTGGCAATAAGAGTAACGCCACCGGCCGGTGGTTAATTAAAACCAATGTAACACATGGCATGTTATGATTAAATTAGTGCCGTTCAGTTGGTAGTGGTGCTTCACCATTTTTTTTTTTTTTAATTCCTAATGTGTGTACGTTGCAATCTGTTCAATTCAGAACTATAAGCAACCCCATGACCCAATCAGATGAGGATGATGTGTTTGACGAGTAAATGAGACTGTGTAGTCTTGTACAGACTCAGGCCGACCATTCCTGAGAGAGTATGGTTAATTGAACCCCAACCATCAGAGTACACCGGTAACCACTGTCTAGTATTCAAATCCGTATAAAAGTAACTACCTTTACTAGGATTTGAACCAGGAACCTTCGTCTCCGAAAATCACCTGTTAAACAGCTAATTTTGGCGACGACTTTCCCTTTAGACCAATCCGATATTCACCATTATAGTACGTAAAAATCTAGTGTAAAACACTCACAAAAAATTCTCTTGCCAATGCAAATAATTAACAATATAACCTAACATTTAGTAATAAACCATTAGAAATAAACAAAAATCTAACCTCAAAAAACATAACCTAATTTTAATCATGAGTGAAAGACGCAAAATGAAAATCGGCCTCAAGTTTGGCTTAAAAATACGGAAAATCACTATGTAGAGAATTCTATTGTAGAGAGTTCTCATCATGCGGTCTTGGGTTCGAATCGCATTCAGGCACGGCATATTTTCATACGTTACAAAAATCATTTCATCCTTCACCGTCTGCATTAGCAGTAATTGCAAAACAGTCGGACGTTAAACAAAAAAAAAATCTCTAGTATCTACCTAACCGTTTTCTTTTTTTGCTAGGTAATAACAAAACTGTTAAAGAATAGCTTCTTCACGTCCTTAATTTCCTTCTTTATTTTTAGAATTGTGGAAACAGAATCATCTGAGTAGTAAGCCGCTCGCTCACGGCTTTTGTTAAGATACTAGAGAGACTGATAATAAAAACGCCGGTGACAGCAATAGTAAAGAAGACGATTCATTCGTAATTACAGTAAATCAAACATTTCTAGTCTTGTAATTAAGCTTTAGGCAATATTACAGGTCACATTTATTTCTTATAAGGTCTATGAAGAAAACATTTTCTCGGAATAAACCACAGCTTACAAAATTAATGTAAAACTGCACGGTAGTGAAATGTACGAGTAGTGTCTCAATGTTGAGGTTGGCAGCGCTGTAAATTTTTCACTTCTATTTCCTCACGGCCCTTTCTTACGCAAAAGGCAATCTCGTGATTTCAGTATCTATACCAAAGGATATGAAAAATACTAAAAATTTTAAACGCTTTTGTACATTGATGATCATCGCGATAAACTGAGAAAAACAGAAAATCGCTGATTACCGCTAGTTTAAGCATTACGAGTATTGCGTTATACAAAAAAATGTTTGAAATAAAAGTTGTAGAGTTTTAAATTCGTTACCACTTTTACTAGATACATTTTTACGCTAAAATGCATATATAAGTTGCAATGTTAAAAAAACTATTTTTTTACAAAAAAAAAACAGCCTCACTAAGAATTTACTGTGGATATTTACGGTTGAGGATACAAAGACGTTTTTCTGATGTTAGTATATTTCATTTTATTTTTTACTTTCTCATGCCTATATGAATATATAGGAAGGAAAGTATTGTTTTCATGTCGGTTTTTAGAAATTGACTTTTCACCGGATCTACACGTTCTCAGACCCCCTGAACCCAACAAAACATGTTTTATCGATTGGTCTGTGTGTGTGTGTGTGTGTGAACAGAATATCTCAAGAACGGAAGATCGTACGAACTTGAAACTTGAAACTTAAGTTACATACCACTACCGGACACGACACGAACATTTTCATCAAAATCGGTCAACTGGAAGTAGTAGTTTATTCGTGTAATTTTTCATTTTTTGGAGATTTTCTCAAAAAATGGTCTTACGATTTCTTAAAAATCGCCTGATTTACTAACTTTTTTTTGCTCTACAAGATAGGGTAGGTACCATGTTTGCTGAAATTCTCGGTGAGGCTGTTTTCACGTAAAGAAATTGTTTTTTTAAGATTACGGCTTTAATGTGCATTTTAGCGCAAAAATTTATATAATTTAAGTGGTTACCGGTGTACTTTGATGGTTGGGGTTGAATTAACCGTACTCTTTCTGGAATGGTCGGCCTGAGTCTGTACAGGACTACACCTCAGTTACACGTCATACACATCATCCTCATATCATTGGGTCATGGGGTTGCTTATTGTTCAGAATTGAACAGATTGCAACGTACACAAATTAGGGATTACAAAAAATATATAGATTAGAACGGCTGTTCCACAAACTTTTGGGTTACAGGCAATCAGAGTTACCAACAGAACATTTCAAAATTTCCTACTATCTTAGTCTGAATTACTGCAACTCCACCGTTCTTTTACGATGGCCCAGTATACTACTGTATATATACAGGGTGATTCACGAAGATATGCAGAAACTTTAGGAGCTCATCATAAATATAAAAATCTGGTGTGAAACACTCACACAACTTTCTCTTGCCAATGCAAATAATTAACAATAAACCTAACATTATTAATAAAATATTAGAAATAAACAAAAAACTAACCTCAAAAACATAACCTTATTTTAATCATGAGTGAATGATGCAAAATGAAAATCAACCTCAGTTTGGCTTAGAAATACGGAAAATCACTCTTTCTCTCTAAACTAGGCTCTGTAGAAAAAAATGCTTTAAATAAAAGTTGTAGATCTTTTAATTTTCTATAAATTAAATTGTATACACTTTTGTCGTAAAATGCGTACTAAGGCCGAAATCTTAAAAAAATCAATTTTTCACACATTTTCGTGAGAAAAAAAAACAGAAAATCGCAAATTACCGCTAAACTAAGCGTTATACAAAAAATTGTTTGAAATAAAAGTTGTAGAATTTTCAATTCTCTACAACTTTTATTATATAACGTTTTGCGCTAAAATGCATATTAAAGCTGTAATCTTAAGAAAACAACGTTTTTACGTAAAAACAGCCTCACCCAGAATTTCAGCAAACATGACGCCTACCCTATCTTGTAGACAATAAAAAAATTGAGTAAACCAGGCGATTTTAAAAAAAATCGTAGGACCAGTTTTTGAGAAAATCGCAAAAAAGTGAAAAATTATACGAATAAACTACCACTTCCGGTTGACCGATTTTGATGAAAATGTTCGTGTCGAGTCCGGTAGTGGTACTTGACTTAAGTTTCAAGTTCGTACGATGTTCCATTCTTGAGATATTCTGTTCACACACATACATACACACACACACACAGACCAATCGCTAAAAACATGTTTTTTGGGTTCAGGGGGTCTGAAAACGTATAGATCCGGTGAAAACTCGATTTCGAAAAATCGACATGAAAACAATACTTTCCTTCCTATATATTCATATAGGCAAGAGAAAGTAAAAATAATGAAAAACGTTCATATAAACATGGGTCCGGAAATGCTCAGTTTCCGAGTTACGGCTAGCAAAAGTTTCGCCTGGATTTCAGCTCACCAGGTGAAATGAGGTCTTCCTGGAATTCTGGTAAGGTAGATTAAGGGGCGAATTCAATCATTTCTTATGGTTTTTGATCTGATAAATTGAATAAAACAGGTCCCAGAACTGTAAGTTAAATAGTTTTTAAGAAAACCAGTGTCAGATGCAAAAAATGGAGTGAAAAACACATTTTTTTCATCTTTGGGCAAGAATAACTTTGTTATTTCACCAAGAAACAGTTAAAATTTTTCAATAAAACATGTAGAAAATTTTATTCTGAACAAACAGGTGTAAATTAAGTACACAGAAAGCGAAAAGATGTTTGATTAAATGAATTTTTATTCATAATAGTACAAAGTAAAATTAACCGGAAAAACTAAGATAAAAAAATGTGTTTTTTTTCGCTCCATTTTTTGCATTTGACACTGGTTTTCTCAAAAACTATTCGCTTTCTGTGTACTTAATTTACACCGGTTTGTTCAGAATAAAATTTTCTACATGTTTTATTCAAAAATTTTAACTGTTTCTTGGTGAAATAACAAAGTTATTCTTGCCCAAAGATGAAAAAATGTGTGTTTCACTCCATTTTTTGCATCTGACACTGGTTTTCTTAAAAACTATTTAACTTACAGTTCTGGGACCTGTTTTATTCAATTTATCAGATCAAAAACCATAAGAAATGATTGAATTCGCCCCTTAACCTACCTTACCGGAATTCCAGGAAGACCTCATTTCACCTGGTGAGCTGAAATCCAGGCGAAACTTTCGCTAGCCGTAACTCGGAAACGGAGCATTTCCGGACCCATGTTTATATGAACTTTTTTCATTATTTTTACATGTACAATAAGCTCCCAAAGTTTCTGCATATCTTCGTGAATCACCCTGTATAGTAAATTAATAACATCGGATGATTAATTAACTATTTCTATAAAATACAAAATTTATATAGCAATCCAGAATCTTCAACATAAAAAGTTATAGCTTATGTTGTATGAAAAGGAAGGACAGGAGTGTGGAGCAAGGAGGGGATGACACAGTTTAGTTTAGATTTAAATTAGTTTCAGTTAAGATTAGTTGATGAGTTTAGAATGGATCAATTCCTTAGGGAGCTAATTAGATAAGTTTTAAGTTAAGTTTAGGGAAGAAGTACCCATACAAGGGTCATAAATGGAGGACGATGACTAATAAAAGCAGTTAACTTTCTTAGTGTGGGCTTACTAAGCCCCATTATTGTTGTTATTATTATTATTATTATAATTAATATAATTTTAGAATTAATTAATGGCATTTAATAGAGGATATTTAAGATGAAGAAGAAGGAGGAGAAGGAGGAGGTGGTTGTGGAGGAGTGGAGAAGGAGGAGGATGAGGAGGAGGAGAAGGAGAAGAAAGGAGCCACGTGTTACATTAGGAAAAGTTAATTGGTTCTAATCGACTAGCATATTGTGTAGTAGTCTACGGGTTGATCTATTTTTCAATACACTGTATTGTGCGCTACAATTTATTTCAATTAATCTAATTAATTTATGCATGAAACGAATTGATTTTTTTTTTTAAATAGTAGTTATATATCTCGACCGTTACTTTTGATTAATTATAGTTCTAAAATTTTTCATTAATTAAATTTACAACAGGGTGGTTCTAAAGTATTCGTATTTTAAAATTTTTTTTAAAGAAAATTTTGGGATAGATATTGGTTATAACAGGCTGGTGGAGTGTGTTATATTATTTACACTTTTTACTTTCCCTTACCTATATGAATATATAGGAAGGAATGTATTGGTTTCGTGTCGATTTCAGGATATCGGGTTTCCACCGGATCTAAACGTTTTCAGACCCTCTGAACCCAAAAAACATGTTTTTAGAGATTGGTGTGTCTGTGCGTGAGTGTGTGTGTGAACAGAATATCTCAAGAACGGAAAATCGTACGAACTTCAAACTTAAGTTACATGCCACTACTGGACTCGACACGAACATTTTCATAAAAATCTGTCAACTGGAAGTAGTAGTTTATTCGTGTAATTTTTCACTTTTTTACGATTTTCTCAAAAACGGGTCCTACGATTTTTTTACTTTCTCTTGCCTATATGAATATATAGGAAAGAAAGTATTGTTTTCATGTCGATTTTTCAAATCAAGTTTTTACCAGATCTACACGTTTTCAGACCCTTTGAATTCGAAAAACATGTTTTTAGCGATTGGTCTGTGAATGTGTGTGTGTTAACAGAATATCTCGAAGAATGGAACATTGTACGAACTTGAAACTTGAACTTAAGTTACATGCCACTACCGGACTCGACACGAACATTTTCATCAAAATCGGTCAACCGGAAGTAGTAGTTTATTCGTGTAATTTTTCACTTTCTTACGATTTTCTCAAAAAAGGGTCCTACGATCTTTTTTAAAAACGCCTGGTTTACTAAATTTTTTATGCTCTACAAGATAGGATAGGCGCTATGTTTGCTGAAATTCTTAATGAGGCTGTTTTCACGTAAAAAAAAATGTTTTTTTAAATTGCGGCTTTAATATCTATTTAAGCGCAAAAATGTATATAATAAAAGTTGTCGACAATTTAAAATCCTAAAACTTTTATTTAGCAATTTTTACTTTCTCTTGCCTATATGAATATATAGGAAGGAAAGTATTGTTTTCATGTCGATTTTTCGAAATCGAGTTTTCACCGGATCTATACGTTTTCAGACCCCCTGAACCCAAAAAACATGTTTTTAGCGATTGGTCTGTGCGTGTGTGTGTGTGTGAACAGAATATCTCAAGAACGGAACATCGTACGAACTTGAAACTTGAAACTTAAGTTACATATCACTACCGGACCCGACACGAACATTTTCATCAAAATCGGTCAACCGGAAGTAGTAGTTTATTCGTATAATTTTTCACTTTTTTGCGATTTTCTCAAAAACTAGTCCTACGATTTTTTTTAAAATCAACTGGTTTACTACATTTTTTATGCTCTACAATATAGGGTAGGCGCCATGTTTGCTGAAATTCTGCTTGAGGCTGTTTTTACGTAAAAACATTTTATTTTTAAGATTGCGGCTTTAATATGCATTTTAGCGCAAAACGTTATATAATAAAAGTTGTAGAGAATGTAAAATTCTACAATTTTTATTTCAAACATTTTTTTGTATAACGCTTAGTTTAGCGGTAATTTGCAATTTTCTGTTTTTTTTTCTCACGAAAACGTGAGAAAAATCGAGTTTTTTAACATTTCGGTCTTAGTATGCATTTTACGACAAAAGTGTATATAATTAAATTTATAGAAAATTAAAAAGTCTACAACTTTTGTTTAGAGCATTTTTCTCTACAGAGCCTAGTTTAGCGTGAAAGCGTAATTTTCCGTATTTTTAAGCCAAACTGAGTTCGATTGTCATTTTGCGTCATTCACTCATGATTTAAATAAGGTTATGTTTTTGAGGTTAGTTTTTGTTTATTTCTAATATTTTATTAATAATGTTAGGTTTATTATTAATTATTTGCATTGGCAAGAGAAAGTTGTGTGAGTGTTTCACACCAGATTTTTTTTTCAGGAAAATCCGTAAAACATTGAGATATTTTAAGATTGCGGCCTTAGTATACATACGTTTTACGACAAAAATGTTTAGAATATAAGTTATAGGATATTTTTAAAAATCTACAACTTTTATTTCAAGCACTTTTCTCTACAGAGCCTAGTGTAGGGACAATTACTGATTTTCCGTATTCTCCTAACTTCTACAGAGGTTAATTTTACGATATTTATTATGCGTAGTTCACTCATGATTAAAATTAGGTTTTGTTTTTTCATTTTACATTGTTTACTCTTGATTAAACATAAGTTGTTATTAGGTTGGTGGTGGGGGGTATTTGTATTGGCAAGAGAAAGCCGTGTGAGTGTTTCACACCAGATGTTAACGATATGTATTCTTTGTGTTTAGTGAGCGTACGCAGTATCGAATGGTGGGAAAATTAAAGTACGTAGCCCGCTGTTGGTGACTGATGGTTGTGTGTGTGTGTGCGTGTGTGTGTGTGTGTGTGTTTTTTTATCTAATAGACTAATAGCAGCTAGTTATGCGACTATCTTTTGTAATCCAATTATCTTAATTAACGCCGGACGGCCAGCCGTTAGCCCCTGCTTAATCCATTAGTACTTCAGTTGAGTGAGTTGCGCTTGTGACATAATGCCCTTGCCAACCCCACCCCCGCCCCTCACCCAATACTCCCAACGCTCGCTCTTCTTTTCTTTCCCATTCCCATGATTTTCATTTTTCCGTTTTTCTATTCGTATATTTACATATTTTTACTTTCTCTTGTGTAAATGAATATATAAGAAAGTAAGTATTGTTTTCATGTCGATTTTTACGAATTCACTCTTCATCGGATCTACACGTTTTCAGAACCCCTGAACCCAAAAAAACATGTTTTTAGCGATTGGTCTTTGTGTGTGTGTGTGTGTGCGTGCGTGCGTGCGTGCGTGGGTGTGTGTGTGTGAACAAAATATCTCAAGAACGGAACATCGTACGAACTTGAAACTTAAGTTACATACCACTATAGGACCCGACACAAACATTTTTATCAAAAACGGTCAACCGGAAGTAGTAGTTTGTTCGTGTAATTTATAACTTTTTTGCGATTTTCTCAAAAACTGGTCCTACGGTTTTTTTTTGTTAAATCGCCTCGTTTTCTAAATGTTTTTATGCTCTACAAGATAGGGTAGGCGCCATGTTTGCTGAAATTCTTCATGAGGTTGTTTTCACGTAAAAAAATATTTTATTTAAGATTACGGCTTTAATATTTATTTTAGCGCAAAAATTTATTACCGCTAAACTAAGCGTTATACAAAAAAATGTTTGGAATAAAAGTTGTAGGATTGTCAATTCTCTACAATTTTTATTATATACATTTTTGCGCTAAAATGCATATTAAAGTCGCAATCTGAAAAAAACAATTTGTTTACGGGAAAACAACCTCCCCAAGTTTTTCAGCAGATATGGTGCCTACCCTTTTTTGTAAAGCACAATAAATTTAGTTTATTAGGCGATTTTTAAAAAAATCGTAGGGGCGTTTTTGAGAAAATCGTAAAAAAGTGAAAAATGACACGAATAAACTGCTACTTCAGGTTGACCGAGTTAGATGAAAATGTTTGAATCGAATCCTCTTGTGGTATCTAACTTCTTCTAGTTTTAAGTTCGTACGATGTTCTGTTCTTGAGATATTCTGTTCACTCACACACACACACACACACACACACACAGACCAATCGCTAAAAACATGTTTTTTGGGTTCAGGGGGTCTGAAAACGTTTCGATCCGCTGATAACTCGATTTCTTAAAATCGACATGAAAACAATACTTTCCTTTCTATAATATTCATATAGGCAAGAGAAAGTAAAAATATTTTTTAACATAGGTTATACGTTTCATTATTCACATGGACATGAGGAAGTCGTGTGAATGTTTCACATAAAAGTATTTCTTCGTATTATGTAGAAAATGTATATGATAAAAATTTTGTAATTTATTTTTGGTTTTGTTTCAGGTATGTTTTCTTTTGAGTTTACCTGGTTTTCTTGTAAGTACTTCAGAAATGATTATTGTTGTACATTACACGTAATAGACGCTGTAAGTTAGTGCTATTCGCCACACAATTTGATTGTCATTCGTAGAATTTTTAAATAACCGGTATTTACCTTTGTTAGGTCACGAACCGATTTAGAGGCTAAAAAAAATTCGAAAAAGGCCGCGAGACGACATTTCAGCCCCGTGAATGAACGGCCATGAGCCGATATTTCGGCACCAATTTTTCTTGTTCATTTACTAATTTTATTCTTTATGGATTTTAACAAATTTTTATTTTCTCTTGCCCTACAAAATAAATATGAAAGGAAAGGTCATCATTTCGATTTTTTCTAAATCGAGTTTTCACCGGAAGTACACGTTTTCAGGCGTCCTTTTTTTATTTAAATTCCTAACGTGTGTACATTGCAATCTGTTCAATGCAGAACAATAAGCAACCCCGTGACCCAATCAGATGAGGATGATGTGTATGACGTGTAAATGAGGTGTAGTCTTGTTCAGACTCAGGCCGACCATTCCTGAGGCAGTATGGTTAATTAAACCCCAACCATCAAAGTACACCGGTAACCACTATCTAGTATTCAAATCCGTATAAAATTAACTACTTTTACTAGGATTTGAACCTGGAACCATCGTCTCCGAAAATCAGTTGTTAAACAGCTGACTCGCGGCGACGACTTTACCTCTAGACCAACCGGTGGGTCTTCAGGCCTCCTGAACCCCCAAAAAAAATGGTTTTAGCGATTGGTCTGTGTGTGAACAAAATATCTCAAGAACAGAAAAGCGTTCGAAGTTGAAACTTGAAACTTATGTTACATACAAACCCACCGGGTTGGTCTAGAGGTAAAGTCGTCACCAAAATCAGCTGTTTAACAGCTGATTTTCGGAGACGAAGGTTCCTGGTTCAAATCCTAGTAAAGGTAGTTACTTTTATACGGATTTAAATATTAAAAAATGGTTTCCGGTGTACTTTGATGGTTGGGGTTTAATTAACCATACTCTCTCAGGAATGGTCGACCTGGGTCTGTACAAGACTACACCTCATTTACACATCATGCACATCATTCTCATCTGATTGGGTGGGTCGTGGGGTTGCTTATTGTTCTCAATTGAACAGATTGCAACGTACACACATTAGGGATTACAAATAAAAAAACTGTTTTTAATACTCTCAGCTGTGTTTGTTCAGCTTTCTAACCAAATGTTGATAGGAAATTTACTTGTTTGTGTACATTTTGTTTTTTATTTTTGCCATTTTGTGTTTTTACCCGTTCCCGTAAA
Source organism: Catonia carolina (assembly GCA_035578175.1). Classification (NCBI taxonomy): domain Eukaryota; kingdom Metazoa; phylum Arthropoda; class Insecta; order Hemiptera; family Achilidae; genus Catonia; species Catonia carolina. The sequence continues at coordinate 112,898,260 of JAQMRL010000003.1, forward strand.
TTTAGATTTTTACTTTCTCTTGCCTATATGAATATATAGGAAGGAAAGTATTGTTTTCATGTCGATTTTTCGAAATCGAGTTTTCACCGGATCTATACGTTTTCAGACCCCCTGAACCCAAAAAACATGTTTTTAGCGATCGGTCTGTGTGTGTGTGTGTGTGCGTGCGTGTGTGTGTGTGTGTGTGTGTGTGTGTGTGTGTGTGTGTGTGTGTGTGTGTGTGTGAACAGAATATCTCAAGAACGGAACATCGTACGAACTTGAAACTTGAAACTTAAGTTACATATCACTACCGGACCCAACACGAACATTTTCATCAAAATCGGTCAACCGGAAGTAGTAGTTTATTCGTATAATTTTTCACTTTTTTGCGATTTTCTCAAAAACTAGTCTACAATTTTTTTTAAAATCAACTGGTTTACTACATTTTTTATGCTCTACAATATAGGGTAGGCGCCTTGTTTGCTGAAATTCTGCTTGAGGCTGTTTTTACGTAAAAACATTTTCTTTTTAAGATTGCGGCTTTAATATGCATTTTAGCGCAAAACGTTATATAATAAAAGTTGTAGAGAATGTAAAATTCTACAACTTTTATTTCAAACTTTTTTTGTATAACGCTTAGTTTAGCGGTAATTTGCGATTTTCTGTTTTTTTTCTCACGAAAACGTGAGAAAAATCGATTTTTTTAACATTTCGGTCTTAGTATGCATTTTACGACAAAAGTGTATATAATTAAATTTATAGAAAATTAAAAGATCTACAACTTTTGTTTAAAGCATTTTTCTCTACAGAGCCTAGTTTAGCGTGAAAGCGTGATTTTCCGTATTTTTAAGCCAAACTGAGTTCGATTGTCATTTTGCGTCATTCACTCATGATTAAAATAAGGTTATGTTTTTGAGGTTAGTTTTTGTTTATTTCTAATATTTTATTAATAATGTTAGGTTTATTATTAATTATTTGCATTGGCAAGAGAAAGTTGTGTGAGTGTTTCACACCAGATTTTTAACTTTATGGTTTGACGGATTAAGTTGCAAAAATGTCAGTAGCTCGAGCAACCCGACAACTACAATTTAAGTTTCATTTCCGTATCGCTTACCAATCTTGTGAAAAATGAACCTCTAAAAATAGCAAATTTAACATTGGCGGGATACAAAGTACAGTCTTCCCTTAAAGACAAAAATTTACATAATCAATGTTACAGGAAATAAAAATGTACAAATTTTATTGCAAGCATTTTTTCTGCACAGCTTAGTTTAGCGTCAATTAGTGATTTTCCGTATTTTTAAAATTCTTCTGAGATTAATTTACATTATGCGTCACCACTCATGATTACATTTTTACTTTCTCTTGCCTATATGAATATATAGGCAAGAGAAAGTATTGTTTTCATGTCGATTTTAAGAAATCGAGTTTTCACCGGATCTATACGTTTTCAGACCCCCTGAACCCAACACAACATGTTTTTAGCGATTGGTCTGTGTGTGTGTGTGTGTGTGTGCGTGTGTGCGCGCGCGCGCGCGTGTGTGTGTGTACAAAATATCTCAAGAACGGAACATCGTACGAACTTGAAACTTAAAACTTAAGTTACATACCACTACCGGACCCGACACGAACATTTTCATCAAAATCGGTCAACCGGAAGTAGTAGTTTATTCGTGTAATTTGTCACTTTTTTGTGATTTTCTCAAAAACTGGTCCTACGATTTTTTTAAAAATCGCCTGGTTTACTCAACTTTTTATTCTCTACAAGATAGGGTAGGCGCTATTTTTGCTGAAATTCTTGGTGAGGCTGTTTTAACGTAAAAACGTTGTTTTTTTTAAGATTACGGCTTTAATATGCATTTTAGCGCAAAAGTTTATATAACAAAAGTTGTAGAGAATTTTAAATTCTACAACTTTTATTTCAAACATTTTTTTGTATACCGCTTAGTTTAGCAGTAATTAGCGATTTTCTGATTTTTTCTCACGAAAACGTGTGAAAAATCGATTTTTTTAAGATTTCGGCTTTAGTACGCATTTTACGACAAAAGTGTATATAATCAAATTTATAGGAAATTAAAAGATCTACAACTTTTATTTATAGCATTTTTCTCTACAGAGCGTAGTTTAGCGTGAAAGAGTGATTTTCCGTATTTTTAAGCCAAACTGAGGTAGATTTTCATTTTGCGTCTTTCACTCATAATTAAAATAAGCTTATGTTTTTGAGGTTAGTTTTTTGTTTATTTCTAGTTTTATTACTAATGTTAGGTTATATTGTTTAAATTTTTTGCACTGGCAAGAGAAAGTTGTGTGAGTGTTTCACACCAGATTTTTACAGGTTACATTTTTCATTATTTACGTTGGCTAGAGAAAGTGTGAGTGTTTCACACCAGATTGTTTAATGATAAAATAAGATTTTATGCGGTTGACATTTTGAAGGAATACAATGAAGATTGATGACGTTTTAAATGCATAATATTTTCTTTTGCCTTATCTTACCGACCTCACAAATCGTTAAAAAAAAATGTAGAAACGATGATGGAAACACTGAAAGATCTTTAACTTAGATAGTAGATTTTCAAGGGGAAAATAAGAAAGGAAAGAAAAGAACAGAAAAAGGTAAAATCATGCGTAACTGCCTTTCTCATTTTTATAATATCTGTAGTAATATATTTGTTATTAAAACTTTGGTCGCGTCGTCCTTCTGTCGCCCTTAAAAACTGTTTAACATAATTTTATGTATTTTTCTTATCCATTGCACCTATCTTCTAATAGTTATCGTTAAATATCATAAAGTACACGGTGACCAGAAACTTTTTTGACATTTACATTTTTACTTTCTCTTGCCTATATGAATATATAGGAAGGAAAGTATTGTTTTCATGTCGATTTTTCGAAATCGAGTTTTCACCGGATCTATACGTTTTCAGACCCCCTGAACCCAAAAAAACATGTTTTTTACCGATTGGTCTGTGTGTGTGTGTGTGTGTCTATACAAAATATCTCAAGAACGGAACATCGTAAGAACTTGAAACTTGAAACTTAAGTTACATACCCTTACCAGACCCGACACGAACATTTTCATCAAAATTGGTCAACCGGAAGTAGTAGTTTATTCGTATAATTTTTCACTTTTTTGCAATTTTCAGAAAAACTGATCCTACGATTTTTTTAAAAATTGCCTGGTTTACTCAATTTTTTATTCTCTACAAGTTAGGGTAGGCACCATGTTTGCTGAAATTCTTGGTGAGGGTGTTTTCACGTAAAAACAGTGTTTTTTTAAGATTACGGCTTTAATATGTAGACTATTATAGCGCAAAAATTTATATAATAAAAAATGTAGAGAATTTATAATTCTACAACTTTTATTTATTTCAAATATGTATTTTTGTATAACGCTTAGTTTAGCGGTAATTAGCGATTTTCTGTTTTTTTCTCACGAAAACGTGTGAAAAATCGATTTTTTTAAGATTTCGGTTTAGTATTCATTTTATGACAAAAGTATATATAATCAATTTTATAGAAAATTAAAAGATCTACAACTTTTATTTAGAGCATTTTTCTCTACAGAGCCTAGTTGAGCGTGAATGAGTGATTTTCCATATTTTTAGGCCAAACTGAGGTTGATTTTCATTTTGCGTGTTTCTCTCATGATTGAAATAAGGTTAGTTTTTTATTTATTTCTAATGTTTTATTACTAATGTTAGTTTTATTGTTAATTATTTGCACTGGCAAGAGAAAGTCGTGTGAGTGTTTCACACTAGATTTTTTTGACTTTACCTTCACGAGCGCGCACGTACATACATACGCACACACACACTCCGAGTGTCCGCTACGTCAACATTAATCTATGACAACCCCTCTTCCCCTCTTTTCATGCTTCCCCCTCTTTGTCTCCCTTTCTCTCTTTGGCTGTCCCACTGGCGTAATGGTTAGCACAACTATCTAATACAAAAATTACAAATTTTTTTTAAAAATAAATTTATAAAAACAAAGGTTATCAGTAAAAAAAAATTCGGTTTGGTTTACAATAAAAATATAACGATGATTTTTATACCTGAATAAATAAAGGTAAAATAGCTGTAAGGGTTTTCTACTTTAACCAAAATTATTTTAACAGAACTGTTTTTAACAAAAACAAAAAATCTTTTTAAAGTTTATGTAAATAACGGTACAAAATTTTAACCGGTATTTGTTAAAATAAAATTTACAGAAAATTTATTGTAACGGTTACTTCGGGTTCTTTCGAGATCTATTTATTAACAAATGATAAATAAATTACTACTAATTAATCATTAGACTAAATTAATTACAAAAGTTATTAAAAATTTAAATAAAAAAAATATGGTGTAAAAGACACACACAAATTTCTCTTGTTTATGTAAATAAAACCCACCGGGTTGGTCTAGAGGTGAAGGCGTCGTCAAAATCAGCTGTTTAACAGCTGATTTTCGGAGACGAAGGTTCCTGGTTCAAATGCTAGTAAAGGTAGTTACTTTTAAACGGATTCGAATGCAAGACGGCGGTTACCGGTGTACTTTGATGGTTGGGGTTTAATTAACCATACTCTCTCAGGAATGGTCGACCTGAGTCTGTCGAAAACTGCACCTCATTTACACGTCATACATATCATCTTCATCTGATTGGGTCATGGGGTTGCTCATTTTTCTGAATTGAACAGATTGCAACGTACACACATTGTTGTTGTTTAGGTCATCAGCCACATTGCTGGTTTGAACCTGTAGAGGTTTTACTAAGTAAAATTAGGAGTGAGGTGGTTTACAATTGCCTTCCTCACTGAGTGGAAAAGTACGCTTATCAGCATGCCGAGCCCTCTGAAAAGCACATATTTTCCACTCTGCAAATGACACCTTCACTTCATTCACCACAGGGTCTGGCTGTATAATGAAATTCATTACTTCCAGAAGAGATAACTCTGATTAGTGTCTTTTACAACTCTACCTCTTCTGTTCTTAAATGATTCAGTCATTAAATTGGCTGACCATGAGATAAGAAACAGAACTATTTATTTTAGCCCTGCAACGAACAGATTGAGTGTAAATAATTTGACACTCCACCTGTCTGTTATGGGCAGGTACACACATTAGGGATAATAAAAAAAATGAAGATTCTCTTTATCACTTTTACTTTTCAGTCACCCTGTATTACAGAAACAAACCGTATATCCATTCTTGTATTTTTTTCCAACTTTTTATTCTAATACTTCTTCTTCCTTCTCACCCGATGACAGTACTCTTATTTATTCATTCTTATCCGATTATATCTTTTCTTCTATAATATTTTCTTCGTTCCATAAACTTGAAGATTTTAACTCACATTGACTGCCCAAGGAAGTAGTCCTTTTAAAAACCCATCATAAAGTTTAATTTTTTCTATTGTTTCTTTTTGTTTCATTCGGAAGCTCTTTGGTATTTTTACCTTGGTTATATTAATGGTTTTCTTTTTATTATTATAATGAAAATTGATCTTTGTCTACGTTTTTCTTGTAGTGATTCGTTGTATTAAATGGTAAATATATTCTAGTATTATCAAGATTTAAAGAAAGGATATTCATTTTTAGTTTGGACTAATATTTAACTTACTTGCTTCGGTAGATGAGTGGAATTTCTACTCAAAATATACTATATAGAGACGCCAACGATTCTTTAAGATATTTCAAAAATTACTTTTTTGATTTTTACTTTCTCTTGCCTGTATGAATATATAGGAAGGAAAGTATTGTTTTCATGTCGATTTTAACAATCAAGTTTTCATGGGATCTATACGTTTTCAGACCCCTGAATCCAAAAAAACATGTTTTTTGCGATCGGTTTGTGTGTGTGTGTGTGTTGTACAAAAAAGTAGTTTATTCGTGTAATTTTTCACTTTTTGCGATTTTCTCAAAAACTGGCTTTACGATTTTTTTTAAAATCGCCTGGTTTACTCAATTTTTTATTCTCTACAAGATAGAGTAGGCGCTATGTTTGCTGAAATTCTTGGTGAGGCTGAGTTTACGTAAAAAAAAGTGTTTATTTTTAAATTACGGCTTTAATATGTAGCCTATTATAGCGCAAAAATTATATAATATTAAAAAATGAAGAGAATTAAAAATTCTATAACTTTTATTGCAAACATTTTTTTGTATAACGCTTAGTTTAGCGGTAATTAGCATTTTTCTGTTTTTTTCTCACGAAAACTTGTAGAAATTGTTTTCTTAAGATTTCTGCCTTAGTATGGATTTTACGACAAAAGTGTATACAATCAATTTTATAAGAAATTAAAAGATCTACAACTTTTAATGTGTTTTTTTCTGTGCAGAGTCTTGTTTACCGTGAAAGAGTGTTTTTCCGTATTTTTAAGCCAAACTGAGCTAGATTTTCATTTTGCATCATTCACTAATGATTAAAATAAGGTTATGTTTATTGAGATTAGTTTTTTGTTTATTATTAATGTTACGTTATATTGTTAATTATTTGCATTGGCAAGAGAAAGTTGTGTGAGTTTTTCATACCAGATTTATTTTTAGTTAAATTTTTAATAACATTTTGTAATTAATTTAGTCTAATGATTAATTAGTAGTAATTTATCATTTGTTAATAAACAGATCTCGAAAGAACCCGGAGTAACCGTTAGAATAAATTTTCCGTAAATTTTATTTTAATATAGCCTAGGCCTATACCGGTTAAAATTTTGCACCATTATTTACTTAAACTTTGAAAAGATTTTTTGTTTTTGTTAAAAACAGTTCTGTTAAAATAATTTTGGGTAAAGTAGAAAACCCTTACAGCTATTTTACCTTTATATATTCAGGTATAAATATCTGGTGTGAAACACTCACACAACTTTCTCTTGCCAATGCAAATAATTAACAATTAACCTAACATTATTATAAAAATATTAGAAATAAACAAAAAAACTAACCTCAAAAACACAACCTTATTTTAATCATGAGTGAATGATGCAAAATGAAAATCAACCTCAGTTTGGCTTAGAAATACGGAAAATCACTCTTTCTCTCTAAACTAGGCTCTGTAGAGAAAAATGCTTTAAATAAAAGTTGTAGATCTTTTAATTTTCTATAAATTAAATTATATACACTTTTGTCGTAAAATGCATACTAAGGCCGAAATGTTAAAAAAATCGATTTTTCTCACGTTTTCGTGAGAAAAAAAAACAGAAAATCGCAAATTACCGCTAAACAAAGCGTTATACAAAAAATTGTTTGAAATAAAAGTTGTAGAATTTTCAATTCTCTACAACTTTTATTACATAAATTTTTGCGCTAAAATGCATATTAAAGCCGTAATCTTAAAAAAACAACGTTTTTACGTGAAAACAGCCTCACCCAGAATTTCAGCAAACATGACGCCTACCCTATCTTGTAGAGAATAAAAAATTGAGTAAATGAGGCGATTTTTAAAAAAATCGTAGGACCAGTTTTTGAGAAAATCGCAAAAAAGTGAAAAATTACACGAATAAACTACTACTTCCGGTTGACCGATTTTGATGAAAATGTTCGTGTCGAGTCCGGTAGTGGTACTTAACTTAAGTTTCAAGTTTCAAGTTCGTACGATGTTCCGTTCTTGAGATATTCTGTTCACACACACACACACACACACACACACACACAGAGACACACACACAGACCAATAGCTAAAAACATGTTTTTTGGGTTCAGGGGGTCTGAAAACGTATAGATCCGGTGAAAACTCGATTTGTTAAAATCGACATGAAAACAATACTTTCCTTCCTATATATTCATATAGGCAAGAGAAAGTAAAAATCATCGTTATATTTTTATTGTAAACCAAACCGAATTTTTTTTTACTGATAACCTTTGTTTTTATAAATTTATTTAAAAAAATATTTTGTAATATTGTTTTTAAGTTTTTCTTTTTTAAATATGATTGTAAATTCGGAGATTTATATTTGATATATAAAACGAGGTCATGAAAAATAAACGTATATGACAGTTTGCGCTTTTGGCGTTTGGCAGATAGCTATTCCATTCTGCCAAATTGTGCCATAAACTAAGCAAGCATTTGCGTTGGAATTTATTTAAACCTAGCTTTTTATCGATTTCAATTGAATTTCTGGGATACTCGAAGTTAAATTACTCGTTTAAAAAATCTGGTGTGAAACACTCACACGACTTTCTCTTATCAATGCCATTAATAAAACATAATAACCTATGTTTAATCTTAAGTGAATCACGCAACATGAAAAATCAACCTCTGTACAAGTTAAAAATATTAAAAAATCAGTGATAGCCTCTGAACTAGGCTCTAGAGAAAAATGCTTATAATAAAAGCTGTAGGTTTTTTACTTTCACTTGCCTATATGAATATAAAATAGCCTATAGGTAGGAAAGTATTGTTTTCATGTCGATTTTTCGAAATCGAGATTTCACCGGATCTACACGTTTTCAGGCCTCCTGAACCAACAAAAACATGTTTTTAGCGATTGGTTTGTGTGTGTATGTGTGCGTGCGTGCGTGCGCGCGCGCGCGTGTGTGTGTGTGTGAACAGAATATCTCAAGAACGGAATATCGTACGAACTTGAAACTTGAAACTTAAGTTAGGCCTACATACCACTACCGGACCCGACACGAACTATTTCATTAAAATCGGTCAACCGGAAGTAGTAGTTTATTCGTGTCATATATCAGTTTTTTGCGATTTTCTCTAAAACTGGTCCTACGATTTTTTTAAAAATCGTCTCGTATGCGCCATGTTTGCTGAAATTCTTGGTGAGGCTTTTTTCACGTAAAAAAATTGTTTTATTTAAGATTACGGCTTTAATATGCATTTTAGCGAAAAAATTTATATAAAAAAAAAATGTAGTAAAATTTAAAGTCCTACAAACTTTTATTTCAAACAATTTTTTGTTTAAACGCTTAGTTTAGCGGTAATTAGCGATTTTCTTTTTTTTTCTCACGTAAACTTGTGAAAAATCGATTTTTTTTAGATATCGGCCTTAGTATGCATTTGACGACAAAAGTGTATATAATCGAATTTATAGGAAATTAAACTATCTACAACTTTTATTTAGACCATTTTTCCCTACAGAGCCTAGTTTAGCGTGAAAAAGTTATTACCGTATTTTTAAGACTAACCGAGGGTTATTTTCATCTTGCATCTTTCACTCATGATTAAAATAAGGTTATGTTAATTGAGGTTAGTTTTTTGTTTGTTTCTTATGTCTTATTACCACTGTTAGTTTATATTGTTTAAATTATTTGCTTGCCCATAACAGACAGGTGGGAAGTGTCAAATTATTTACACTCAATCTGTTAGTTGCAGGGCTAAAATAAATAGTTCTGTTTCTTATCATATGGTCAGCCAATTAAATGACTGAATCATTTAACAACAGAAGAGGTAGAGTTGTAAAAGACACTAAATCAGACTTATCTCCTCTGGAAGTAATGAATTTCATTATACAGCCAGACCCTGTGGTGAATGAAGTGAAGGTGTCATTTGCAGGGTGGAAAATATGTGCTTTTCAGAGGGCCCCGGCATGCTGATAAGCGAACTTTTCCATTCAGTGAGTTGTGGGCAATGGTAAACCACTTCACTCCTCGTTTTACGTAGTAAAACCTCTAGTTTTACTACGTAAAACTACGTAGTTTTACGTAGTTTTACGTACAGGCTGATCACCTAAACAACACAACAACAACAACAACAACAACAACAAATTATTTGCATTGGCAAGAGAAAGTTGTGTGAGTGTTTCACACCAGATTTTTCGACTTAAAGTTGGTAGCGATTCAAGAGAAGTTTTGAACTGTGTACAAGTCGTATATACTTTCTAGCATAACAAGAACGAAAATGTTTTGTATTGTCATCCGGGGAATTTCAAAGGGAAATTGTGCTTGTGATTATAGCACTACTTTATACTAGTAGAGGAAGGAGTAGAAAACAACAACAGTACTAACTTTGTTCAACTGACTTGTTGAAAGCGGAGTAATATTTTCACTAGAATAGTTGTTGGCAGTCTATCTATATAATCGTTATTGCACTTGCAAAGTACGGTACTTATCTTGGCTTGCTTAATGACTTAGTTATGGAATGGAAATATAATGGCGTTGCGCCTACGCTAATAGCTGCTGGTTGGTTCTTGCTTTTCCTTTCCTTATTATTGTACGACAGTACTCTACTCTCTACAATAGAACATTCCTCGTACGGTATTTTATTATATTTCTATTGTATTACGTAAATGAGTGTGTACTGCTATCGTGAAAAGTATGTATTAAACCATCAATTTCAACTTTTTTTATTTTCTCTTGCCTATATGAATATTGTATAGGAAGGAAAGTATTGTTTTAATGTCGATCACAACAAATACACTCTTCACACCGAATATACACGTAAACAGACCCCCTCAACCCACACAACAACATGTTTTTAGCTATTGGTCTGTGTGTGTGTGTGTGTGTGTGTGTGTGTGTGTTTGTGTTTGTACAGAAAATCTCAAGAACGGAACATCGTACAAACTTGAAACTTAGAACTTAAGCTACATACCACTACCGGACCCGACACGAACATTTTCATCAAAATCGTTCAAACCGGAAGTAGTAATTTATTCGTGTAATTTTTCACTTTTTTGCGATTTTCTCAAAATTTGGTCGTACGATTTTTTAAAGTACCGTTTGGTTTACTCAAGTTTTTATTCTGTACAAGATAGGGTAGGCGCCATGTTTGCTGAAATTCTTGGTGAGGCTGTTTTCACGTAAAAAAGTGTTTTTTTATGATTACGGCTTTAATATGCATTTTAGCGCAAAAATTTTGATAAAAGAAGTTGTAGGGAATTTAAAATCCTACAACTTTAATTTAAAACATTTTTTTGTATAACGCTTAGTTTCGCGGTAATTAGCGATTTTCTGTTTTTTTCTTACGAAAACGTGTGAAAAAATGATTTTTTTTAGATTTCGGCCTTAGTATGTATTTTATGACAAAAGTGTATATAATCAAATTTATAGAAAATTAAAGATCTACAACTTGTATTTTGAGCATTTTTCTCTACAGAGCCTAGTTTAGCGTGAAAGAGTTATTTTCGTATTTTGAAGACACACCAAGGTTGATTTTTATCTTGCGTCTTTCACTCATGATGAAAATAAGGTTATGTTTATTGAGGTTAGTTTTTTGTTTAGTTCTAATGTTAGGTTTATTGTTAATTATTTGCATTGGCAAGAGAAAGTTTGTGCGAGTGTTTCACACCAGATTTATTTTAATCTAGTTGCAAACGTTTTTTCTGGTTGTTTTTATTTTAAGTTGCAAAATAAATATAGTTAAAAAACGTCTTGTGATGGTTTATGTTTTACAAGAAATCGGGCTTACTTTCCGAATAACCCTCGTAAATTGAAACGGTCCTAAGTTGGATCCCTGTGGCACTCCGAAATCATTATGATAATGGTTATGGGAATTATAATAATCCCAAGCTGATTATAAATTTAAACCTTAGTATCATACTATTATTAATACAAGTGTATCTAATAAAATGCTTGTATCACATGTGCAGTATCATTCTGTATTCTCTCTCTCTCTCATTACATTACCTATTACCCCTTTCCCCGTTACTCTCTTCATTCTCTCTGATTAACTGAATGAATGACAACTTCTCCTCCCCCTAATCAAACCATTGTTATTGTTACCCGTACCTATCTCTCCATAGCTCATCCACCCTTCGCCATCACCACTCCCACTGATAGTTCAATATAATTGACTCTTTCATGACTCATGACTCACCTCTTGCATTACTCTTAATGCCACTTCAATTTGATTGACGTAACATGGTACAAACCCTCTTCCACTTAACTTTTTTACTTTGTTCTTTTTATTTTTACTCCAAAAGAATGACTCTCCCTTACTCTCTTCCGCTACTTTGATATCCACTTTATTTTTGTAACAAAAGCAACTGGGCCCCTCTTTTCTTGTTTTTATTTTTTTATTTTTTGTTTTTGTTTTTTGTAGGGGCTATATCTAATATACATAACAGCTTCATTAACTTTATGACATCTAAGTTACTGTTTCATCCCCTGTAATAACCCTTTTAGTGATAGCTGTGAAATTAGGCTTCATCAAACGTCCTTCCCCCCACATCACTTTCAAAGGAAAATTTAAAAAACCTTTTTTTATAATTTTAATTAACATTTTAAATTTAATGAAATTATTTTAGTTCCGTTTTTCCCCTTTTGTTTGCGTTTTGCTGATGTTACTTAATAATTTTTCCGGGGATCACTTTAATATTTCTGGCGTAGTTGGAAACGTGCTCCGCCTCTCATTATGCGGTCTTGGGTTCGAATCCCATTCAGGCACGGTATATTTTTATACGTTACTAAAATGATTTCATCCTTCACCGTCTGTATTAGCAGTAATTTCAGAACAGTCGGACGTTAAACAAAAAAAAAACTAATTTCAAAAATTTAATTTATTATTTTTATTTTCTATTATATCTATTTTCGTTTTATTTATTTGTTTTTCTAATGGTAATTATTTTTGGAAATAGTGACATAAAAACCAACATTTCGGAAATTTCTTTAATGAGTATTTTTTCCAAGGTATAAAGTGTTTCAAAAAGACTAGTTTTTAGATGACACGAATTTAGTTCAAAAATATTTTCTTTTTTTGGTTTTACGTCTGACTGTTTACCATTTCTACGAATGCAGACGGTGGAGAATCATGATAAATGTAAATGAGTGATGAAAAACTGCCAGACCTGATCGGGAATCGAACCCGGAACCCACTTCCGGTCGAAACCGGATATTGAAACCCAATTCATATCCACTAACTTTTTGTGTAAATTACAAATCTAAAAACCGTTTGTTGCTATCTCTAGTAGTTTCTGAATTTGAATTTTTCGACTTTCGGTTTAGGGCTACTTCCGGTTGAAACCGGAACTTTAAACCCAATTTAGATGCACTAACTTTATGTGTAAATTACGAATTCGAAAATCGTTTGTTGCTATCACTTGCAGTTTCCAAATAATTGTATTTATTTAGTCGGTTTTGGGCCACTTCCGGTCGAAACTGGAACTTAAAACCCAACGATTTCTATATCTACTCTTTAAGAGGAATCGAGTGACACTATTTTTGTTCCCAAATTCTGAATTTAATTTCTTGACTTACGGTTTTAGTCTACTTCCGGTCGAAACCGGAAATTGAAACCCAATTCCTTTCCACTAACTTTTTGTGTAGATTACGAACCTGAAAACCGTTTGTTTCTATCTCTCATAGTTTCTGAATTTGATTTTTCGACTTCCGGTTTAGGGCCATTTCCGGTTAAACCGGAAATTGAAACCCAATTCATATCCACTAACCTTTTGTGTAGATTGTTGTTTAGGTTATCAGCCAAAAGGCTGGTTTGAACCTGTAGAGGTTTTACAAAGTAAATCGAGGAGTGAGGTGGTTTACCATTGCCTTCCTCTCTAAGTAAAAAAGTACACTTATCAGCATGCCAGGCCCTCTGAAAATCATATATTTTCCACTCTGCAAATGACACTTTCACTTCATTCACCACAGGGTTTGTCTGTATAATGAAATCCATTACTTTCAGACGAGATAACTCTGATTAGTGTCTTTTACACCTCTACATCTTCTGTTCTTAAATGATTCAGTCATTTAATTGGCTGACCATGTGATAAAAAACAGAACTATTTATTTTAGCCCTGCAACTAACAGATTGAGTGTAAATAACATCTTGATAGTTAGTTGTGTAGATTACGAATCTGAAAACCGTTCGTTTCTGTCTCTCGTAGTTTCTTAATTTGATTTTTGGACTTCCGGTTTAGGGCTATTTCCGGTTTAACTGGAAATTGAAACCCAATTCATATCCACTCACTTTTTGTGTAAATTACGAATCCGACAACCTTTTGTTTCTGTCATTTGTAGTTTTTGACATGTGGGTGTGACGAATGAACAAAACACAATAAAATGATTGATAACAATTTTGACCCACCGGGTTGGTCTAGAGGTAAAGTCGTCGCCAAAATCAGCTGTTTAACAGCTGTTTTTCGGAGACGAAGGTTCCTGGTTCAAATCCTAGTAGAGTTAGTTACTTTTATACGTATTTGAATACTAGACAGTGGTTACCGGTGTACTTTGATGGTTGGGGTTCAATTAACCATACTCTCTTAGGAATGGTGAGCCTGAGTCTTCCGACACTACACCTCATTGACACGTCATACACATCATCCTCATCTCATTGGGTCATGGGGTTGCTTATTGTTCTAAATTGAACAGATTGCAACGTACACAAATTAGGAATAAAAAAATTTTTTTTTTTTTTAATTGCTGCTAATTAATATTGTTTTAAGTAAAAATGGTAATAAAATTTATAGTGTTATTATCCAAGTTTTATTTTATTAATTACTCTTTTATATTACATTTGTGGACTGTAACCCGTCATTTTTAATATATTCCTTAATGGAAAATGAACTTTGTTAACTTTTTTTTAGTATTATTATTATTATTAAGTTAGTAATTAAAACACATTAGTGTAGTTTGTTTAAATATAACACTACTGTAGGTTTAGTTGGTTCTAGTTGGAGGAAGGAGTGTATTTTATTACATAAAGTGTTCTGTTTCGGTCTGATTACTTGGAAAACCTTTCACCTGTAAATTGTCTCTACTTTTTTTTATTGTTGTTTTTTTAACTATTATGTGTTATTATTTTGTTCTATTACTTTTTTCATTATTTTAACAAACTTTATGTATAAGAATTATGGTCAGATACTTACATTAAGTATTTTTAGTTTATGTACAAAATAATTACCACTCTTGCATTTATTATTCGTTAGTGAAATAACGGGTGTTTTATTAAGGACGCAACCCTGATTATAAGAAGATAGAAGTAATAAAATCGATCTACCAGAAGTAGTCGTTTATTCGTATCATTTTTCACGTTTTTGCGATTTTCTCAAAAACGGCTGTACGATTTTTCTTTAAATCGCCTCATTTTCAAATTTTCTATGCTTTACAAGATAGGGTAAGCGTCATGTCTGCTGAAATTCTTGGGGAGGTTGTTTTCTCGTATAAAAGGTTTTTTTAAGATTGCGGCTTTAATACGCATTTTAGCGCAAAAATGTATGTAACAAAAGTTGTAGAGAATTTAAAATCCTACAACTTTTATTTCAAAAATTTATTTGTATAACGTATAGTTTTGCGGTAATTAGCAATTTTCTGTTTTTCTCACGAAAACTTGTAGAAATTGTTTTCTTAAGATTTCTGCCTTAGTATGGATTTTACGACAAAAGTGTATACACACAATTTTATAAGAAATAAAAAGATCTACAACTTTTAAAGTGTTTTTTTCTGTGCAGAGTCTAGTTTACCGTGAAAGAGTGTTTTTCCGTATTTTTAAGCCAAACTGAGCTAGATTTTCATTTTGCATCATTCACTAATGATTAAAATAAGGTTATGTTTATTGAGATTTGTTTTTTGTTTATTATTAATGTTACGTTATATTGTTAATTATTTGCATTGGCAAGAGGAAGTTGTGTGAGTGTTTCACACCAGATTTTTTTAAAATTTTTGACTATAAATTAAATCTTGTTAACAACACACAATTAATTTTAATCCTTTTCATGAATAACATCCTATACAAGATGTAATTGAAGAAAACGAATAAAAAAGAAAACTAACTGTTTAGATATAGAAGATAAAAAGAAACAATACAAAAATAGTTTTTGTAAGCCTAGGCTGTAATAATCATTTAAGTTTTATTACTTTCTCTTGCCTATATGAATATATAGGAAGGAAAGTATTGTTTTCATGTCGATTTTTCGAAATCGAGTTTTCACCGGATCTATACGTTTTCAGACCCCCTGAACCCAAAAAACATGTTTTTAGCGGTTGGTCTGTGTGTGTGTGTGTCTGTCTGTGTGTGTGTGTTTGTGTGTGTGTGTGTGTGTGTGTGTGTGTGTGTGTGTGTGTGTGTGTGTGTGTGAACAGAATATCTCAAGAACGGAACATCGTACGAACTTGAAACTTAAGTTACATACCACTACCGGACCCCACGCGAACATTTTCATCAAAATCGGTCAACCGGAAGTAGTAGTTTATTCGTATAATTTTTCACTTTTTCACGATTTTCTCAAAAACTGGTCCTACGATTTTTTAAAAAATCGCCTGGTTTATTCAATTTTTTATTCTCTACAAGATAGGGTAGGCGCCATGTTTGCTGAAATTCTGCGTGAGGCTGTTTTTACGTAAAAACATTTTCTTTTTAAGATTGCGGCTTTAATATGCATTTTAGCGCAAAATGTTATATAATAAAAGTTGTAGAGAATGTAACATTCTACAACTTTAATTTCAAACATTTTTTTGTATAACGCTTAGTTTAGTGGTAATTAGCGATTTTCTGTTTTTTTCTCACGAAAACTTGTGAAAATCGATTTTTTAAAGATATCGGCCTTAGAATGCATTTTACGACAAAAGTGTGTATAATAAAATTTGTAGAAAATTAAAAGATCTACAACTTTTATTTAGAGCTTTTTTTTGTACAGTGCCTAGTTTAGCGTGTAGGAGCGATTTTCCGTATTTTTAAGCGAAACTGAGGTCGATTTTAATTTTACGTATTTCACTAATGTTTTTTGAGGTTAGTTTTTTGTTTATTTCTAATGTTTTATAACTAATGTTAGGTTTATTGTTCATTATTTTCATTGGCAAGAGAAAGTTGTGTGAGTGTTTCACACCAGATTTTTTTTTAAACTTGTTTCTAATTATATTACTACGGATTGTATTTAATTCGTTCATCTCTAAATTTTGTTTTTAGGATTACATTTAAACAACGTTTAATTATCGTTAGTGTGTTATTTTTTTATTTAAAAATCTGGTGTGAAACACTCACACAACTGTCTCTTGCCAATGCAAATAATGACTAATATAACCTAACATAGTAATAAAACATTAAAAATAAACAAAAAATTAACCTCAATAAACATAACCTCATTTTAATCATGAGTGATAGACGAAAAATGAAAATCGATCTTAGTTTGGCTTAGAAATACGGAAAATCACTCTTTCTCTCTAAACTAGGCTCTGTAGAGAAAAATGCTTTAAATAAAAGTTGTACTGTAGATCTTTTAATTTCCTATAAATTTGATTATATATACTTTTGTCGTAAAATGCCGAAATCTTAAAAAAATAATTTTTTGCGTGAAAACAGCTTCACCATGAATTTCAGCAAACGTGGCGTCTACCCTACCTTGTACAGCATAAAAAAGTTAGTTATACAGGCGATTTATAAAAAATTCGTAGGATCAGTTTTTGAAAAAATCCCAAAAAAGTGATAAATTACACGAATAAACTACTACTTCCGGTTGACCAATTTTTATGAAAATCTTCGTATCGGGTCTGGTATGTAACTGAAGTTTCAAGTTCGTACGATGTTCCGTTCTTGTGATATTCTGTTCACACACGCGCGCACGCGCGCGCACACAGACCAATCACTAAAAACATGTTTTTCGGATTCAAGGGGTCTTAAAACGTGTAGATCCGGTGAAAACTCGATTTCGAAAAATCGACGTAAAAAACAATTTTTTCCTTTCATATAGAGTAAATATTATATTTCATATGAAGTAAATAATATTCCTTTCAGGTGGAGTGTCAAATTATTTACACTCAATCTGTTCGTTGCAGGACTAAAATAAATAGTTCTGTTTCTTATCACATGGTCAGCCAATTAAATGACTGGACCGTTTGAGAAGAGAAGAGGTAGAGGTGTAAAAGACACTAATCAGAGTTATCTCCTCTGAAAGTAATGAATTTTATTATACAGCCAGACCCTGTGGTGAATGAAGTGAAGGTGTCATTTACAGAGTGGAGAATATGTCCTTTTTAGAGGGCCCGGCATGCTGATAAGCATAATTTTCCACTCAGTGAGGAAGGCAATGGTAAACCCCCTCACTCCTCGTTTTACTTAGTAAAACCTCTAGAGGTTCAAACCAGCCTAAAGGGGCTGATGACCTAAACAGCATACATTTATATAGGCAAGAGAAAGTAACGAAGGAAACTAACTGTTAATGTGGAAGAAAAAACGAAACAGGACAATAAAATAGTTTTTTTGTATGCCTAGGCTGTAATCATTAAAGTTTTATTTTTCACTTTCTCTTGCCTATATGAATATATAGGAAGGAAAGTATTGTTTTCATGTCATTTTTCGAAATCCAGTTTTCACCGGATCTATACGTTTTCAGACCCCCTGAACCCAAAAAACATGTTTTTAGCGATTGGTCTGTGTGTGTGTCTGTGTGTGTGTGTGTGTGTGTGTGAACAGAATATCTCAAGAACGGAACATCGTACGAACTTGAAACTTAAGTTACATACCACTACCGGACGCGACACGAACATTTTCATCAAAATCGGTCAACCGGAAGTAGTAGTTTATTCGTATAATTTTTCACTTTTTTGCGATTTTCTCAAAAACTAGTCCTACGATTTTTTTAAAAATCGCCTGGATTACTCAATTTTTTTATTCTCTACAAGATAGGGTAGGCGCCATGTTTGCTGAAATTCTGCGTGAGGCTGTTTTTACGTAAAAACATTTTCTTTTTAAGATTGCGGCTTTAATATGCATTTTAGCGCAAAACGTTATATAATAAAAGTTGTAGAGAATGTAAAATTCTACAACTTTTATTTCAAACATTTTTTTGTATAACGCTTAGTTTAGCGGTAATTTGCGATTTTCTGTTTTTTTTTCTCACGAAAACGTGAGAAAAATCGATTTTTTTAACATTTAGGTCTTAGTATGCATTTTACGACAAAAGTGTATAAAATTAAATTTATAGAAAATTAAGAGATCTACAACTTTTGTTTAAAGCATTTTTCTCTACAGAGCCTAGTTTAGCGTGAAAGCTTGATTTTCCGTATTTTCAAGCCAAACTGAGTTCGATTGTCATTTTGCGTCATTCACTCATGATTAAAATAAGGTTATGTTTTTGAGGTTAGTTTTTGTTTATTTCTAATATTTTATTAATAATGTTAGGTTTATTATTAATCATTTGCATTGGCAAGAGAAAGTTGTGTGAGTGTTTCACACCAGATTTTTTAACTTGTTTCTAATTATATTACTACGGATTGTATTTAATTCGTTCACCTCTATAGTTTGTTTTGAGGATTACATTTAAACAACGTTTAATTATCGTTAGTGCGTTATTTTTTTATTTAAAAATACTACGAAACATTAATAACATGTACAGTAACAAGTAATAATGGAATAATGTTATTGTGGGAAGTTTTGTTAGTTTCCAAATGACATAATAACACTCTCATATATAGGGTGATTCAAAAAGAGCGCCGGTTTTTAAACGGCTGGTAAATTTTTGTTTATCGGTTGGCAACATTGTTTGACCTCATTTCTATTTCGGAGAACATTCCAATTGACGATTCAGTTGTAGTTTCTCTTGTTCGCAGTGTAGTACTCTCGCAGTCTGTGTCTAACCATGGAGAAGTTTACTATTGCACAACGAGTGTTAATCGTCAAAACATTTTACCAGAGTGGAGAGAGTTATGCGGCTACTGTCAGGCGACTTCGCGGTACTCTAGGACGTATGAAGCACCGAATGAATCAACAGTTCACAGGCTCATGAAAAAGTTTTTTGAGACGGGTTCAACAGTCGACCTTAAAAGTTCTGGACGTCGTCGTTCTGGCCGAACTGAGCAGAACGTTGCGTTGGTTCGTGACAGTGTGGCTGTTAGCCCAGCAAAATTAATACGTCGCCGTTCTCAACAATTGGGTTTACGATGTTCTTCTGTACGGAGAATTCTTCGGTACGATCTCCAATATCACCCGTATAAAATTCAGTTGACGCAACATTTGAAAGTGGCAGACCACCAGAAGAGATGACAGTTTGTTGACTGGGTATTGAGAAAACGGCAGGATGATGACACCTTCGCAAACAAAATCATTTTCAGTGATGAGGCGCACTTCCACTTAAACGATTTTGTTAATAAACAGAACTGCCGTATGTGGGGTTTAGAAAACCCCACATACGGAAACTTGTCCCACATAGTCGAAACTTGTCGTGCAGTAATATCCAATTTCATGGACAGAGTTGATGCGTGCCAGCGCAGTAGAGAAAGACACATGCATGACATCATTTTTCATACATAAAATCGGAAGGTAAGATGAACTTGTTGATGTATTTATTTTCAGTTTTTCAATAAAATAAATCTCTTAATTTGATATATCAAAACCGGCGCTCTTTTTGAATCACCCTATATGTAGCCTACGTGGTGGTAATAAATGAATTGCACGTAAAACGTAATAATTGTGTGAACGTTTCACAGGAGACAACGCGTTTCAATTAAGTTACAATAATACGTTATAATAAAATGTTGGTTACGTACTGCTATTAAAAATGTGTTCAAATGTGGGAAAATGTAATTAATGTTCACAAACGTTTAATTACGTAGTTATTCTCATGTAATCGGTTTTTTTTTTTTGTTAATTGCATTGGAAAATTATGAAAATGTTCTGTAATACTTGTTATTCGCAATACCAGGGAGCCGATTTTTTTAACTTCCGATGAATTATTAAAAATACACGACTTTCTTTTGCCAATCTTTTTTTTGTAATCAGTCTCTTGACTGGTTTGATGCAGTTCTCCAAGAGAACTGTATCAAGTTTCATATATACATACCTGCAACACCCTAATCTTTTGTAATTTGCTTTATATATTCTAAACTTTGCCTCCCCCTACAATTTACTCCCTCAATATTACCCTCCATTATTGATAGCCGAAAGGCTGGTTTGAACCTGTAGAGGTTTTACTAAGTAAAACGAGGAGTCAGGTGGTTTACCATTGCCTTCCTCACCGAGTAAAAAAGTACGCTTATCAGCATGCCGGGCCCTCTGAAAAGCACATATTTTCCACTTTGCAAATGACACCTTCACTTCGTTCACCACAGGGTCTGGCTTTATAATGAAATTCATTACTTTCAGAGGTGATAACTGTGATTAGTGTTTTTTACACCTCTACCTCTTTTGTTCTTAAATGATTCAGTCATTTAATTGGCTGACCATGTGATAAGAAACAGAACTATTTATTTTAGCCCTGCAATGAACAGATTGAGTGTAAAAAATTTGACACTTCACCTGTCTGTTATGGGCAGATATTGAGAAAGAAATTTTAGGACCCGTTTTTGAGAAAATCGGAAATAAGTGAAAAATGACACGGATAACCTAGTACTACTTTCGGTTGACCGATTTTGATGAAATTGTTCGTATCGGGCCCGGTAGTGGTATGTAACTTAAGTTTCAAGTTTCAAGTTCGTACGATGTTTCGTTCTTGAGATATTTTGTATACACGCACACACGCACGCGCGCACACACACGCGCGCACACACACACACACATACATACAGACCAATCGCTAAAAACATGTTTTTTGGGTTCAGGGCACAATTTGTACTGTTATTGTGTACAAATGACCAAAGAAAACATTTTGAACACCATTTGTAAGGTTTGGATATTGAAATAAAAGATTCACCAATTAGGCTGAAATGTTTTGTGTTTACGAAGAACGTTAATTAAAAAGATATTGCATTTTGTATTTTAAGTTTCAAGTTCGTACGATGTTCCGGTCTTGGGATATTCTGTTCTCACACACACATACACAGACCAATCGCTAAAAACATATTTTTTGGGTTCAGGGGGTCTGAATATGTGTAGATCCGGTGAAAAACTCTATTTCTTAAAATCGACTAGGAAACAATACTTTCCTTTCTATATATTAATATAGGCAAGAAAAAGTAAAAAAAAAACCCAAAATAAAAAAATCTGGTGTGAAACACTCACAAAACTTTCTCTTGCCAATGCAAATAATTTACAATATAATTTAACATTAGTAATAAAATATTAGAAATAAACAAAAAACTAACCTCAATAAACATAACCTTATTTTAATCATGAGTGAAACACTCAAAATGAAAATCAACCTCAGTCTGGCTTAAAAATACGGAAAATCACTATTTCACGCTAAACTAGGCTCTGTAGAGAAAAATACGTTAAATAAAAGTTATAGTCTAGATCTTTAAATTTCCTATAAATTTGGTTATATACACTTTTGTCGTAAAATGCATACTAAGGCCAAAATCTTAAAAAAATCGATTTTTCACACGTTTTCGTGAGAAAAAATCAGAAAATCGCTAATTACTGCTAAACTAAGCGTCATACAAAAAATGTTTGAAACAGAAGTTGTAGGTTTTTAAATTCTCTACAACTTTTATTATATAAGTTTTTGCGGTAAAAGTTATATTAAAGCCGTAATCTTAAAAAAACAACGTTTTTACGTGAAAACAGCCTCACCGAGAATTTCAGCAAACATGGCGCCTACCCTATGTTGTAGAGAATAAAAAATTGAGTAAAATAGGCGATTTTAAAAAAAATCGTAGGACCAGTGTTTGAGAAAATCGCAAAAAACTGAAAAATTATACGAATAAACTACTACTTCCGGTTGACCGATTTTGATGAAAATGTTCGTGTCGGGTCCGGTAGTGGTATGTAACTTAAGTTTCAAGTTTCAAGTTCGTACGATGTTCCGTTCTTGAGATATTCTGTTCACACACAGACACACACACACACAGACCAATCGCTAAAAACATGTTTTTTGGGTTCAGGGGGTCTGAAAACGTATAGATCCGGTGAAAACTCGATTTCGAAAAATCGACATGAAAACAATACTTTCCTTCCTATATATTCATATAGGCAAGAGAAAGTAAAAATTGAAAATTGTATGTTACATTTTTGTACACCCTGTGTTTGTAGTACACTCCACTGGTGTGTTAGGTAGATTAAAGTATGTGTACAGGTGGAGTAAGTCTTGCCATTGCCGTTTTTACGGTTGTCTTCTTCCCTATTACGTGCTCGATGACAATTACTGCTCTGTTTGGTTGTTAACACAGCAGGGGTGGTGGTGGTGGTGTAGGTCGGTGGGGGTGGTGGTGGTGTGATGATTGGGGTGGTGGAGGAGGAGGAGGTAACTCAAATAACAATGTCATTACTTTACTGCATTACACAACAGAGTAGTGTAGTGACTACGCACGCTAATTGTATTGCCTTCGGTCTGTCGGTCCAAATCCAATTTCAATTTTCTTTTGTTCCGATACATTTTATTCTATTACAATTGTACCTACTATACTACTAGACTAAATAAATAATACATTATTTTTATGTATTTTACTTGACAAAAAAATTAATCAATCAATAAATAAATAAGTTGGTGTTCATAAAATGGTGTTAACTTTTAATTTCGTTTTATAAATTCAATTGTTAACAAATTTTGTTTCGCAAACATATTTTGTTTTTTAATGCCTAATTTGTGTACGTTGCAATCTGTTCAATTGAGAACAATAAGCAACCCCATGACCCAATGAGATGGGGATGTTTCGTTCTTGAGATATTCTGTTCACACACACACGAAAATCGCTAAAAACATGATTTTTGGATGCAAGGGGTCTGTTTACGTGTATATTCGGGTGAAGAGTGTATTTGTTAAAATCGACATGAGAACAATACTTTCCTTCCTATATATTCATAAATTTATTCCTAATTTGTGTACGTTGCAATCTGTTAAATTCAGAACAATAAGCAACCCCATGACCCAATGAGATGGGGATGATTTGTATGACGTGTAAATGAGGTATAGTCTTGTACAGACTCAGGTTGACCATTCCTGAGAGAGTATGGTTAATTGAACCCCAACCATCAACATACACCGGTAGCCACTGTCTAACATTCAAATCCTTTTAAAAGTAACTTACCTATACTAGGATTTGAACCAAGGAACCTTCGTCTCCGAAAATCAGTAGTTAAACAGCTGACTCACGGCGACAACTTTGCCTCTAAACCAACCCGTTAGGTTAAACTGCCCATAACAGACAGGTGGAGTGTCAAATTATTTACACTCAATCTATTCGTTGCAGGGCTAAAATAAATAGTTCTGTTTCTTATCACATGGTCAGCCAATTAAATGACTGAATCATTTAAGAACAGAAGAGGTAGAGGTGTAAAAGACACTAATCAGAGTTACCTTCTCTGAAAGTAATGAATTTCATTATACAGCCAGACCCTGTGGTGAATGAAGTGAAGGTGTCATTTACAGAGTGGAAAATATGTGCTTTTCAGAGGGCCCGGCATGCTGATAAGCGTACTTTTTTACTCGGTGAGGAAGGCAATGGTAAACCACCTGACTCCTCGTTTTACTTAGTAAAACCTCTAGAGGTTCAAACCAGCCTTTCGGCTGTTGACCTAAACAACAACAGGTTAAACATACTACAGTATAATACCGATTATCCGTGGTAATTGGGGGGATAACTATGCCGGATAACCGGAAAACACGGATAATACAACCCAATTCGGTCGAGACCACTTACGTCATAAACAAAACCATCAGTTACGCGTATGTTTTATTCTACTGATTAATACACGTTAATACTATCGGATATCGGAAATAAATAAACAAATTGTATTGAAATAAAAATATTTACTACATAAATTTATATAAGTCTTACCTTAAACTACGTACCAAAAAAAAATCTGTTATTTTACTTTGTTTCATTTTATGCCGCAATATTTTTTCTTTTATTTTTCTTATATAACCACGAATATGTAAAATGTCCACGTAATCTGTGTCGTCCTGATTTTCCATGAAAGTTAGTAATGTTTCGGCACCGGTTAAAGCTTCTTTACAACTTATTTTAGGAGCTGGTAACGTGCTCGCCTCTCATCACGCGGTCTTGGGTTCGAATCCCACTCGGGCATGACATTTTTTCATACGATACAAAAAATTCATTTCATCCTTCACCGTCTGCATTAGCAGCACAATATGCAAAACAGTCGGACGTTAAACCAAAAAAAAAAAAAATCTAGTGATCGCACGGTTAATCCAAACCCCGGTTAAACGATCCACGGAAAACCGGTACTCTACTGTATTTTAATAAATTTATGTTTTGACGTGCTCCACGGTTCCATGAGATGGAATATAGTATTTAAATCCATATAAAAGTAATTCTACCTTTACTAGTATTTGAACCAGGAACCTTCGTCTCCAAAAATCAGCTGTTTTAATTTTTTTTTTTAAATTGCTAATATGTTTACGTTGTAATCTGTTCAATTGAGAACAATAAGCAACCCCATGACCCAATGAGATGAGGATGATGTGTATGACGTGTAAATGAGACTGTGTAGTCTTGTACACACTCAGGTCGACTATTCCTGAGAGAGTATGGTTAATTGAACCCTAACCATCAAAATACACCGGTAGCCACTGTCTAGCATTAAAATCCGCATAAACGTAACTAACTTTACTAGGATTTAAACCAGGAACCTTCATCTCCAAAAATCAGCTGATTTTGGCGATGACTTTACCTCTAGACCAACCCGGTGGGTTTAAAAATTCGCAACCATGATTTGAGAAAATGGTAAAAAAGTGAAAAATCGCACGAATAAACTGTATTTCCGGTGGAACGGGTTTTGATAAAAATGTTCGTTTCGTGTTTCGTTGTGGTACTCCAGTTCCAAAATTGTTTGTACAATACTCCGTTCTTGTAATGCTTGACATATTTCGTACACATACAGAGTGTGTGAGGCTGGGTGGTGGAGGGGGAGAGAAAGACAGAGTGTAGGAGAGGGGATGTAGGTATATATACATGTACATAGAGAGTGAGTAAGGGGGGAGAGAGAGAAACTTTTTTTGTTTTTTTTTGTCATCAGTCTCTCGACTGGTTTGATGTAGTTCTCCAAGCTGTTCTATCTTGCGCAAATCGTTTCATATCTACATACCTGTAACACCCTACAACTTTTGTAATTTGCTTTATATATTCTAATCTTTTCCTCCCTCTACAATTTACTCCCTCAATATTACCCTCCATTATTGATAGCCCAATACCTGGATGTCTTAGGTAATGCCCCACTAGCCTATCCCTTCTTTTGGTAAGATGCTTCCATTTACTTCTTTTTTCATCCACTCGCCTAAGAACCTCTAAATTACTTATTTTGTCCACCCACCTAATCTTTAACATTTTCCTAAAACACCTCATTTTTTTGTTTTGTTTAGGGGGTATGAAAACCTGTATATCCGATGAAAACTCGATTTCGAAAAATCAATATGAAAACTATTTTTTCCTTCCCCGTACATTCCATCTAAGGCAAGATAAAGTAAAAATGCATTTATGAATAAAATTTAAAAGTACGGAAATTCGATGAATGTAAAATTAATGACAACTGGTGTGAAACACTCACACAACTTTTGCTTGCCATCGTAAATTATTAAAAATATAACACCAGATATTTTTCATGAGAATATATTGCATGTTTTGTTAAAAAACCTTATACTTTTCGATGAAAGCTTTTTTTTAAATAAGGGAGTCTTATTTTAGGTGGTAATCTGTTGAAAAGCCGAAAGGAATTGTAGTGAATTATTTTCGTAATATAAGTAAAATGAAAATAAAGGGTGATTCAAAAAGAGCGCCGGTTTTTAAACGGCTGGTAAATTTTTGTTTATCGGTTAGTAACATTGTTTGACCTCATTTCTATTTTGGAGAACATTCCGATTGACGATTCAGTAGTAGTTTCTCTTGTATGCACAGCGAGTGACAGTTTGGTGCGGCTTTTGGTCGGGCGGTGTCATCGGCCCTTACTTTTTTGAAAATCAAGAAGGACAAGCCGTGACAGTAAATGGAGACCGATACCGTACGATGATTAGGGAGTTTTTGTGGCGTCATTTGGATGGAATGGACATTGACGAGTTGTGGTTTCAGCAGGATGGTGCCACCTGTCACGCTGCACGAGAAACAATGTTGTTGCTCCTTGAACGGTTCCAGGATCGCATCATTTCTCGTAACTCCGACCATCAATGGCTACCAAGGTCGTGTGACTTGACGCCTTGTGACTTTCCTCTTTGGGGTCATCTGAAGTCATTGGTGTATGCCAATAAACCCCGAAACATCAATGACTTGAAGGAGGAAATTCGACGGGTTATCGGGCAAATGGAAGTCGAAACTTGTCGTGCAGTAATATCCAATTTCATGGACAGAGTTGATGCGTGCCAGCGCAGTAGAGGAGGACACATGCATGACATCATTTTTCATACATGAAATCGGAAGGTAAGATGAACTTGTTGATGTATTTATTTTCAGTTTTTCAATAAAATAAATCTCTTAATTTGATATATCAAAACCGGCGCTCTTTTTGAATCACCCTTTATTTCAACAGGTGATATAAAAAGTGATTCGGCGTTTACTTTTGCACCCTACCAACTATATTATTACTTTCTCTTGCCTATATGAATATATAGGAAGGAAAGTATTGTTTTCGTGATGATTTCAACAAATACACTCTTCACCGGATCTACACGTTTTCGGACCCCCTGAACCCAAAAAACATGTTTTTAGTGATTGTTCTGTGTGTGTGTGTGTGTGTGTGTGTGTGTGTGTGAACAGAATATCTCAAGAACGGAACATCGTACGACCTTAAAACTTGAAACTTAAGTTACATACCACTGCCGGACTCGACTCGAACATTTTCAGCAAAATTGGTTAACCGGAAGTTATAGTTTTTTTCCTGTAATTTTTAACTTTTTTGCGATTTTCTCAAAAACTGGTGCTACAATTTTTTAAAATCGCCTGGTTTACTTAATTTTTTATGCTCTACCAGATAGAGTAGGCGCCATGTTTGCTGAAATTCTTGGTGAGGCTGTTTTCACGTAAAGAAATTGTTTTTTTTAAGATAGCGGCTTTAGTATGCATTTTAGCGCAAAATTTTTTTATAATTAAAGTTGTAGAGAATTTAAAATCCTACAACTTTTATTTCAAACATTTTTTTGTATAACGCTTAGTTTAGTGGTAATTAACGATTTTCTGTTTTTTCTCACGAAAACGTGTGAAAAATAGATTTTATTAAGATTTCGGTTTTAGTACGCATTTTACGACAAAAGTGTATATAATAAAATTTATAGAAAATTAAGAGATCTACAACTTTTATTTAAAGAATTTTTCTCTACAGAGCGTAGTTTAGCGTGAAAGTGATTTTCCGTTTTTTTTTAAGCCAAACTGAGTTCAATTTTCATTTTGCGTCTATCACTCATGATTAAAATAAGGTTATGTTTTTTGAGGTTAGTTTTTTGTTTGTTTGTAATGTTTTATTACTATTTAAAAAATAAATATCTGTAATGTTTTATTGTTAATTATTTGCTTTGGCAAGAGAAGTCGTGTAAGTGTTTCACACCAGATTTTTTAATTTTAATTGCCTAAATTATTCAATTGTTAGATGTAAACAAATATTCGCGATAATTCGGACTTTCAATAATTCGGAGTTCACTCCCCCTCCCCCCAATTACTCCGAATTAGTGAGGTTTTACTGTATAAGTAAAATGAAAATATTTCAACAGGTGATATAAAAAGTGGTTCTGCGTTTACTTGTGCACCCTACCAACTACAATATTTCTTTCTCTTGCCTACATGAATATATAGGAAGGAAAGTATTGTTTTCATGTCGATTTTAAGAAATCGAGTTTTCACCGGATCTATACATTATCACACCCCCTGAACCCAAAAAACATGTTTTTAGCGATTGGTCTGTGTGTGTGTGTGTGTGTGTGTGTGTGCGCGCGCGCGCGTGCGTGCGTGCGTGAGTGAGTGTGTGTGCAGAATATCTCAAGAACGGAACATCGTACGAACTTGAAACTTGAAACTTAAATTACATACCACTACCGGATCCGACACGAACATTTTCATCAAAATCGGTTAACCGGAAGTAGTAGTTTATTCGTATTTCACTTATTTCCGATTTTCTCAAAAACTGGTCCTACGATTTTTTTTTTTTTTAAATCGCCTGGTTTACTAAATTTTTTATGCTCTACATGGTAGAGTAGGCGTTATGTTTGCTAAAATTCTTGGTGAGGCTGTTTTCACGTCAAGAAATTGTTTATTTAAAATTACGGTTTTAATATACATTTTAGGAATTGTTAAGGAATTTGTAGTGAATTATTTTCGTAATATAAGTAAAATGAAAATATTTCAACAGGTGATATAAAAAGTGATTCGGCGTTTACTTTTGCACTCTACCAAAGTACATTATTAACTAAAACGTCGGACTGAATTAGAGAAGCGTAGGTGACGGCACAACTCTATTATATTCTTAACGAGGGAGACGCTCTTTTGTTTTGTTTTCCGTCGTGTGGGCCACACAGAACCGTGACACTTGTTGCGTGACGTTACACCGACTTTTGTATTTTTGTTTTACTCATTTTAAAATTTCTATTTCTGTATTATCATGTGATGATAGTAGTATTATCATTTTTTGTTTTGTTTTATTCTATTTTTAGTAAATGTAATTCGTTCGTACATCGTAGGCAACGTATGCAAATTTTAATATACATTTATTATTTTGTGCAAAACAAACATGGTAGAACATTTGTTGTTTTTTTTGTCATTCTTTGTTATAACAGATTCATTGTGTTGTTTTTTTTATAATTTTTCTCTCTCATTGTACGTATTTTTAAAATGTTTACTAGATTTATCATTTATTTTTAATTTTACTTTCTTTTGCCTGTATAAATATATATATAGGAAAGAATGTATTATTTTCATGTTAATTTTAAAAAATGGAGTTTTCTTTTCACCGGCTCTTAATAAAAGTTTTAGATCTTATAATTTCCTATAAATTTTATTATACTTTTTTGTCGTAATAAGGCTGAAATCTTTTAAAATAAATCGATTTTTTTTACAGTATTTCTTTTAAAAAAACAGAAAATCGCTAATTACTGATAAACTAAGCGTTTTACAAAAAATGTTTGAAATAAAAGTTGTAGGATTTTAAATTCTCTACAACTTTTTTTAATATACGTTTTTACGTGAGAACAGCCTTTCCAAGAATTTCAGCAGTCATAGCGCCTACCCTATCTTGTAAAGCATAAAAAATTAAGTAAATGAGGCGATTTAAAAAAAGTCGTAGGAGCAGTTTTTGAAAAAAATCGCAAAAAAGTGAAAAATGACACGAATAAACTACTACTTCCGGTTGACGTATTTTGATGAAAATGTTCGTGTCGGGTCCGGTAGTGGTATGTAACTTAAGTTTCAAGTTCGTACGATGTTCCGTTCTTGAGATATTCTGTTCACGCACGCACGCACGCACGCACGCGCACACACACACACACACACACACACACACACACACACACACAGACCAATCGCTAAAAACATGTTGCGTGTTCTAAATTTATAATAACTAATCGTTCATCACTTAATCTCAACAGTTTATGCAGAAAATATATTAAAAAATAAAATGAAATAAAATAAAGTATCTCACTTACGTGCTTTCCACTGCAGTTGTAATCTGCTGATAGGAATGGGATCAAAGGGTTGGACAAACACATAAGGACAAAGAAAAAAAATAAAATAAAATACCTGCAGGTAAACTTAAAGGAGATTAGGAAGAATGAATAGAAATAAATTTCGGCGTATTAGTGGACTGTAAAAAAGGTGCGCGTAAAAAAGAAGTAACGAAGCGAATTATTTACCGTGAAACGGATATGCGTAAAGGCGTTTTTAAACATAACAAAGTCACTTCAATAAATAACAAATTAAACACTTTAAAATGTAAATTAGCGGTTAAGCGTCCAATAGACACCAGTACTCGACGGCGATTCAACAACAACTGTGTCTGTTGACCACCAGAGCGCGGCAACGTCGAAAAGTTTGATAGAGACACAAACACATGTTTTTGGTTTAAGGGGTTCTGAAAACGTGTAGATCCGGTGAAAACTCGATTTAGAAAAATCGACATGAAAACAATACTTTCCTTTCTATACATTCATATAGGCAACAGAAAGTAGTAATTTTTAAAAAATTCTTAATATGTGTACGTTGCAATGCGTTCAATTTAGAACAATAAGCAACCCCATAACCCAATGAGATGAGGATGATATGTATGACGTGTAAATGAGGTGTAGTCTTGTACAGACTCAGGTCGACCATTCCTGAGAGAGTATAGTTAATTGAACCTCAACCATCAAAGTACACCGGTAACCACTGTCTGGCTTTCAAATCTGAATAAAAGTAACTACTTTTACTAGGATTTGAACCAAAAACCTTCGTCTCCGAAAATCAGCTGTTAAACAGCTGATTTTGGCGACTTTACCTCTAGACCAACCCGGTGGGTTAAAATAATAATTGTACAGTCCAGCCTTTCTTAGTTTGCTCCTAATGTAAACAAATAATGACGTCACTGAGCATGCGCATTATATAAAAAAGAGTACACGCTGATTAAAAAGTAACAACAAAATACTTTCAAAAGTATTTAAATACAAAATACTTTTAAATTATTTCTATAAATGAAATTGTTAGGCCTATATCAAATCACGACTGATGTTTTAAGTACTTATAATTTAAAAAATAGTTAACTTAATAAAAATACGAGATCCATAAAGTGGTGGACTCTAGCGTGCACTCTGTAGTAGCTGGCTATGGTTTGTTGACTGTAGGAGCAAACTAACAACGGCTGAATTGTAAAAGAATTGTTAATAATGGTAAACAGTCCTCTGCTACGTGTTTAAACGTAGTACAGCGCTAATATGCCCATAACGGACAGGTGGAGTGTCAAATTATTTACACTCAATCTGTTTGTTGCGGGGCTAAAATAAATAGTTCTGTTTCTTATCACATGGTCAGCCAGTTAAATGACTGAATCATTTAAGAACAGAACAGGTAGAGGTGTAAGAGACACCAATCAGAGTTGTCTCCTCTGGAAATAATGAATTTCATAATACGGTTGGACCCTGTGGTGAATGTAGTGAAGGTGTCATTTACAGAGTGGAAAATACGTGCTTTTCATAGGGCCCGGCATGCTGATAAGCGTACTTTTCCACTCGGTGAGTTGTGGCAATGGTAAACCACCTCACTCCTCGTTTTTACTTAGTAAAACCTCTACAGGTTCAAACCAGCCTTTCGGCTGTTGACCTAAACAACACAGGGCTAATATACTTGTGAGAAGGTTACGACAAAATAATAGCGGTTTAACGTACTACGATTTAACTGATTGTAACGGGTGATTCAAAAAGAGCGACGGTTTTTAAACGGCTGGTAAATTTTTGTTTATCGGTTGGCAACATTGTTAGACCTCATTTCTATTTCGGAGAACATTCCAATTGACGATTCAGTTGTAGTTTCTCTTGTTCGCAGTGTAGTACTCTCGCAGTCTGTGTCTAACCATGGAGAAGTTTACTATTGCACAACGAGTGTTAATCGTCAAAACATTTTACCAGAGTGGAGAGAGTTATGCGACTACTGTCAGGCGACTTCGCGGTACTCTAGGACGTAATGAAGCACCAAATGAATCAACAGTTCGCAGGCTCATGAAAAAGTTTTTTGAGACGGGTTCAACAGTCGATCTTAAAAGTTCTGGACGTCGTCGTTCTGGCCGAACTGAGCAGAACGTTGCGTTGGTTCGTGACAGTGTAGCTGTTAGCCCAGCAAAATCAATACGTCGCCGTTCTCAACAATTGGGTTTACGATGTTATTCTGTACGGAGAATTCTTCGGTACGATCTCCAGTATCACCCGTATAAAATTCAGTTGCTGTACGAGAAACAATGTTCTTGCTCCGTGAACGGTTCCAGAATCGCATCATTTCTCGTAATTCCGACCATCAATGGCCACCAAGGTCGTGTGACTTGACGCCTTGTGACTTTCATCTTTGGGGTCATCTGAAGTCATTGGTGTATGCCAATAAACTCCGAAACATCAATGACTTGAAGGAGGAAATTCGACGGGGTTATCGGGCAAATGGAAGTCGAAACTTGTCGTGCAGTAATATCCAATTTAATGGACAGAGTTGATGCGTGCCAGCGCAGTAGAGGAGGACACATGCATGACATCATTTTTCATACATGAAATCGGAAGGTAAGATGAACTTGTTGATGTATTTATTTTCAGTTTTTCAATAAAATAAATCTCTTAATTTGATATATCAAAACCTGCGCTCTTTTTGAATCACCCTATAGATATTTCCATGATAGTAAAGTGTATTGTGTTTCTACTAACCGATGGAATTTTATAAAATCCATATTTTAATAATTGAAAACAACAACAGCTAGAGTTGTTGGGGACGGGGTGATTTTCAAGTCGGGTGATTCTATTCGGTGATCTAGAATTATTGAAATATTCAATAGACGTATACATGTAATAAATATATATATATAATATTATATAAAAGGGGTAAATAGTGAAACGATATGGAGATGCCCCAGTTTTTGAGCTATTTATTTATTTATATATTAATTATTAATGGCAGTGCTCGCTTTCGGACGGAACCGTTAAATTCCAACCTCATTCATATCTCTATTCCAACTTAACCTCCTCACTTACCAGCCCGACCTGTCTCTGTTTCCACATAATTTTTATTATAAATCGTTTTAGAAACCGATGCCGGAAAATATTGAATTATCTTCTCTCAGCTATTATTTTATCTATTTTTTTGTATATTGAATTGTTTTTTTTCCGTTATGTCACCGCCACCCCTTCAAATTAATCATTTACTGTGTTGCCGGCTTCAATAGTTCTCCCGGCCTTTGACGGCATAGCGACAAAGCTTTCGGCTGCGCACCGCAAAGGCCTTTGTCATCAAGGCCAAACCAGTAGCCGCTCTCTTCAACAGCGCTCTCGGCAGCTATATAAAGAGCGCTGCACTGAGCGGAGTCGATTCTATTCCAATCAAGACACCGAGAGCTTCACTTCGAACCAGACAGCAGACAAGACGTCCACCACGGCACACGGCTGCCGGACTCCAGCGAAGACTGAACGACGACCCCGCAAGAGAGAAGATGATGCTTCCGCTCGCCGACCCGTCACCGTAAGCCGTCGACCGGACCGTCATCGCCCGCTGACGCGAGCGATGCCCACAGCGGTCCCTCGACCGAGCCTTACGCCCACCGGACCCGACGAAGCAGCCATCGACGCACTACTGCGAGGGAAGAAGATGATGTCTCCGCTGGACGACGACACGCCGTGTCGCCCAGCTCCTCGACCGCCACGACGACTACGACCGACGACTCCGCACATCAAGACGACCACCGCTTAAACGGCCCTTTTCAGGGCCACCAAACTAATAACGTTAGCCACTTAACGTCGCCATCCGGTGACAGTTAAAAGAAATCTGGTGTATCTCACTCACACGATTTTATCTTGCCAATGATCATAATGAAATTACCGGGTGTCCCACGAAGAGGTTGTTTTTACTTTCTCTTATCTATACAAATATATAGGATGGAAAGTATTGTTTTCATGTCGATTTTAAGAAATAGAGTTTTCACTGGATCTACACGTTTTCAGACCCCATGAACCCAAAAAACATGTTTTTAGCGATTGGTCTGTGTGTGTGTGTGTGTGTGTGTGTGTGTGCGTGTGCGTGCGTGCGTGTGTGTGAACAAAATATCTCAAGAACAAAACATCGGACGAACTTGAAACTTGAAACTTAAGTTACATACCACTACCGGACCCAACACGAATATTTTCATCAAAATCGGTCTACTGGAAGTAGTAGTT
Source organism: Catonia carolina (assembly GCA_035578175.1). Classification (NCBI taxonomy): domain Eukaryota; kingdom Metazoa; phylum Arthropoda; class Insecta; order Hemiptera; family Achilidae; genus Catonia; species Catonia carolina. The sequence goes on from JAQMRL010000003.1 coordinate 112,932,772, forward strand.
TATTCGTGTAATTTTTCACTTTTTTGCGATTTTCTCAAAAACTGGTCCTACGATTTTTTTTAAAATCGCCTGATTTACTAACTTTTTTATGCTCTACAAGATAGGGTAGGCGCCATGTTGGCTGAAATTCTCGGTTAGGCTATTTTTACGTAAAGAAATTGTTCTTTTAAGATTACGGCTTTAATATGCATTTTAGCGCAAACATTTATATAATAAAAGTTGTAGAGAATTTAAAATCCTACAACTTTTATTTCAAACATTATTTTGTATAACGCTTAGTTTAGCGATAATTAGCGATTTTCTGTTTTTTTTTTGTCACGAAAACGTGTGAAAATCAATTTTTTTAAGATTTCGGCTTTAGTACGCATTTTACGACAAAAGTGTATATAATCAAATTTATAGGAATTAAAATTATCTACAACTTTTAATTAAAGCATTTTTCTCTACAGAGCCTAGTTTAGCGTGAAAGAGTGATTTTCCGTATTTTTAAGCCAAACTGAGGTTAATTTTCATTTTGCGTCTATCACTCATGATTAAAATAAGCTTATGATATTAAAGTTAGTTTTTTGTTTATTTCTAATGTTTTATTACTAATGTTAGGTTATAATATTGTTAATTATTTGCCTTGGCAAGAGAAAGTTGTGTGAGTGTTTCACACCAGAGTTTTTTCCTATCTGTATCATATTGTAAATACAGAGTGATTCAATAAGCTGTATTTACTGAACTACATGTTATATTTTAATTCTGTAAATTACATTTAAAAGAGAAAGTTTTAAATTTTAATTTACATAGGTACATGAAAGTTTATAGATGTTCAATGTGTCCTCCTCCGGCTGCACGTACAACATCTAGACGGTAACTGAACTCATCCCAAACTCTCTGCCGCATGTCTTGGGTCACTGAGTTGACTGCAGCTGTGATACAATTCCTTAGTTCATTCAAATTGGTTGGAAGAGGTGGTATGTAAACTGCACTTTTCACGAACCCCCACGAGAAAAAGTCACTGGGTGTGAGATCTGGAGACCTCGGTGGCCAAAACTGAAGTGCAGAGTCGTTATTCGCCATGCGACCTATCCATCGTTGACGTATGGATTCATTTAGGAAACGCCGAACATTGCGATGCCAATGGGGTGGAGCTCCGTCCTGCTGGAAAATGTAATCTCGTGAATCTTCATTCATTTGAGGAATTACAATTCAGAAACAATTTAGTTGTTTACCTTTCTTTCATAATAATTATTGTAAATCTTTATAAATAAATTATCTAATTTTATTTATTTTATCATTTTTACAGGTAAGCAGTGGATACAAATTTTAACAATTTCGTGACTGTTCTGATTATAGAGTAAGTAATATTTAATTAATTTATCATTGAAAAAAATCTTTATGGAACTGTGCATGCTATACTATACGCTATAACTATAGCGTACATTCAAGCGTAGGCAGTTCAAGGATGTTTTTGCCGGCCGCATTGGCGTAGTTCGTAACGTGCTCGCTTCTCATCATGCGGTCTTGGGTTCGAATCCCATTCAGGCGCGGCATATTTTCACACGTTACAAAAAATCATTTTATCCTTCACCGTCTGCATTAGCAGTAATTACAGAACAGTCGGACGTTAAACCCAAAAAGAAAAATCAATCGTGTTTTTATTGTTTTCAACAAATTTAGACCACGTTAGAGGGTTTTCGAAATTTCTAGAAGCTTTTTTTGCTGCTTCACAATTTCAGAGTTTCTTCACTGTGTTTTTTTTCTCGTTCTTCTGTCCGGTAGTGGTATGTAGCGTAAGTTCTAAGTTTCAAGTTCGTACGATGTTCCGTTCTTGAGATATTCTGTTCACACACACACACGCGCGCGCGCGCACACACACACACACACACAGACCAATCGCTAAAAACATGTGTTGTGTGGGTTGAGGGGGTCTGTTTACGTGCAGATCCGGTGAAGAGTATATTTGTTAAAATCGGCATGAAAACAATACTTTCCTTCCTATATAGTATTAATATAGGCAAGAGAAAGTAAAACTGTACGGTAGTGAAATGTACGAATAGTGCCTCACTGTTGAGGTTGGCAGCACTGTCAAATTTTCATTTATCTTCCTTACAGCCCATTCATGCGCAAAAGGCAATCTCGTGACTGCAGTATCTTTACATTTAAATTTTAATAAAGAATTTTGAAGATTGTTTATTAAGACTCATTATTGACTTTCAACTGTGCTGATTTTATTAAGTCACGTGATATTACATTATTAATTAGTTAGTATTTTCTTCGTTTTTTTACTTTCTCTTGCCTATATGAATATATAGGAAGGAAAGTATTGTTTTCATGTCGATTTTTCGAAATCGAGTTTTCACCGGATCTATACGTTTTCAGACCCCCTGAACCCAAAAAACATGTTTTTAGCGATTGGTCTGTGTGTGAACAGAATATCTCAAGAACGGAACATCGTACGAACTTGAAACTTGAAACTTAAGTTACATACCACTACCGGACGCGACACGAACATTTTCATCAAAATCGGTCAACCGGAAGTAGTAGTTTATTCGTATAATTTTTCAGTTTTTTGCGATTTTCTCAAAAACTGGTCCTACGATTTTTTTCAAAATCGCGTATTTTACTCAATTTTTTATTCTCTACAAGATAGGGTAGGCGCCGTGTTTGCTGAAATTCTCGGTGAGGCTGTTTTCACGTAAAAACGTTGTTTTTTCAGATTACGGCTTTAATATAAATTTTAGCGCAAAAACTTATATAATAAAAGTTGTAGAGAATTTAAAAACCTACAACTTTTATTTCAAACATTTTATTGTATAACGCTTAGTTTAGCGGTAATTTGCGATTTTCTGTTTTTTTTCTCACGAAAACGTGAGAAAAATCGATTTTTTTAACATTTCGGCCTTAGTATGCATTTTACGACAAAATAGTATATAATTAAATTTATAGAAAATTAAAAGCTCTACAACTTTTATTTAACGCATTTTTCTCTACAGAGCCTAGTTTATAGAGAAAGAGTGATTTTCCGTATTTCTAAGCCAAACTAAGGTTGATTTTCATTTTGCGTCTTTCACTCATGATTAAAATTAGGTTATGTTTGTTGAGGTTAGTTTTTTGTTTATTTCTTATGTTTTATTACTAATGTTAGGTTTATTGTTAATTATTTGCACTGGCAAGAGAAAGTTGTGTGAGTGTTTCACACCAGAGTTTTTATTGTGATATTTTAATGGTACTAAAAGTGTTATCAAATAAAAGAGGCAAAACTGAAGGGACTTTTTGTAATGCAGATGTTTTGGTAATTTGTAAACCTATAGCGTACATTTTTACTTTGTCTTGCGTATATGAATATATAGGAAGGAAAGTATTGTTTTCATGTCGATTTTAAGAAATCAAGTTTTCACCGGATCTACACCTTTTCAGACCCCCTGAACCCAAAAAACATATTTTTAGCAAATGGTCTGTATGTGTGTGTGTGTGTGTGTGTGTGTGGGTGCGTATGTGAACAGAATATCTCAAGAACGAAACATCGTACGAACTTGAAACTTGAAACTTAAGTTACATAGTACTACCGGACCCGACACGAACATTTTCATCAAAATCAGTCAACCGGTAGTAGTAGTTTATTCGTGTCATTTTTAACTTTTTTGCGATTTTCTCAAAAACTGGTCTTACGATTTTTTAAAAATCGCCTGGGTTTCCATGTTTGCTGAAATTTTTGGTGAGGGTGTTTTCACGTAAAAACTGATTTTTTAAGATTATGGCTTTATTTTGCAGTTTAGCGCAAAAATGTATATAATAAAAGTTGTAGAGAATTTAAAATCCTATTAGGTTTTTTTTAACAATTTTTTGTATTGTCACCGCCACCCCTTCTAATTAATCATTTACTGTGTTGCCGGCCTTCAATACTTCTTCCGGCCTTTGTCGGCGCGATAGCCTCTTTAGCGGCGAAGCGACAAAGCCCTGTAGCGGCGCCCGACAAACCTTCCGGCTGCCTTTGTCATCAAGGCCAAGCCAGTCGCCGCTCTCTACAACAGCGCTCTTGGCAGCTATATAAAGAGCGCTGCACTGAGCCGGCCGATTCAATTCCAATCAAGACACCGAGGGATTCACTTCCACCAGACAGCAGACGAGACGTCCACCACGGCACACGGCTGCCGGACTCCAGCGAGAACTAATCAACGACCCCGCAAGAGAGAAGATGCTGCTTCCGCTCGCCGTCCCGTCACCGTAGGCCGTCGACCGGACCGTCATCGCCCGCTGACGCGAGCGATGCCCACAGCGGTCCCTCGACCGAGCCTTACGCCCACCGGACCCGACGAAGCAGCCATCGACGCACTACTGCGAGGGAAGAAGATGATGTCTCCGCTGGACGACGACACGCCGTGTCGCCCAGCTCCTCGACCGCCACGACGACTACGACCGACGACTCCGCACATCAAGACGACCACCGCTTAAACGGCCCTTTTCAGGGCCACCAAATTAATAAGGTTGCCACTTAACGTCGCCATCCGGTGACAGTATAACGCTTAGTTTAGCGGTAATTAGCGATTTTCTGTTTTTTTCTCACGAAAAGTTTATATTTTTTGGCAGACTACCCCCTTAATTGGTTTTCACTGGTCCGGGATTATCTGAGATTCCGGATCATAGGTTTTTGAATTAATGAGAATTTACTATTATATTTATTGATTAACAAGATTGATGGATACATGAACATTGAATCGATAAAAACCACTTTGTTTAGTGTATCGATTTATAATGGTAAATAACAACGGTGAGATGATCTGTTTACGCTTTTTAAAATACTTTTGTGCCCATAAAAATTGCTCCATTGTTATTTAACAATGTGTAATTTCAAGGAAGCTACCTATCTAGCAGTCTATGATTGACATCCACTATCTAATTTTAGTTAAGTAAAAATATATAGGTGTACTCAATAGAAAAGAGTGAGAGAGTGTAATAGTTTGTTAAGGGGAGGGAGAAAGATAGTATGAGTGTAGATGTATAAAAGAAGGTGAGGTGTTTCAAATTGATTTTCTCTAATGTTTGATTTCTTGAATAGCTTATTGTTGTTAGTAGTTTGCTTGTATAATAAAAATAATAATAATAATAAATAATCTATTGAAAGAACTAGATCAAGAACCGTGCATGAATTTATTTCCCATTATAATAATAATAGAAATAATAATATAATCGAATCTTTCGATATTACCAACATCGATAATACGAATATATCGATTTTTTCATTTTTTTACTTTCTCTTGCCTATATGAATATATATAGGAAGGAAAGTATTGTTTTCATGTCGATTTTTCAAAATTGAGTTTTCACCGGATCTAAACGTTTACAGACCCCCTGAACCCACACAAACATGTTTTTAGCGATTGGTCTGTGCGTGCGCGCGCGCGCGTGTGCGTGCGTGCGTGTGTGTGTGAACAGAATATCTCAATAACGGAACATCGTACGAACTTGAAACTTGAAACTTAAGTTATCTACCACTACCGGACCCAACACGAACATTTTCATCAAAATCGGTCAACCGGAAGTAGTAGTTTATTAGTGTAATTTTTCACTTTTTTGCGTTTTTCTCAAAAACTGGTCCTACGATTTTTTTAAAAATCGCATGGTTTACTCAGTTTTTTATTCTCTACAAGATAGGGTAGGCGCCATTTTTGCTGAAATTCTCGGTGAGGCTGTTTTTACGTAAAAACATAGTTTTTTAAGATTACGGCTTTAATATGCAATTTACCGCAAAAATGTATATAATAAAAGTTATCGAGAATTAAAAATCCTACAACTTTTATTTCAAACATTTTTTTGTATAACGCTTAATTTAGCAGTAATTAGCGATTTTTTGATTTTTCTCACGAAAACGTGTGAAAAATCAATTTTTTTAAGATTTCGGCCTTAGAATGCATTTTACGACAAAAGTGTATAGAATACATTTTATAGAAAATAAAGAGATCTACAACTTTTATTTAAAGCATTTTTCGCTATTGGGCCCAGTTTAGCGTTGAAGAGTGATTTTCCGTATTTTTAAGCCAAACAGTTCGATTTTTATTGTTTTTGAGGTTAGTTTTTTGTTTATTTCTAATGTTTTATTGCTAAAATTAGGTTATATTGTTAATCATTTGCATTGGCAAGAGAAAGTTGTGTGAGTGTTTCACACCAGATTTTTTTTTTTAATTTTTTTATTCTTCCTTATTTGTGTACGTTGCAATCTGTTCAATTTAGAACAATAAGCAAACCCATGACCCAATGAGATGAGGATGATGTGTATGATGTTTAAATGAGGTGTAGTCTTGTACAGACCCAGGCCGACCGTTCCTGAGAGAGTATGGTTAATTGAACCCCAACCATCAAAGTACACCCACAACCACTGCCTTCTGTTCAAATCCGTATAAACGTCTGGGTATCAGACGAACTAATGTCCCATAGCCGAGCGAGTGAGAGGGAGATATGTGGCATATCTACGCATGGGCCAAAGGTCTTTACCGTTATAGTCCAAATCTGAAAACATAATACAGTCGTTATCTTGCTAGTTATCACAACGCTTGCTCACAACAATGAGTAAAATTAAAGATAATGTTATTGGAATGGCGCGTATGGGTTGTGCGAGTGAGAGCGTTATACTTTCTCTCACTCCCACGGCTAGGGGACATTAGTCCATCTAAATATTATAATAATCAGCTGTTTAACAGCTGATTTCCGGAGACTAAGGTTCCTGGTTCAAATCCTAGTAAAGGTAGTTACTTTTATACGGATTTGAATACTAGACAGTGGTTACCGGTGTACTTTGATGGTTGGGGTTCAATTAACCATACTCTCTCAGGAACGGTCGGCCTGGGTCTGTACAAGACTACACCTCATTTACATGTCATACACATCATCCTCATCTCATTGGGTCATGGAGTTGCTTATTGTTCTAAATTGAACAGATTGCAACGTACACATATTAGAAATTAAAAAAAAAAAAAAATCTTTACTAGGTTTTGAACCAGGAACCTTCGTCTCCGGAAATCAGCAGTGAAACAGCTGATTTTTGCGACGACTTTACCTCTAGACCAACCCGGTGGGTTTTGTGACATTTTAATAGAATTACATGTAAATTTTACCTCTACGAAGAAAAAATTGCAATCTAGTACGCCAGTGATTCTCTACCATTTTTGCTCCGTGACCCCCAAATAGTAAAAATAAATAAAATTAATATTTCGCGACCCCCCCTCCCCCCGATAATAATAGTAAGCCATACTATTAATAATTAAATTTTGGCTGTAATTATTATTATTATTATTATTATTACTTTCTCTTGCCTATATGAATATATAGGAAGGAAAGTATTGTTTTCATGTCGATTTTAAGAAATCGAGTTTTCACCGGATCTATACGTTTTCAGACCCCCTGAACCCAAAAAACATGTTTTTAGCGATTGGTCTGTGTGTGTGTGTGTCTGTGTGTGAACAGAATATCTCAAGAACGGAACATCGTACGAACTTGAAACTTTAAACTTAAGTTACATACCACTACCGGACGCGACACGAACATTTTCATCAAAATCGGTCAACCGGAAGTAGTAGTTTATTCGTATAATTTTTCAGTTTTTTGCGATTTTCTCAAAAACTGGTCCTACGATTTTTTTTAAAATCGCCTATTTTACTCAATTTTTTATTCTCTACAAGATAGGGTAGGCGTCATGTTTGCTGAAATTCTCGGTGAGGCTGTTTTCACGTAAAAACATTGTTTTTTTAAGATTACGGCTTTAATATAAATTTTAGCGCAAAAACTTATATAATAAAAGTTGTAGAGAATTTAAAAACCTACAATTTCTGTTTTAAACATTTTTTTGTATGACGCTTAGTTTAGCAGTAATTAGCGATTTTCTGTTTTTTCTCACGAAAACGTGTGAAAAATTGATTTTTTTAAGATTTTGGCCTTAGTATGCATTTTACGACAAAAGTGTATATAATTAAATTTATAGAAAATTAAAAGATCTACAACTTTTGTTTTGAGCATTTTTCTCTACAGAGCCTAGTTTAGCGTGAAAGCGTGATTTTCCGTATTTGTAAGCCAAACTGAGTTCGATTGTCATTTTGCGTCATTCACTCATGATTAAAATAAGGTTATGTTTTTGAGGTTAGTTTTTGTTCATTTCTAATATTTTATTACTAATGTTAAATTATATTGTAAATTATTTGCATTGGCAAGAGAAAGTTGTGTGAGTGTTTCACACCAGATTTTTATTATTGTGCATAGTCCTCTTAAGGAGATCGCTAAAAACACAACCATCTAGCTCTTGGTGGTGTCTCTGTTTCTCCTTTTATCTTCCCAAAAACCTTTCATCCTCTCACTTAGCGCCTTTTTCTCTTCGTCTGTCCATTTTCGCCCACTTCTTTTGGCTTGTGATCTGAACTGAATTTCCTGGTTTCTGATTTTTTTCTCCACAAATTTTGTGGTCGTGAATCTCTTCCATTGTGATGCACAATTCTTGCAGGTCTTCCATAGTTTCTTTGTACCAAGAGGTGCCCAACTTTGAAGTGGACTAACTCTCAAACTGCACTAATTTTATGTCTTGAGAGAAAATACAAACATTAAAAAATCTGGTGTGAAACACTCACACAACTTTCTCTTGCCAATGCAAATAATTAACAATAAACCTAACATTAGTATTAAAACATTAGAAATGAACAAAAACTAACCTCAAAAACATAACCTTATTTTAATCATGAGTGAATGACGCAAAATGACAATCGAACTCAGTTTGGCTTAAAAATACGGAAAATCACGCTTTCACGCTAAACTAGGCTCTGTAGAGAAAAATGCTCTAAACAAAAGTTGTAGATCTTTTAATTTTCTATAAATTTAATTATATACACTTTTGTCGTAAAATGCATGCTAAGACCGAAATGTTAAAAAAATCGATTTTTCTCACGTTTTCGTGAGAAAAAAAACAGAAAATCGCAAATTACCGCTAAACTAAGCGTTATACAAAAAAATGTTGAAACAGAAGTTGTAGGTTTTTAAATTCTCTACAACTTTTATTATATACGTTTTTGCGCTAAAATTTATATTAAAGCCGTAATCTTAAAAAAACAACGTTTTTACGTGAAAACAGCCTCACCGAGAATTTCAGCAAACATGGCGCCTACCCTATCTTGTAGAGAATAAAAAATTGAGTAAAATAGGCGATTTTAAAAAAAATCGTAGGACCAGTTTTTGAGAAAATCGCAAAAAAGTGAAAAATTATACGAATAAACTACTACTTCCGGTTGACCGATTTTGATGAAAATGTTCGTGTCGCGTCCGGTAGTGGTATGTAACTTAAGTTTCAAGTTTCAAGTTCGTACGATGTTCCGTTCTTGAGATATTCTGTTCACACACAAACACACACACACACACACACACAGACCAATCGCTAAAAACATGTTTTTTGGGTTCAGAGGGTCTGAAAACGTATAGATCCGGTGAAAACTCGATTTCGAAAAATCGACATGAAAACGATACTTTTCTTCCTATATATTCATATAGGCAAGAGAAAGTAATAAAATGGAATACAACTATTGCTTTTATATTGCTGCTGTGTAGACGGCGACACACAATATATGTAGTTTGGATAGTACCCTTGACTACTACAAACATAATTCAAGTAAAAAGTTACTACTACTAACGCAATCTGTCACAGTAGTAGTGACGTAATGCATACCTCTCAGATGCACAAAGCTTGGCAACGGGCAGTATGTCACCGCACTAGGCAGCCTACTGCCCAGCGAAGAGCAATGAGATGATTAGTACGTTATGACGTAACAGCAGTCTGGTACTTCGTCTTTCCCTTTCATCCCGCAGCTGCACAAAGCTTAAATTCATACAGTATAATAGTATAGTGTAGTTAATTATTTACAATGGCAAGAGAAAGTCGTTTTTGTTTCACACACGATTTTTTTTTGTATATAATATTGTTTACAACAAATTGTAATGCGTAGCGATTCACTAATTACTAGTAGAATTTCGAGCGGTACAGAGAAGAGCGACCGTCCGTTGTGTCGGTCTCCGGTCTAGAGGATGTTTAATTGTGATTGCGTAACACGAGCAGAACTCTCCACATAGACCCAGACAGAGAGAAACAATAGTGGTAATATTTGTTGTCCTTTTGGTCCGGTTTGGTAGACGCATTGATAACGAGCACCAACTATACCAGAATTACCTCCTCCCATTACTATAGGGTGATTCAAAAGGAGCGCCGGTTTTGATATATCAAATGAAGAGATTTATTTTATTGAAAAACTGAAAATAAATACATCAACAAGTTCATCTTACCTTCCGATTTCATGTATGAAAAATGATGTCATGCATGTGTCCTCCTCTACTGCGCTGGCACGCATCAACTCTGTCCATGAAATTGGATATTACTGCACGACAAGTTTCGACTTCCATTTGCCCGATAACCCGTCGAATTTCCTCCTTCAAGTCATTGATGTTTCGGGGTTTATTGGCATACACCAATGACTTCAGATGACCCCAAAGATGAAAGTCACAAGGCGTCAAGTCACACGACCTTGGTGGCCATTGATGGTCGGAATTACGAGAAATTATGCGATCCTGGAACCGTTCACGGAGCAACAACATTGTTTCTCGTGCAGCAACTGAATTTTATACGGGTGATATTGGAGATCGTACCGAAGAATTCTCCGTACAGAAGAACATCGTAAACCCAATTGTTGAGAACGGCGACGTATTGATTTTGCTGGGCTAACAGCCACACTGTCACGAACCACCGCAACGTTCTGCTCAGTTCGGCCAGAACGACGACGTCCAGAACTTTTAAGGTCGACTGTTGAACCCGTCTCAAAAAACTTTTTCATGAGCCTGCGAACTGTTGATTCATTCGGTGCTTCATTACGTCGTAGAGTGCCGCGAAGTCGCCTGACAGAAGCCGCATAACTCTCTCCACTCTGGCAAAATGTTTTGACGATTAACACTCGTTGTGCAATAGTAAACTTCTCCATGGTTAGACACAAACTGCGAGAGTACTACACTGCGAACAAGAGAAACTACAACTGAATCGTCAATCGGAATGTTCTCCGAAATAGAAATGAGGTCTAACAATGTTGCCAACCGATAAACAAAAATTTACCAGCCGTTTAAAAACCGGCGCTCTTTTTGAATCACCCGTTATATAGGCTGTACGTTGTCCGTTGTGTATGCACATATAAATGTGTGTACATAACACATACGGACATAAGGATTCAGCCTGCTGATGAATAATCATTCGCCACATGGAAATTGTGTCCTTTCCTCCTCACACACACACACACACATATATATATATATGTACACACACATACACACTTACATACATATGAGCCTATTACCAATTCGACGCCCTTACACAAAATCATCTTTAACGCGGTTACCCCACTGTTTATTTGTTTAGTTGTTTGTTGTTTACGTCTCTGAATACATTATGTATTTGTATGCAGATTACATACATTCCCTTCGTATTTGTTTACGTATACGTGTAGCTATTTGCAAACTGAGCAATTGCTCTGATTGCATACCACATCACTGGGTGGATAAAAATTAATGTTATTACCTAATTTATTTAGCTATAGTAATTATGGAAATTATAGTAATTATAGAAAAGCCTCCAAAAATTGATTGAGTGGTCTAATATGGCCGTAAAAGCAAAATAAATAAATAAATAAATTATGGAAATATTCATAAAAAATGCCCTTTACAAGCAGGTGGATGTTTAAACTATTTGCACTCGATCTGTTAGTTCCAGGACTACAAAAAAATAGTTTCGTTTCTTATCACGTGATCACCCAATAATTTGCTGAGATTCGCCGATGATATAGTAGTATTCTGCCCATAACAGACAGGTGGAGTGTTACATTATTTACACTCAGTCTGTTAGTTGCAGGGCTAAAATAAATAGTTCTGTTTCTTATCATATGGTCAGCCAATTAAATGACTGAATTATTTAAGAACAGAAGAGGTAGAGGTGTACTGTGACACTAATCAGAGTTATCTCCTCTGAAAGTAATGAATTTCATTATACAGCCAGACCCTGTGGTGAATAAAGTGAAGGTGTCATTTGCAGAGTGGAAAATATGTGCTTTTCAGAGGGCCCGGCATGCTGATAAGCGTACTTTTCCACTCAGTGAGGAAGGCATGGTAAACCACCTCACTCCTCGTTTTACTTAGTAAAACCTCTACAGGTTCAAACCAGCTTTTTGGCTGATGACCTAAACAACAACTGTTAGTTCCAGGACTACAAAAAAATAGTTCCGTTTCTTATCACGTGATCACCCAATAATTACTGAGATTCGCCGATGATATAATAGTATTAGTTGAGACAAAGAAAGAACTAGAGGATGCCTTAAATGGAACGGATGAGATGTTGAGAAAGGATTACTTCATGAAAATTAATAAGAACAAAACGAAAGTGATGTGCAGCAGCAAGAGTGGTTTAGAAGAGATGGGAAATTTAAAAGTAGGCAACAAAAACAGGAAGTTGGGGAATTCTGCTATCTAGGGAGCAAAATAACAAAGGATTGTAGGAGCAAAAGTGATATCAAGAGTAGAATTGCTCAAGCTAGAAACGCCTTTGAAATGAAAAACAACTTACTGACTACTAACATTGATTTACAGATTAGGAAAAATTTCTTAAAACATTATTTGAGTGTAGCATTATACGGAAGTGAAACGTTGGTGATAGGGGCTGCAGAAAAGAAGAGGATAGAAGCTTTTGAAATGTGGTGTTATAGGAAAATGTTAAAGATTAGGTGGGTGGAGAAAATAAGTAATTTAGAGGTTCTTAGGCGAGTGGATGAAAAAAGAAGTATATGGAAGCATCTTACCAAAAGAAGGGATAGGCTAGTGGGACATATCCTAAGACATCTAGGTATTGGGCTATTAATAATGGAGGGTATATTGAGGGAGTAAATTGTAGAGGGAGGCAAAGATTAGAATATATAAAGGAAATTACAAACGATGTAGGGTGTTACAGGTATGTAGATATGAAACGACTTACGCAAGATAGAACAGTTTGGAGAACTGCATCAAACCAGTCGAGAGACTGATGACAAGAAAAAACGTTGTTTACTAATGAAGAAACTTTCGTTTTCGTTGTTTTACGTTGGTAAGAGAGACTCGTGTTATTTAATAGATTTTTCTTGTATCTCTTTGTTCGAACGTTACTTTTGTTTGTTACTTATAAACGCTTAATGAGAATACCCTGTGAATGTCCAATCGTGTACGCATAAATAAATAAATATGAAATAAATTCTATATTTTCTTCTATTATAATTTATGTGTTAGACTAACAGTAAGTTAATTGATGAGTTTGTTTCACAATTTCTATAATGAGATTGAAATGACAGATTACGATTTATTTTTAACCGAGAAGACAAGAATAAGAGAAATGTATTTTACAACTGAACAAGATAGTTTATTCCTACTAATGCTCATAATATACTGGGTGTTTCAAAATGTTTAGTGTACCAAATTTTTAAATGTAAGTTGTTAAAGGAAGTATGCAACATCTAAGCGTAGTTTCTTTCGGGATCTGGGTATAATACATATTGATTATGTACCATGTTTGAGGGAGTAAATAGTAGAGGGAGGCAAAGATTAGAATATATAAAGCAAATTACAAAAGATGTAAGGTGTTACAAATATGTAGATATGAAACGACTTGCGCTAGATAGATCAGGTTGGAAACTGCATTAAACCAGTCGAGAGAAACGGAGAGCATAAAAATTACATAATGTGATTGAAATACGTATAGTGATACCTAATGTGTAGGGATTAAGTAAATAAGGCGATTTAAAAACAAGTCGTATGACCAGTTTTTGATAAAATCGCAAAAAAGTGAAATTACATAATGTAGTACAATCACTACACATATTTACAATCCCTACACATTAGGGATTACAAAATATTATTTTGTAATCCCTAATGTGTGTACGTTGCAATCTGTTCAATTCAGAACTATAAGCAACCCTGTTAACGCCACTTCATACTGACAAAATAGATCCGTAAATCCCGCCTTGTTAATATTTCAAATTTACTTGATGCTTCCTATGACCCAACCGATCACGTCATTTTCTCCCTCTACTTCCTTGCATTTCCGCCTTCCTCATTGCTCATTGTTGGTTCAGCATTCATAATGAATGGATGCGCGCTTTTCTCATGCGTGTAACGCATGGCGTTGGGACGCTACCACGCTACCGGCTTTACAATCTCGTTTCGTTCTTACATTTCGTTTCGCTCGCTATGAACTCAAGTCGTTTGTTCCTGTCTAATTTGTGTGAATTATTATATTCAGTTGCTCATGTCAATATATTGTGAACTTTTTCGTTTGTTATTTGTGGTGTCTGTTAGTGCTATTCAGCACGCGCTGTCTACATTGTGAATTCTCATTACTGGATTAAAGGTAAGTGCGCACTTGTTTATTATGTATTGTTGACCAATAATGTGTGTTCCCATGTAATGTCATGTCCTTTAACTCTCAATTCCTACCTATTTTGTCAGTTTTGCTTAACCGCTTGTTTAACCATTTCGTTCAATCACTCAGTCGTTTAGTTGTGGCTGGCAACTACCAAATGCAACCAGCCTGGTCCTCCAGTTTAAATTGTTTAATCGCCTATTTATTAACGTTAGAAAATTATTCTTCTCGATTATTCTTTATTGTGTTTTACAAAATCGTATATGCTTTAACAAACCCCATCACCCTGAAGAGAATGAGATGAGGATGATGTGTATGACGTGTAAATGAGGTGTAGTCTTGTGCAGACCCTGGCCGATCAATCCTGAAAGAGTATGGTTAATTGAACCCCAACCATCAAAATACACCGGTAACCACTGTCTAGTGTTCAAATCCGTATAAAAGTAAACTACATTTACTTGGATTTGAATCAGGAACCTTCGTTTCCGAAAATCAGCTGTTAAGCACCTGATTTTGGCGACGACTTTACCTCTAGACCAACCCGGTGGGTTATAATACATAGTAATAACCCCTTTTCCTGAAGTAACTTTGCAGCATCTTTCTCCGTACGAATATTATTATTTAACTCTACAAATTCCTAGTAGATTATGTTGTAGCAACTAGCTGTGAAATCGGAGTAGAGTTGACTCTACGCAGGAATATTTCTAGTCAGGTTGGCGCGCTAGACGCAGAAATGGGAGAATTGTGTAACCATTCAGGGAATTCGGATTTGATAGTGGCATACAGAAAACGGAAAAGACTCAGTATATTTTTTGAAACACCTGGTATTTATGATTTGATAGTTTGGAGGGGTGTTGAGAACATTCAGATGTTGAATAGAAAACTAGAGGAGGTATAGAATTAGATGGACATGTAAAGTCCATTTAATTGTAAATTTAATTTAAAAGTATTTATTTAATTTTAAAGTCCATTTTTATTGTAGATATGTGCGGCTGTAAAGACGGTGAAATGTTTAAGACACGACTGGACTAATTTAGATAGAGTAAGGTAGAGTAGAGAGGTCCACCTCACAACAGACAGTATCTGAGTAGATATTAGCCGGGACCAGTTTTTGAGAAAATCGCAAAAAAAAGTGAAAAATTACACGAATAAACTACTATTTCCGGTTGGCCGATTTTGATGAAAATGTTCGTGTCGGGTCCGTTAGTGGTATGTAACTTAAGTTTCAAGTTCGTACGATATTCCGTTCTTGAGATATTCTGTACATGTACACACACACACACACACACACACACACACACACGCACACACACACACACACACACACACACACACACACAGACCAATCGCTAAAAACATGTTTGTGTGGGTTGAGGGGGTCCGTTTACGTGCAGATCCGGTGAAGAGTGTATTTGTTAAAATCAACATGAAAACAATACTTTCCTTCCTATATATTCATATAACCCACCGGGTTGGTCTAGAGGTAAAGTCGTCGCCAAAATCAGCTGTTTAACAGCTGATTTTCGGAGACGAAGGTTTCTAGTTACTTTTATACGGATTTGAATACTAGACAGCGATTGCCGGTGTACTTTGATGGTTGGGGTTCAATTAAACATACTCTCTCAGGAGTGGTCGACCTGGGTCTGTACAAGACTACACCTCATTTACACGTCATACACATCATCCTCATCTCATTAGGTCGTGGGGTTGCTTATTGTTCTGAATTGAACAGATTGCAACGTACACATAGCCCTACGTATTAGGAATTTAAAAAAAAATTCATTTAGGCAAGAGAAAGTAAAAAGTATATTTTTTGAAACACCTGGTGTTTAAGATTAGTTTGGAGGGGTGTCGAGAACATTCAGATGAATAGAAAACTAGAGGAGGTATAGAATTAGATGGACATGTAGATAATATGTACGGCTGTAAAGACGGTGATATGCTTAAAACACGACTGGACTAATTTAAGTAGAGTGGAGATCCACCTCACAACAGACAGTATCTGTGTTTAGATATTAGCCGGGATATTAATCTGTTGGTGTCCAAGAAGAGGGGCGTGACTGGAAGCAACCGAACCGTACAATAAGTTGTATACTAACCAACCGCTCCGCCCCCCGGGCGGCTTCTGGCCTTGGTGGTCGAGAGGTCGACTCAAACACAAACTAGAACTACGGCAACCGTGACCTACGGATAGCCACGCGCCGTCTTACACCAACTATTATTATTATTGAAGTCCTCTTTCAACTTCAACTTCAACCTCTTCTTCTTCACTTGGTATTGAAATTCATAAATATTGTTTTATTACAACCAGACTACAACAATAATGTAACAACGGTGTGTTGTTACCATTATAAAAGATTTCATGATCAGGTTCAACGTACCCTAATCGTGGCTTTTTTTGAAATAGGAATCTTTTGTTTATATTTTATATTTTTATTCTGTACACACGGTGTCAATAAAGTAATCAATAATTTTTCAATTTCTCAAGGTGAAGTCTAGAGGTAAAGTCGTCGCCGTAAATCAGCTGTTTAACAGCTGATTTTGGAGACGAAGGTTCCTGGTTCAAATCTTAGTAAAGGTAGTTCCTTTTTTTGTTTTAATTCCTAATATGTGTACGTTGCAATCTGTTCAATTCAGAACAAAAGCAACCCCATGACCCAGTGAGATGAGGATGATGTGTATGATGTGTAAATGAGGTGTAGTCTTGTACAGACGACCATTCCTGAGAGAGTATGGTTAATTGAACCCCAACCATCAAAGTACACCGGTAACCACTGTCTAGCATTCAAATCCGTATAAAAGTAGCTACCTTTACTAGGATTTGAACCAGGAACCTTTGTCTCCGAAAATCAGCTGTTAAACAGCTGATTTTGGCGACGACTTTACCTCTAGACCAACCCGGTGGGTTAACGTACCCTAATCGTGGCTCTTTTTTAAAATAGGACTTTTACGTTTATATTTTATAATTTTATTCTGTACACACGGTGTCAATAAAGTAATCAATAATTTTTCAATTTCTCAAGGTAAAGTCTAGAGGTAAAGTCGTCGCCGTGAATCAGCTGTTTAACAGCTGATTTTGGAGACGAAGGTTCCTGGTTCAAATCCTAGTAAAGGTATAGTACGTTTGTTTTTGGAAGAAGCTTGTAAGGGGAGGGGAGTAGGTAGAGTAGGAATAGTTTCAAGGGGCAAATGTTGTCTCCTTCTCACTTAATCATCATTCCCTCTCTTTCTAACCGTATACTATGTTACAACTACGAGGTGCTTCCCCCACCACTAAACAGAACAGCTCAGCGGCACACAGCGTTGGAGGGAAAGCTTCTAGCTAGAACAAATGACCTGTAGTTACTTTTATACGGATTTGAATACTAGACAGTGGTTGCCGGTATACTTTGATAGGTGGGGTTGAATTAACCATACTCTCTCAGGAATGGTCGACTTGGGTCTGTACAGGACTACACGTCGTACACATCATCCTCATCTGATTGGGTTATGGGGTTGCTTATTGTTCTCAATTCAACAGATTCCTACGTACACATGTTAGAAATTAAAAAAAAAATTCTCAAGTTACGAATAATAAAAAAATAATGAAACACTCACACTTTTTTCTTTTGGCAATGTGAATGTATCTTATTTTATAAACTACATCCATAAATCATCTTCCCATAACAGGCAAGTGGAGTGTCAAATTATTTACACTCAATCTGTTTGTTGCAGGGCTAAAATAAATAGTTCCGTTTCTTATCACATGGTCAGCCAATTAAATGACTGATCGTTTAGGAACAGAAGAGGTAAAGGTGTACTGTGACACTAATCAGAGTTATCTCCTTTGAAAGTAATGAATTTCATTATACAGCCAGACCCTGTGGTGAATGAAGTGAAGGTGTCATTTGCAGAGTGGAAAATATGTGCTTTTCAGAGGGCCCGGTATATTGATAAGCGTATTTTTCCACTCAGTGAGGAAGGCAATGATAAACCACCTCACTCTTCGTTTTACTTAGTAAAACCTCTACAGGTATAATATTCAGGTGAACTAATGTGCCCTAGCCGTGGGAGTGAGAGAATACATAACGCTCTCACTCGCACAAGCCATACGCGCCGTTCCAATAACATTTACTTTAATTTTACTCATTGTTGTAAGCAAGCGTTTATGCATGCAGTAAACTAAAAAGACCTGCCCATAGCAGACAGGTGGAGTGTCAAATTATTTACACTCACTCTGTTCGTTGCAGGGCTAAAATAAATAGTTCTGTTTCTTGTCACATGGTCAGCCAATTAAATGACTGAATCATTTAAGAGGTAGAGGTGTAAAAGACACCAATCAGAGTTATCTCCTCTGAAAGTAATGAATTTCATTATACAGCCACACCCTGTAGTGAATGAAGTGAAGTTGTTATTTACAGAGTGGAAAATACGTGCTTTTCAGAGGGCCCGGCATGCTGATAAGTGTACTTTTCTATTCAGTGAGGAAGGCAATTGTAAACCACTTCACTCCTTGTTTTACTTAGTAAAACCTCTAGAGGTTCAAACCAGCCTTTCGGCTGATGACCTAAACAACAACAACAAATTAAAAAGCAAGATATCAACTGTAGTATGTTTTCAGATTTGGACTATAACGGTAAAGACCTTTGGGCGCATGCGTAGTTATGCCACATATCTCCATATCACTCGCTCGGCTATGGGACATTAGTTCGTCTGATACGTATACACTCCAGCATTCGGCTGATGACCTAAACAACATCTTGTTGTTTAGGATATCAGCCGAAAGGCTGGATTCAACCTCTAGAGGTTGTTGTTTAGGTCATCAGCCGAGAGGCTGGTTTCAACCTCTAGAGGTTGTTGTTTAGGTGATCAGCCGAGAGGCTGGTTTCAACCTCTAGAGGTTGTTGTTTAGGTGATCAGCCGAGAGGCTGGTTTCAACCTCTAGAGGTTGTTGTTTAGGTCATCAGCCGAGAGGCTGGTTTCAACCTCTAGAGGTTGTTGTTTAGGTCATCAGCCGAGAGGCTGGTTTCAACCTCTAGAGGTTGTTGTTTAGGTGATCAGCCGAGAGGCTGGTTTCAACCTCTAGAGGTTGTTGTTTAGGTGATCAGCCGAGAGGCTGGTTTCAACCTCTAGAGGTTGTTGTTTAGGTCATCAGCCGAGAGGCTGGTTTCAACCTCTAGAGGTTGTTGTTTAGGTCATCAGCCGAGAGGCTGGTTTCAACCTCTAGAGGTTGTTGTTTAGGTGATCAGCCGAGAGGCTGGTTTCAACCTCTAGAGGTTGTTGTTTAGGTGATCAGCCGAGAGGCTGGTTTCAACCTCTAGAGGTTGTTGTTTAGGTCATCAGCCGAGAGGCTGGTTTCAACCTCTAGAGGTTGTTGTTTAGGTGATCAGCCGAGAGGCTGGTTTCAACCTCTAGAGGTTGTTGTTTAGGTGATCAGCCGAGAGGCTGGTTTGAACCTCTAGAGGTTGTTGTTTAGGTGATCAGCCGAGAGGCTGGTTTGAACCTCTAGAGGTTGTTGTTTAGGTGATCAGCCGAGAGGCTGGTTTCAACCTCTAGAGGTTGTTGTTTAGGTCATCAGCCGAGAGGCTGGTTTCAACCTCTAGAGGTTGTTGTTTAGGTGATCAGCCGAGAGGCTGGTTTCAACCTCTAGAGGTTGTTGTTTAGGTCATCAGCCGAAAGGCTGGTTTGAACCTCTAGAGGTTGTTGTTTAGGTCAACAGCCGAAAGGCTGGTTTGAACCTCTAGAGGTTTTAGTAAGTAAAACAAGGAGTGAGGTGGTTTACCATGCCTTCCTCACTGAGTGAAAAAGTACGCTTATCAGCATGCCGGGCCCTCTGAAAAGCACATATTTTCCACTCTGTAAATGACAACTTCACTTCATTCACCACAGGGTCTGGCTGTACAATGAAATTCATTACTTTCAGAGAAGGTAACTCTGATTAGTGTCTTTTACACCTCTACCTCTTCTGTTCTTAAATGATTCAGTCATTTAATTGGCTGACCATGTGATAAGAAACAGAACTATTTATTTTAGCCCTTCAACGAATAGATTGAGTGTAAATAATTTGACACTCCACCTGTCTGTTATGAGCAGAAAACAACATCTATAAATACCATTTATCTTATTTTATTAATAACACTGATACAAAGCGTCACGAATACTGTACGTAAGTGTTAATATAATTGTGATTTTTTACTTTCTCTTGCCTATATGAATATGTAGGAAGGAAAGTATTGTTTTCATATCGACTT
Source organism: Catonia carolina (assembly GCA_035578175.1). Lineage (NCBI taxonomy): Eukaryota > Metazoa > Arthropoda > Insecta > Hemiptera > Achilidae > Catonia > Catonia carolina. Next base: position 112,953,430 of record JAQMRL010000003.1, read on the forward strand.
TTCAACGGATCTTTACGTTTTCAGACCCCCTGAACCCACACAAACATGTTTTTAGCGATTGGTGTGTGTGTGTGCGTGTGCGTCTGTGTGTGTGTGTATACAAAATATCTCAAGAACGGAACATCGTACGAACTTGAAACATGAAACTTAATTTACATACCACTACCGGATCCGACACGAACATTTTCACCAAAATCGGTCAACCGGAAGTAGTAGTTTATTCGTGTAATTTTCCACTTTTATTGCGATTTTCTCAAAAACTGGTCCTAAAATTTTTTTAAGAATCGCCTGGTTTACTTTAATGCTCTACAAGATAGGGTAGGCGCCATGTTTGCTAAAATTCTTGGTGTGGCTGTTTTCACGTAAAAAAATTGTTTTATTTTAAGATTGCGGCTTTAATAGTCTATGCATTTTAGCGCAAACATTTACTTAATAAAAGTTGTAGAGAATTTAAAATTCTATAACTTTTATTTCAAACATTTTTTTGTATAACGCTTATTTTAGCGGTAATTAGCAATTTTCTGTTTTTTTCTCACGAAAGTGTGAAAAATCGATTTTTTTAAGATTTCGGCCTTAGTATACATTTTATGACAAAAGTGTATATAATCGAATTTATAGGAAATTAATAGATCTTCAACTTTTATTTATAGAATTTTTCTCTACAGAGCCTAGTTTAGCGTGAAAGAGTAATTTTTCGTATTTTTAAGGCAAACTGAGATCGATTTTCATTTTGCGTCTTTCACTCAAGATTAAAATTAGGTTATGTTTATTGAGGTTAGATTTTTGTTTATATGTAATGTTTTATTACTAATGTTAGGTTTATTGTTAATTATTTGCTCTGGCAAGAGAAAGTTGTGTGAGTGTTTCACACCATATTTTATATATTGATATGTGTATCTCTTTGAACGTGCGAAGTTTATTGACACCCTGTATATATTATGCTCGTTAAAGAAAGTAAAAGAAGAAGAAAACAACAAAACGATTACATTGAAACCAGTTCAGTAAAGCTATTGCTACCAGTACTAGGACGATGACCTTTCTTCTGTCTTCCACATTAAAATTCAGTTCAATATATCAATGCGAGCTTCTACCACTATTCCAATGTGTTATTGCATGATATTGCTTAAAATTACTGCGTTAATCAAGTCCCGGGTTCGATTCCCAGTCAGGTCTGGCATTTTTTTCATCTGTAAATCACCACATATCATTACCTATGCACAAGCCCAAGGCTTATGTAGGCATCATTACTCAATTAAAAAAAAAAAAAAAAAACATAGTAGGCCTACCTGTTTCACAAAGTTTGGTGATTCACTCGAATACTATGATCAAAGTCCCGGGTTCTATTCTGTAGTTTAGAAAACTTGGAAGTACGCAAACCTTTTTATGTAAAAACAATAATAATTATTTATTTACAAATAAAAATCTGGTGTGAAACACTCACACAACTTTCTCTTGCCAATGCAAATAATGACCAATATAACCTAACATTAGAAATAAACGAAAAACTAACCTCAAAAAACATAACTTATTTTGATCATGAGTGAAGAAGCAAAATGAAAATCGACCTCAGTTTGGTTAGAAATACGGAAAATCACTCTTTTACGCTAAGCTAAGCTCTGTAGAGAAAAATGCGTAAAATAAAAGTTATAGATCTATTAATTTCCTACAAATTTGATTATAAACACTTTTGTCGTTAAGTGCATACTAAGGCCCAAATCTTAAAAAAATCGATTTTTCACGCGTTTTCGTGAGAAAAAAACAGAAAATCGCTAATTACTGCCAAACTAAGCGTTATACAAAAAAATGTTTGAAATAAAAGTTGTAAGATTTTAAATTCTGTACGACGTGTTTTAAATACATTTTTTTGCTAAAATGCATATTAAAGCCGCAATCTTAAAGAAACAAATTTTTTACGTGAAAACAGCCTTACCTTAAATTTCAGCAAATATGGCGCCTACCCTATCTTGTACAGCATAAAAATTTAGTAAACTAGGCGATTTTAAAAAAAATCGTAAGACCAGTTTTTGAGAAAATAGCAAAAAGTGAAAAATTACACGTATTAACTACTACTTTCGGTTGATCGATTTCGATGAAAATGTTCGTGTTGGGTCCAATAGTGGTATGTAATTTAAGTTTTAAGTTTCAAGTTCGTACGATGTTCCGTTCTTGAGATATTCTGTTCACACACACACACACACACACACACACACACCAATCGCTAAGAACATGTTTGTGTGGGTTGAGGGGGTCGGTTTACGTGTAGATCCGGTGAAAACTCGATTTCTTAAAATCGACATGAAAACAATACTTTCCTTCCTATATATTCATATAGGCAAGAGAAAGTAATAACTGCGTTAATCAGGTAAACTCAGGTAAACCTACCTGTTTCACAAAGTTTGGTGATTCACTCGAATACTATGATCAAAGTCCCGGGTTCTATTCTGTAGTTTAGGAAACTTGGAAGTACGCAAACCTTTTTATGTAAAAACAATAATAATTATTTATTTACAAATAAAAATCTGGTGTGAAACACTCACACAACTTTTTCTTGCCAATGCAAATAATTACGACAATATAACCTAACATTAGTAATAAAACATTAGAAATAAACAAAAAATTAACCTCAAAAGATATAACCTTATTTTAATCATGAGTGAAAGACGCAAAATGAAAATCAACCTTAGTTTCACTTAAAAATGCGGAAAATCATTCTTTCACGCTAAACTAGGCTCCGTAGAGCAAAATGCTCTAAATAAAAGTTACAGATCTTTTAGGATTATAGGCCTATAGACTTTTGTCTTAATATCCATACTAAGGCTGAAATAATTTTAAAAATAATCAATTTTTTTATACATTTTTGTGAAAAAAAACAAAATCGCTAATTACCGCTAAACTTAGAGTTATACAAAAAATTATTGAAATAAAAGTTGTAAGATTTTATTTTCTCTACAACTTTTGTACACAGTTTAGCGCTGAAATGTAGGCCTATGTTAAAGCCGCAATCTTAAAAAATCAATTTTTTACGAGAAAACAACCACCCCATGAATTTCAGCAGACATGGCGCCTACACTATCTTGTAAAGCATAAAAAATGTAGTAAATGAGGCGATTTAAAAAAAAATCGTGGCATTAGTTTTTAAGAAATCGCAAAATGTGAAAAATTACACGAATAAACTACTACTTCCGGTTGACCGATTTTAATGAAAATATAGTGTCTGGTTCTCTAGCGGTACCTAACTTGAGTTTCAAGTTTCAACTTCGTACGATGTTCTGTTCACACACACACACACACACACACACACACACACACACAAATCGCTAAAAACATGTTATTTGGGTTCGTGGGGTCTGTAAACCTGTAGATTCGGTGAAAACTCGATTTCTTAAAATCGAGATGAAAACAATAGGTAGGCCTACTTGCCTTCCTATATATTCATGCAGGCAAAAGAAAGTAACTTTATGTTTCACCTAGCATCGCTTCTATGTTGTCGCTTCCAAAAATTAATTATTCATTTATTTTCACTCTGTTCAGTTGTATGTTTCGGTAGCAGGTTATAAAATTTGTACACATTAAAATTAAGAAAAAAAAAGATTCTTCTTAACAATTAAACTTAACCGAACCTCTTGTATTTAGACCAGGTAGTTGTTTGTGAATTTCTAAAGTATTTCGTATCATCTAACTAACGGACTAGTTTGTCATAATCTTACCTTCTCTTGCCTATATGAATATATAGGAAGGAAAGTATTGTTTTCATGTCGATTTTAAGAAATCGAGTTTTCACCGGATCTATACGTTTTCAGACCCCTCGAACCCAAAAAACATGTTTGCTGAAATTCTTGGTCACGCTGTTTGCAATGAAAAAATTGTTTTTTTTTTTTTAAGATTGCGGCTTCATTATGCATTTTACCGGAAAATGTATATAATTAAAGTTGTAGAAAATTTAACATTCTATAACTTTTATTTCAAACATTTTTTTTGTATAACGCTTAGTTTAGCGGTAATTAGCGCTTTTCTGTTTTTTTTCTCACGAAAACGTGTGAAAAATCGATTTTTTATAGATTTCGGCCTTAGTATACATTTTACGACAAAAGTGTATATAATTAAATTTATAGGAAATTAAGAGATCTGCAACTTTATTTCTAGCATTTTTATTGTACAGAGCCTAGTTTAGTGTGAAAAAGTGATTTTCCGTATTTTTAAGGCGTATTTTTAACTGAGGTTGATTTTCATTTTGCGTCTTTCAGTCATGATTAAAATAAGGTTATGTTTTTTGAGGTTAGTTTTTTATTTATTTCTAATGTTTTATTACTAATGTTAGGTTGTATATAACCCACCAGGTTTGTATAGAGGTAAAGTCGTTGCTAAAATCAGTTGTTTAACATCTGATTTTCGGAGACGAAGGTTCCTGGTTTAAATCCTACTGAAGGTAGGTACTTTTATACGGATTTGAATACTAGACAGTGGTTGTGGGTGTACTTTCATGGTTAGGTTTTAATTAACCATACTCTCTCAGGAATGGTCGGCCAGGGTCTGTACAAGACTACACCTCATTTACACGTCATACATATCATTCTCATCTCATTGGGTGATGGGGTTGCTTATTGTTCTCTATTGAACAGATTGCAACGTACACAAATTAGGAATAGCCTAATAAAAAAAAAGGTTGTATTGGTCATTATTTGCATGGGAAAGAGAAAGTCGTTTGAGTGTTTCACACCAGATTTTTACGACTCGTTAAGTACCACGATAATAAGGTGTCCTACCGATAGGACGTGATGCGTAATTTTGAAACCACTAAACCGATTGATTTATGTCTTGATATTTGAGACACGTTTTATTGTACAATAACCGGATGTCTTGTATAAAATACGACCAACATAATGGCTAATTTAACTTGGTATAATTTATAGTTTAATAAATTGGCTATAATTTTATTAAACACTTTTTAATAGCTCTCCTTTCCTTCCTTCCTTCCCTTCTATTTCAGAGTAATTGATTGTAAAATAGACGTTTTCTATTGTACAACCTACTCACTGTACCCTATTGTGTTTCCGTTGACGTAAAATAACGGGCGTTTAAGAAAGGACGCGACTCGTTTTCATATGACATGAGTTTTGTATATATATATATATATACGAGGGTAGGCTGATAAGTAATGCACACATGCTTGTAGAAGACAACTAAATAAACTTCAGTAGCGCGCCTGGTGGCATGTGGAAGTACTATTTCTCCTCTACAAGCCTGCGCAGTTTGAAGGCGTTGCTTTCATTCAGTTTGTTTTGAGTAGTGGAAGTATGGCGTCGTGTTCTGGTGCTATGTCAACGAGAATTAAACAACGCGCTGTTATCGAATTTTTAACTGCTGAGAAAGTGAATCCTAGTGAGATTTATCGTCGTTTAAAGGCTGTTTATTGTGACGATACTGTTGATAGGTCTACTGTGAATCGTTGGGTAATAAAATTTCGTGATTGCCAACCTGGAAAAGCCTTAATTGTTGACAAAACACGCAGTGGACGACCAATCACTGCCTCAGACGATAATCGTCGCAAACTCATCGATGATTTGATTCAAAATGACCGGCGAATCACTCAACAGCGTATCGCAAACCAAATTGGAATATCTAAGGAACGTGTTGGCTTCATTATTGAACAATTGGGATACCGTAAAATCTGTGCACGATGGGTACCACGCCGTCTGACAGACGAGAATAAACAGCGTCGATTGGAATGCTGTGAACAACTTTTGAAGCGCTACCGTGACGAAGGAGACGACTTTCTTTTGAATATTGTGACGGGGGACGAGTCATGGGTTCATCATTACGATCCCGAAGAAAAAAGGCAGAGCGCTGAATATCGTCATCCACATTCTCCTGTTGTGAAAAAGTTCAAAACACAACCGTCCGCAAAAAAAATTCTTTTGACTGTGTTTTGGGATGCTCGCCGAGTTTATGTGACTGATTATCTGGAACGAGGGGCAACGGTAAATTCTGCTCAGTATATACAGACTCTGAAACACCTCCGACGTCGAGTTTGTCGTGTTAGAGGCAACCTGGCGCCAATAATTTTGCAACACGACAATGCTCGTCCACACACTTCGCGTGCAACTGGAGAGGCTCTGAGAAACCTGAAGTTTCAACCAATTTTACACCCTCCGTATTCTCCCGACCTTGCGCCTTGCGATTTTTATTTTTTTCCTCTACTGAAGAGAGACCTTAAGGGTAATCATTACAGCTCGGACAATGAGGTGAAGGCAGCTATTGCGTCCTGGGTTCGAGGAAAGTCGGAAGAATTTTTCAGTGACGGAATGAAAAAACTTGTTAAACGTTGGGAGAAATGTGTAATGCTTAACGGTGACTATATTGAAAAATAAATAGATAATTTGGTAGGTTAAGATTTGTACTTTAATTTGTTATTTACCCCATCTTGCTATTTCTTTTTGTTCGTCTTCTACAAGCATGTGTGCATTACTTATCAGCCTACCCTCGTATATATTGCGTTGTTGTTGTTTTTCCTTTCTCTTGCCTATATCAATATATAGGAAGGAAAGTATTGTTTTCATGTCGATTTTTCAAAATCGAGTTTTCACCGGATCTACACGTTTTCAGACCTCGAACCCAAAAAAACATGTTTTTAGCGATTGGTGTGTGTGTGTGTGTGTGTGTGTGTGTGTGTGTGTGTGTGTACAAAATATCTCAAGAACGGAACATCATACGAACTTGAAACTTGAAACGTAAGTTACATACCACTACCGGACCCGACACGAACATTTTCATCAAAATCGGTCAACTGGAAGTAGTAGTTTATTCGTGTTATTTTTCACTTTTTTCGATTTTCTCAAAAACTGGTCCTACGATTTTTTTTAAAATCGCCTTACTTAATTTTTTATTCTCTACAAGATAGGGTAGGCGCCATGTTTGCTGAAATTCTTGGTCAGGCTGTTTTCGTGTAAAAAATTTGTTCTTTTAAGATTACGGCTTTAATAAGCATTTAAGCGAAAAATGTATAAGTTGTAGAAAATTTAACATTCTACAACTTTTATTTGAAACATATTTTTGTTTAACGCTTAGTTTAGCGGTAATTAGCGATTTTCTGTTTTTTCTCACGAAAACGTGTGAAAAATCGATTTTATTTAAGATTTCGGCCTTAGTATGCATTTTACTACAAAAGTTTATATACTAATCAAATTTATAGAAAATTAAAAGCTCCACAACTTTTATTCAGAGCATTTTTCTCAACAGAGCCTAGTTCAGCGTTAAAGAGTGATTTATCATATTTTTAAGCCAAACTGAAGTTGATTTTAATTTTTCGTCCTTCACTCATGATTAAAATACGGTTATGTTTATTGAGGTTATTTTTTTGTTTATTTCTAATGTTTTATTACTTATGTTATGTTTATTGTTAATTATTTTCATTGGCAAGAGAAAGTTGTGTGAGTGTTTCACACCAGATTTTTTAAATAATATAAATCGATTATACGATCGAAATTTCAATGTATCGATTTATGTATCCGGCGTAAAATGATTTTATACACACCGTTTATGAATCAAATGAATAATGACGTCAGTTTATTGGTAGACACACCCCTTCCATCACTTTACTCCCCTCCCCTCTTCTTCTTCGTCTACCTATCAAGTAGTAATTTGTTTTATCATTATTCATTCCTTAACACTTGTGAGTAATTCATTCTTCGTTCTTTTCGTCTGTTCCAGTTGACATAGCGTCAACTAGCTGTATTTCCTGTAGCTGCTCTTTTAATGTTCTTTTATTTTTTTTTATAAAGTTCAACATAATAATGTAAGTAGTGTATCAATTTGTTACAGCTAGTTTTTTTTTTGTTTTTGGTTTGAAGAAAAATGAGGCTCGTTAAAGTATTATGATCGGAATTGGTGTGGTGAGGGAATGATAATGTTTCTGATAGTTTCTCGTCATTGGTTTTCGTAATAATTTTGTTAATGTTAAAACTTCTATTTAACGTCCATTTGATGTTAAGCGTAAATTATATTTTTACTTTCTCTTGCCTATATGAATATATAGGAAAGAAATTATTGTTTTGTTATCGACTTTTCGAAATTGTGTTTTCACCGGATCCACACGTTTTCAGACCCTCTGAACCCAAAAAAAACATGTTTTTTGCAATTTTGGTGTGTGAGTATGAATGTGTGTGTGTGTGTGTGAACAGAATATCTCAAGAACGGAACATCCTACGAACTTGAAACTTAAGGTACATTCCACTACCGGACCCGGCACGAACATTTTCATCAAAATCGGTCAACCGGAAGTAGTCGTTTATTCGTGTAATTTTTCACATTTTTGCGATTTTCTCAAAAACTGGTCTACGATTTTTATTAAATCGCCTGGTTTACTCAATTTTGTATTCTCTACAAGATAGGGTAGGCGCCATGTTTGCTGAAATTCTCGGTGAGGCTGTTTTCACGTAAATATATACATTTTTTAAGATTACGGCTTTAATATACATTTTAGCGCAAAAATTTATATAACGAAAGTTGTAGAGAATTTAAAATTGTACAACTTTTATTTCAAACATTTTTTTGTATAACGCTTAGTTTAGCAGTAATTAGCAATTTTATGTTTTTTCTCACGAAAACGTGTAAAAAATCGATTTTTTTAAATATTTCGGACTTAGAATCCATTTTACGACAAAAATGTATGTAATAAAATTTATACGAAATTAATAGATCTACAACTTTTATTTTACCTTTTTTTTTGTACAGTGCCTAGTTTAGCGTGAAAGAGTGATTTTCCATATTTTTAAGCCGAACAGGTCGATTTTCATTTTACGTCTCACTCATGGTTAATATTAGGTTATGTTATTAAAGTTAGTTATTTTTTTATTTCTATTGTTTTATTAATAATGTTAGGTTTATTGTAATTATTTGCATTGGCAAGAGAAAGTTGTGTGAGTGTTTCACACCAGATTTTTAGTTTAATTGATAAACATAAACTTCGTTGGAATTGTTTGAATAATATGTAGGCCTATTCATTGTTGAAAGGAATTTGGAATTGTCTAGGCCATTGAAAAGAGAAGTTGTTTTCTGATTGTGTCTTTCTTTGAAATTCGGGTGAAAGGTGTACAGGAAGAGTAAAGCGTGATATCAACAGGTTTTCCAGCTAATCTGTCGCATTCATTGCGCACTTCTGGGAATTACTACATTCGGCTCCACGACAATTAACCTTATTTTCTAAACTCTTTGTTAGACGACCCCTTTAACCTTTTATATTGAACCTTCTGCCCATAATAAACAGGTGGAGTGTCAAACTATTTACACTCAATCTGTTTGTTGCTGGGCTAAAATAAATAGTTCTGTTTCTTATCACATGGTCAGCCAATTAAATGACTGAATCATTTAAGAACAGAAGAGGTAGAGGTGTTAAAGACACTAATCAGAGTTATCTCCTCTGAAAGTAATGAATTTCATTATACAGCCAGACCCTGTGGTGAATGAAGTGAAGGTGTCATTTACAGAGTGGAAAATATGTGTTTTTCAGAGGGCCCGGCATGCTGATAAGCATACTTTTCCATTCAGTAAGGAAGGCAATGGTAAACCACCTCACTCCTCGTTTTACTTAGTAAAACCTCTACGGGTTCAAACCAGTCTTTTGGCTGATGACCTAAACAACAACAATTGAACCTTACGAATTTTATTGCAATTTAATTTCTGATAAAAATTCTTTGAAAATTGTCGGAAAATTACAAAAAAAAAGAATGAATATTTCTTCTTTTTGTTAAAATGTAGTTTAAAAATAATCACACGTTATGTATTGGAAATGTTTTTTGATTGTCTGTATTGATTTTACTTGCCCTATATAGTGAAGGAAAACATTGTTTTCATGCCGATTTTTCAAAATCGAGTATGCACCGGATATACACGTTTTCAGGCCCCCTGAACCCAAAAAAACTTTCATATATGATTAAAATTAGGTTATGTTATTAAAGTTAGTTTTTTGTTTATTTCTAATGTTTTATTAATAATGCTAGGTTTATTGTTAATTATTTGCATTGGCAAGAGAAAGTTGGGTGAGTTTTACACACCAGATTTTTCATTAAAATAATTTTTTTCACGTAATTAAGTGTTTTTGTGGTTGATCTCGGTCTGAACTATTGAAAAATATAGAAGAACCGAAATTCGAAATTTTCAGTTAGAACCACCAACATACAGTCTCCCTTTAATGAATGGTTTTTAATGCTTCAGTCATTTAATTGGCTGACCGTGTACGAGGGTCACTATTTATATTTTGAGCGTTGGCAGCACTGATTGTTGTTGGGTATCAGCTGATTGTTGTTGGGTATCAGCTGATTGTTGTTGCGTATCAGCGGATTGTTGTTGGGTATCACTGCAGCTGATATTTTCATTTGAAAGTTTGACATTTTCAACAATAACCTACACCAGATATACCGGGTGAGCATAAAGTCTTGCCCTGATTATAAAAACTTATTGCAGAATAACTGTTTGACATAATAATTTTAAATTTTATGCTGTTACATAGGTTAGTGTTGATAGTTTTTTTTAAGATTACTTACATTAGTAAACTTCAACGTGTGCCCCCTTGGTAGCTCGGAGAATGTCGAAGCGGTATTCCAGTTCTTGCCAGGTGTTTTGTAACATGTGTTCTGTCACAGTACCCACAGCAGCTTGTATCCTAGCCTTCAGTTCGTCAACGTCAGCAACTGGTGTGGCGAAGACTCTATCCTTGATATAGCCCCAGAAAAAAAAGTCAAGGGGAGTAATGTCTGGAGAGCGGGGTGGCCAGGGTGTTGGACCATCCCTTCCAATCCACCGATTTGGAACTGGAATACCGCTTCGACATTCTCCGAGCTACCAAGGGGGCACACGTTGAAGTTTACTAATGTAAGTAATCTTAAAAAAAACTATTAACACTAACCTATGTAACAGCATCAAATTTAAATTATTATATCAAACAGTTATTCTGCAATAAATTTTTATAATCAGGGCAAGACTTTATGCTCACCCGTTATATTGTAAACAAAGCATTGTTTGTGTCGTTTGTAGCCATTTAAAAAGATTGCGTCAGTCAAAAAATGGAATTGAGTCGTGAAAACTTTCGTGCAATGATTTATTACGATTTCTGACGTGGATTAACTAGACAACAGTGCACTGATCAACCTAATTCCACTTTTGGTGATGAAGCCCCATCCTTTGCCACTGTGAAACGAAACGCTGGTATAACGAGTTCAATCGTGGTCGTCGTTCTCTCAATGATGAATTTCGTGAAGGTTGTCCAAAGTCCGTTGTTGTTGCTGAAAACATTGACGCTGTGCAAAATATGATCATCCAAGATCGTCATGTGACATATTGTGAGATTGAGACATCTTTAGGCATTAGTCCCACTAGCATACATAAAATATTGCACGAATATTTAGCTGTGAAAAAGGTGTGTTGTTGGGTCCCACACAATTCGACAAAAGCCCAAAAAGATGTCCGTGTCGATCGGTGCAAAAAAATGATTAAAAAATTCAATTTTGGTGCTTCCAAAGAGGTATATAAGATTGTAACAGGTGACGAATCATGGATGTATGCGTACGAGCCAGAACGAAAACAACAGTCGGCGGTATGGGTGTTTCAAGACGAACCGAACCCGACAAAAGTTGTTCGTGCTCGGAGCACTTCAAAACAAATGGTCGCCTGTTTTTTTTTTCAGGAAAACTGGTCATGTGGCAACAGTACCTTTGTAGGAGCGTAAAACAGTAAATTCTGAATGGTATACAACCATTTGTTTGCCAGTAGTCTTTGATGAAATCAGAAAAACAAACAAAAATTGTCGGATCATCCTCCATCAAGACAACGCAAGCTGCCACACATCTCGTGAAACAACCAGCTTTTTCAACACTCAAAAGATCGAATTGATGGGTCATCCGCCTTACAGTCCAGATTTGGCACCCAATGATTTCTTTTTGTTCCCAACTATCAAGGATAAATTACGAGGACAACGATTTTTGTCGGCAGAATAAGCTGTTGAAGCATTCAAAAACCATGTTTTGGAGGTACCCGACGCAGACTGGAAAAGATGCTATGAGGACTGGTTCTGACGCATGCAAAAGTGGATAAACCTTAAAAGGGAATATTTTGAAAAGCAATAAAGCCACTTTCAACAAAAAATAGTTTGTATTTATTCTTAGGCTTAAAATATAAATAGTGACCCTCGTAATAAGTAACAGAACTATGTTTTGTATCTTACATTTTAATATGTTATAACGTTACTCTGATAAGAAGTGTGTATCGTGTTTTAGTTTTTTATTAATTCGTGTGTTTTCTAGTGTTACCTTTTTGTATACCACTATGTGCTATGTCAGACACTTACTGTAGATATACCTATCTCTAATAATAGTTGAATGCAAGGGAGAAATTGGGAGGCAGAAGGGAGAAGGCAGAAGGCAGGTGTTCTGTTGTTAGTCCTTTGTCTTTATAACCTTACCTTTTTCTTGTTACCATTAACGTATCTTATTATTATTATAAAGATATCAGATCCTTTTTTTAGATGGTTCTTAAACTAGCCTGTAGGTGTAACAGCGTCCAAGTTTGGTTTCTTTGTTGTTGTACATTATTTTTACTTTCTCTTGTCCATATAAATATATAGGAAGGAAAGTATTGTTTTCATGTCGATTTTTTGAAATCGAGTTTTCATCGGATCTATACATTTTCAGACCCCCTGAACCCATAAAACATGTTTTTAGAGATTGGTGTGTGTGAACAGAATATCTCAAGAACGGAACCTCGTACGAACTTGAAACTTAAGTTATACACCACTACCGGACCCGACATGAACATTTTCATCAAAATCGGTCAACCGGAAGTAGTAGTTTATTCGTGTAATTTTTCACGGTTTTTGCTATTTCCTCAAAAACTGGTCCTACGTTTTTTTACTTTCTCTTGCCTATATAAATATATAGGAAGGAAAGTATTGTTTTCATGTCGATTTTAAGAAATCGAGTTTTCACCGGATCTACACGTTTTCAGACCCCCTTAACCCGAAAAGCATGTTTTTAGCGATTGGTCTGTGTGTGTGTGAACAGGAAATCTCGAGAACGGAACCTCGTACGAACTTGAAACTTAAGTTATACACTAATACCGGACCCGACATGAACATTTTCATCAAAATCGGTCAACCAGAAGTAGTAGTTTATTCGTGTAATTTTTCACTTTTTTGCTATTTTCTCAAAAACTGGTCCTACGTTTTTTTTTTAAAAATAACTTTGTTTACTAAATTTTTTATGCTCTACAAGATAGGGTAGGCACCATGTTTGCTGAAATTCTGTTTGAGGCTGTTTTCACGTAAACAAATTGTCCTTTTTTAAGGTTACGGCTTTAATATGCATTTGAGCGCAAAAATTTTTATTATAAAAAATGTAGAGAATTTAAATCCTACAACTTTTATTTCAAACATTATTTTGTACAACGCTTAGTTTAGCGGTAATTAGCGATTTTCTGTTTTTTCTCACGAAAACGTGTAAAAAAAATCGATTTCTTTTAGATTTCGGCCCTAGTATTCATTTTACGACAAAAAAAGTATAATCAGATGTATAGGAAATTAAAAGATTTACAACTTTTATTTAGAGCATTTTTCTCTACAGAGCCTAGTGTAGCGTGAAAGAGTGATTTTCCGTATTTTTAAGCTAAACTGCGGTTGATTTTCATTTTGCGTCTCTCAGTTATGATTAAAATAAGGTTATGTTTATTGAAGGTAGTTTTTTGTTTATTTCTAATGTTTTATTACTAATGTTAGGTTATATTGTTCAATATATGCATTGGTTGCCCATAACAGACAGGTGGAGTGTCAAATTATTTACACTCAATCTGTTAGTTGAAGGGCTAAAATAAATAGTTCTGTTTCTTATCGCATGGTCAGCCAATTAAATGACTGAATCATTTAAGAACAGAAGAGGTAGAGGTGTACTGTGACACTAATCAGAGTTATCTCCTCTGAAAGTAATGAATTTCATTATACAGCCAGACCCTGTGGTGAATGAAGTGAAAGTGTCATTTGCAGAGTGGAAAATATGTGCTTTTCAGAGGGCCCGGCATGCTGATAAGCTAACTTTTTCACTCAGTGAGGAAGGCAATGGTAAACCACCTCACTCCTCGTTTTACTTAGTAAAACCTCTACAGGTTCAAACCAGCCTTTTGGCTGTTGACCTAAACAACAACATATGCATTGGCAAGAGAAAGTTGTGTGAGTGTTTCACAACATATTTTATTTTATTTCAAAACACTAGACGCAGTAATAATTGTTTTGCACGTACTTGTAAGCTCATTGCAAAATGACATGTTTTGTAAACAACTTAAAAGTGGGTAAAGCGAAAATTGTACCAGAAATAAAGCAATAAAAACAGATTTAAGTTTTAAATTTAAGTTTTTATAGACCCGCCGGGTTGGTCTAGAGGTAAAGTCGTCGCCAAAATCAGCTGATTTTCGGAGACGAGGTTCCTGGTTCAAATCCTAGTATAAGTAGTTATATTTATTTAAAAATCTGGTGTGAAACACTCACACAACTTTCTCTTGCCAATGCAAATAATTAACAATAAACCTAACATTATTAATAAAATATTAGAAATAAACAAAAAACTAACCTCAAAAACATAACCTTATTTTAATCATGAGTGAATGACGCAAAATGACAATCGAACTCAGTTTGGCTTAAAAATACGGAAAATCACGCTTTCACGCTAAACTAGGCTCTGTAGAGAAAAATGCTCTAAACAAAAGTTGTAGATCTTTTAATTTTCTATAAATTTAATTATATACACTTTTGTTGTAAAATGCATTCTAAGGCCGAAATCTTCAAAAAATCGATTTTTCACACGTTTTCGTGAGAAAAAAACAGAAAATCGCTAATTACCGCTAAACTAAGCGTTATACAAAAAAATGTTTGAAATAAAAGTTGTAGGCTTTTAAATTCTCTACAACTTTTATTATATAATGTTTTGCGCTTAAATGCATATTTAAAGCGCAATCTTAAAAAGAAAATGTTTTTACGTAAAAACAGCCTGACCAAGAATTTCAGCAAACATGGCGCCTACCTAATCTTGTAGAGAATAAAAAATTGAGTAAATGAGGCGATTTTAAAAAAAATCGTAGGACCAGTTTTTGAGAAAATCGCAAAAAAGTGAAAAATTATACGAATAAACTACTACTTCCGGTTGACCGATTTTGATGAAAATGTTCGTGTCAGGTCCGGTAGTGGTATGTAACTTAAGTTTCAAGTTTCAAGTTCGTACAATGTTCTGTTCTTGAGATATTCTGTTCACACACAGACCCACACACAGACCAATCGCTAAAAACATGTTTTTTGGGTTCAGGGGGTCTGAAAACGTATAGATCCGGTGAAAACTCGATTTCGAAAAATCGACATGAAAACAATACTTTCCTTCCTATTTATTCATATAGGCAAGAGAAAGTAAAAAAGTTTTAAACTTAACAAAAAAATTACTGGAAAAATTGACAATGACTGGATCGAGAAAGTTTAGAAATAAATTTATAAAGACAGAAAATATATAACTTAAGATGAGGTAGATAAATTTTTTATGTATTTTATATATAAAAAAAAACAGAATAATAAATGGATGAAGGTTTTCAGTTAAGTTAGGGTTTCGTTCGGTCTGATCTACTGTACAAGTAATCTCTCAAATGTAATATCGTTGTAAAAGTATGGAGTGAGAGAAAGTGAGTGTGGAGAGGGAGAAAGAAGGAGTAAGAGTGATTGGTGGAGGAGATGGAAGCAAGCAAAGTTAGAATGTCAAGTTCTATAATTTTGATAACTTTATTGTGAATGTCCAATAAAAACGTCACGTTATATATTTTTATTTTATGAACACGAACTCATTCGAGTATTATAGAAACTGTCCCAACAGATGGACACACGGACAAGACAAGAGAGATGTCTCTTGCGTTTATACACCCCAACTGTGCTAACCTGATCCGCAAAATACTGCTGGACAAAATATTATGTTATATCTGGGTATTGTATAGAGAAAAAAGAAACACTTTACTGCGGATTAGGATAAAAGTTTACATGCTTTTTACAATATTATAAAATATTTTTATTTCATACAGAAAATTTGAAAATGTATTTGCTTAAAATATAGATATACCGGGTGATTATAAATGAAATAGACAGTTTCGATAGCTTTTTTTTTTATTCCTAATTTGTGTACGTTGCAATCTGTTCAATTTAGAACAATAAGCAACCCCATGACCCAATGAGATGAGGATGATGTGTATGACGTGTAAATGAGGTGTAGTCTTGTACAGACCCAGGTCGACCAGTCCTGAGAGAGTATGGTTAATTAAACCCCAACCATCAAAGTACACCGGTAACCACTGTCTAGTATTCAAATCCGTATAAAAGTAACTACCTTAACTAGACTTTGAACCAGGAACCATCGTCTCCGAAAATCAATAGCTTATAGGCCTGCGGGCCAGCCCAGTCAGTCAGATGGTAGAAAGTCGCTAATATTTGTTAGGTAACACCTGTTGGGCAAGCGACTTTGTATGGTGACCAGTTGACAGCCATCCATGAATAAACTCTACTGGGGGTCCCTGTTCAAACTCATGTCTAATCCAAGTCAAAAAAAAAAAAAAATACAGCAAAAAGCAGCGATCAAATTGGGTAGTTGTCAACAATGTACAGTTCCCGATAACAAATTAATAAAAGCTAAAAAAAAAAAAAAAAAAAAAAAAATAGCTTATAGAATTTTTTTTTTGAAAAGTTAAGGTAATTACTTACATGAATATATAGAAGAATTCGTTAAGTTTTTATTAAAAATATTTACAGATGTTCAATGCGTGCACCATTACGACAGATATCAACACGGTAGTCGAATTCTTCCCACACACGATTAAGCATTTGACGGTCAACTGTGGCAAAGGCATTTGCGATACGTTGTTTTATAACATCGATTGTTGTTATATATCAATTATCGTTGTTTTATATCATCGATATCTACAGGAAGCGGTGGTAGAAAAACTTTGTCTTTTACATAACCTGATAAGAAAAAGTCGCAGGGTGTTAAGTCTGGACTACGAGGTGGCTACGGCGTTAACACAATGTTTTCCTCGTATGTTAGGCTATATCTGGGTATTGTATAAAGAAAAAAGAAACATTTTACTGCGGATTAGGATAAAAGTTTACACGCTTTTTATACAATATTATAAAATATTTTTATTTCATACAGAAAATTTGAAAATGCTTTTGCTTAAAATATAAATGTACAGGGTGATTATAAATGAAATGACAGTTTCGATAGCTTATAGAAAATTTATTTTTGAAAAGTTAAGTTAATTACTTACGTAATTATATAGAATTCATTAAGTTTTTATTGAAAATATTTACAGATGTTGAATTTGTGCACCATTTGTAACATGACAGATATCAACTTTGTACAGATATCTCTGTACAGAAAAATGCTTCAACGAAATGTTGTAGATCTTTTAATTTCCTATTAAGTTGATTTAATACACTTTTGTCGTAAAATGCGTACTAAGGCCGAAATCTTAAAAAAATCGATTTTATCACGTTTTAGTGAGAAAAAAAAACAGAAAATCGCTAATACCGCTAAACTAAGCGTTGTACAAAAAATTTTTTAAACAAAAGTTGTCGGATTTTAAATTCTCTACATTTTTTATTATATAAATTTTTGCGCTTAAATGCATATTAAAGCCGTAATCTTAGAAAAACAATTTTTTTACGTGAAAACAGCCTCACCATAAATTTCAGCAAACATGGCCCCTACCCTATCTTGTAGAGCATACAAAATTTAGTAAACCAGACAATTTAAAAAAAAAATCGTAGAACTAGTTTTTGGGAAAATTACAAAAAAGTAAAAATTTACACGAATAAACTACCACTTCCGGTTGACCGATTTTGATGAAAATGTTCATGTCGGGTCCGGTGGTGGTATGTAACTTAAGTTTTAAGTTTCAAGTTTGTACGATGTTCCGTTCTTGAGCAATTCTGTTTACACACACAGACCAATCGCTAAAAACATGTTTTATGGGTTCTGGGGGTGTAAAAAAATGTACGTGTACATCCGGTGAAAAGTGTATTTGTTAAAATTGACATGAAAACAATACTTTCCTTCCTATATAGGCTAGACGAAATAAAAATGAACTACTGTAATATCTCGACTTCCGCTGTTTTGTAGCGTAAGTTGAATTTCGCGTTAGGTATTAGTGTATAGTTTTTACATTACACGTGCTACTGAGCTCTTAAATAATTTTCCATTTTGAAGTAGTTTAAACACAGATGGTTTCTTCTGCCCTTTAACTGCACACATAGAGAAACTGTGCTGAAATAATTAAGCGGTACAAAATAGAAGAGGCTTTACACTGAAATTATTTCACAGAGAATATTTTATAATGTGTTTTTAGTTTTGAAATTAGGTAGCCTATCGAACGGAGTGAATGCAAGTTTATTTTTTAGCACTTAGGTATTCATGTGCCTTTGAAAATAGTAATTAGGTTACTAGGAAGAACAATTATGTGTGTTTATTACTAATTATGCAGTCGTGCGCGCGTTAAACTTTATAAAGAAATATTGTTGTATACGTACAATTTAAGTTTTTGTGATGTGACTTTTAAATCAATTTTATGTACAGAGTGATTCAAAATTTTATGGTAGTCTCTCGAAAGCTGATTTGTTTTTTTGATGTGATTTTTAAATCAATTTTATGTACAGGGTGATTCAAAATTTTATTGTAATCTCTCGAAAGCTGATTTGTTTTGGGACGTGACTTTTAAAATTAATTTTATGTACAGGATGATTCAAAGTTCAAGCTGATCATGATCAGCTGTTACTCCCAACCTAAATATTAGTTAATATTTTTATGTACGTGAAAGCGAAATTTCAATATCTATTATTCATTTTTTCCTGAGTAATTCACATGAATCTTTTCAGAATTAAATGTTCTACAAATTTATTTAAGAAAAAATACACCTTTATTCATCATTTATAAAAGTAATCGTACGTTTAACACAAAAATGTGTAATTTTTTTGCACCAATTGTTGTGTTTTATGTAAGATATCTCTGAAAGTATTGCATTTACAGCTCTGGAACCAATTTTATTCAATTTTTCAGATTAAAAAACATAAGAAACAATCGTATTTGTATCTTTGTAACTACCTTTAACATTTTTATACGGCCTTACTTCACCAAGTAAAAAAACCAGAGTTCTAAGGTGAAATTTTTCGATAACTAAGCGTTTTCAGGCATATGTTTATATGAACTTTTTTTATATTTAGCTATAGAATGAGATCCCAAAAGATTGCCGTATCACCTTGTATATAATAGACTAATACCTGTTATGAACAATTTTTGAAATCTAATTTGTAAATTTTTGGACGAATAAAAACCAAGCTGCGCATTAAATTCGATGGCGGATTAAATTCCCGGTTTTATGTAGTATAATATAATTAAGTTTTATTATTGATAATTTAAATAAATATTATGAATTTTATTCGCTTATTTATGTAGTAATTTCTGTTTAAATGTTGTCATTCATTTTTGTCATTTGAAAGGATATAAAAGTAAGTTAGTTTGACATGTTTAAGATTGGATTTAAAAGTAGGTAGAACGAACTATATAATGCTAGTTTGTTTGTCGGTTGGTTAAGTTTTCTTTTATTTATTGTTTGATTGTATTCTAGGTTAGTTTTCTTTACATTTAACTAGAATTGTGACAACTCAATAAATGTTTTCAAACTTTAGTCGTTTATTCAGTTTGAGGTTAAGTCTTTTTTTTTTTTTGCGCCCTGGAGACTCCAGGAGGAGTATAGGACATGTCGTCAGATATAACACCTGAAATACATATAAGAAACACACTAAGTATCACTACTATCAAGAAAGAAATTCTTGTACCCTATAAAAAGTTTCACCGATCAAGTAATTTTTTAAATTTTTTTTAAAGGCATTCAAATCCTCACAACACTTTAAAGATTGGGGTAATTTATTTATGAATTTTCTCCCTGCATAAGTAGGTTTTTGTTCAAACAATTTTGTGGAGTGATTAGCCACATAATAATCATTCCTGTTTCTCGTGTTGTGATTGTGAACATTGAAATTCTGCATAAAATTTTAGATATTCTTAGATATTGATGTTATGTTGTTGTTGTTTAGGTCAACAGCCAAAAGGCTGGTTTGAACCTCTAGAGGTTTTACTAAGTAAAACGAGGAGTGAGGTGATTTACCATTGCCACAACTCACTCAGTGGAAAAGTACGATTATCACCATGCCGGGCCCTCTGAAAAGCACATATTTTCCACTCTGTAAATAACAACTTCACTTCATTCACTACAGGGTGTGGCTGTACAATGAAATTTATTACTTTCAGAGAAGATAACTCTGATTAGTGTCACAGTACACCTCTACCTCTTCTGCTCTTAAATGATTCAGTCATTTTCAGTAATTGACTGACCATGTGATAAGAAACAGAACTATTTATTTTAGCCCTGCATCGAACAGATTGAGTGTAAATAATTTGACACTCCACCTGTCTGTTATGGGCAGATTGATGTTATATTTATTATTATTTTTCACTGTCATATAAACAGCCGTTCATGTTTATGGAGAACATAGTTTCTCATTAGTATCTTTTTTTACTTTCTCTTGCCTATATGAATATATAGGAAGGAAAGTATTGTTTTCATGTCGATTTTTCGAAATCGAGTTTTCACCGAGTCTATACGTTTTCAGACCCCCTGAACCCAAAAAACATGTTTTTAGCGATTGGTCTGTGTGTGTGTGTGTGTGCGTGTGTGTGTGCGCGCGCGCGTGCGTGTGTGTGTGTGTGTGTGAACAGAATATCTCAAGAACGGAACATCGTACGAACTTGAAACTTGAAACTTAAGTTACATATCACTACCGGACCCGACACGAACATTTTCATCAAAATCGGTCAACCGGAAGTAGTAGTTTATTCGTATAATTTTTCAGTTTTTTGCGATTTTCTCAAAAACTAGTGCTACGATTTTTTTTAAAATCGCCTGGTTTACTACATTTTTTATGCTCTACAATATAGGGTAGGCGCCATGTTTGCTGAAATTCTGCTTGAGGCTGTTTTTACGTAAAAACATTTTCTTTTTAAGATTGCGGCTTTAATATGCATTTTAGCGCACAAATTTATATAAACAAAAGTTGTAGAGAATGTAAAATTCTACAACTTTTATTTCAAACATGTTTTTGTATAACGCTTAGTTTAGCGGTAATTGGCGATTTTCTGTTTTTTTTCTCACGAAAACGTGAGAAAAATCGATTTTTTTAACATTTCGGTCTTAGTATGCATTTTACGACAAAAGTGTATATAATTAAATTTATAGAAAATTAAAAGATCTACAACTTTTGTTTAGAGCATTTTTCTCTACAGAGCCTAGTTTAGCGTGAAAGCGTGATTTTCCGTATTTTTAAGCCAAACTGAGTTAGATTGTCATTTTGCGTCATTCACTCATTATTAAAATAAGGTTATGTTTTTGAGGTTAGTTTTTTGTTTATTTCTAATATTTTATTAATAATGTTAGGTTTATTATTAATTATTTGCATTGGCAAGAGAAAGTTGTGTGAGTGTTTCACACCAGATTTTTTAAATTTAAAATATATGTATTGTTTGATTCGCAGCTCTGTGTAGTTGTTGTGGAATGGAGTGCGTGCGTTGTTATAGCAGTGGGAGAATGAATGAGTTTTAGTAGTGTTTCACAGCTCATGGCATTTGTAGTGGTAGCGTCTACTACGAGGTTTATCCAGAAAATAACCTCCGTTTTGTAATAAAAAGTAAACGAGTGAAGATACAAAAACTTTATTATTATTTACGTTATGGCCTACAAAGGACCGCGATTTCTCAGTTTTTCTTCTGTGCTTTCCTCTTCGCCCAGTATTCTTTCATTTTCTTGGAAAAGTCACGTTTTCGTTCTTCCGACCATTTAGGTCTTGATCTTTTACTGTCCTCTTCCTGGAGCACTAGTTTGAGTTTATGTCTGAGAGGTGTTCTTTGTATGATGTCCGTCTCCGTTATCTGGAGTTTGTTGCAGTCTGTTTTTATCTCTTTGAGCCATCCATCGGGATTTTTCAATTTTTCTTTGTAGTTCAGGATTTGTTTTGAGAGCCTATGCTCGTTCATTCTCACTGTGTGTGCGTAGAAAGCAATTCTTCGTTTCTTCATGATGGATGTGATTTTTTTCTGTGTGTTGGTAGACTTCTTCATTGCTGCGGAGTCTATATTCTCCTTCTTTGTATTTGGGCCCTAAAATCTTGCGGATATCCTTCTTTCTTTACGGATTAGTTTTTCTAATGGAGCCTTCTGTCTAAGTGCGAGGCATTCTGATGCGTAGAGAATACAAAAACTTTATTATATACATATTAAAACTACACATTTTTCTCTATTTTTTGGCATAGTCGCCAAACAGATTCAAGCACTTGTCATACCTTGGAACAGTCTTTGAAATACCCTCTGCATAAAAATCTGCCGCCTGTGAATGTAGCCAACCATTCACGGCGTTTTGAAGCTCTTCGTCATAGGCGAACCGCTGAGATGCAAGTTCGGGAACAGGTGAAAGTCACTAGGAGCCAAGTCCGGGCTGTATGGGGGATGATCGAAAACGTCCCATTTAAACTTGGCCAAAAGTTCATTTGTCTCAAAAAATGTCCTACGATTTTTTTAAAAATCACCTTGTTTACTATATTTTTTTATCGTCTACATGGCGTCATGTTTGCTTAAATTCTTGGTGAGGCTGCGCTCTCGTAGAAAAAAATGTTTTTTTTTTAAGATTGCAGCCCTAATATGCATTTTAGCGCAAAAGTGTATATATTAAAAGTTGTAGAAAATTTAAAAACCTACAACCTTTATTTTAATCATTTTTTCGTATAATGCTTTGTTCTGCGGTAATTAGTAATTTTCTGTTTCCTCTAAAAAATATTTTAAGAAAATATTGTTTTAAGATTCAGCCTTAGTATGTATTTTACAACATGGCTGCCACATTCCCTACACCCTGCCGTTTCCTCCCACAGAACAGTGTGCAGCCAGGTACGGAAGTCCGTCAGCAAGTAGAACGGCAAACAGCCTCCTTAATATACTCCTTGCTATAATGATTCATTATATCATATATCACCACTCCTATTTATTATTATCATATTTCCAAATTTACCAAATTATATATCAACATAAGTATAGGGTGATTCAAAAAGAGCGCCGGTTTTGTTATATCAAATTAAGAGATTTATTTTATTGAAAAACTGAAAATAAATACGTCAACAAGTTCATCTTTCCTTCCGATTTTATGTATGAAAAATGATGTCATGCATGTGTCCTCCTCTACTGCGCTGGCACGCATCAACTCTGTCCATGAAATTGGATATTACTGCACGACAAGTTTCGACTTCCATTTGCCCGATAACCCGTCGAATTTCCTCCTTCAAGTCATTGATGTTTCGGGGTTTATTGGCATACACCAATGACTTCAGATGACCCCAAAGATGAAAGTCACAAGGCGTCAAGTCACACGACCTTGGTAGCCATTGATGGTCGGAATTACGAGAAATGATGCGATCCTGGAACCGTTCACGGAGCAACAACATTGTTTCTCGTGCAGCGTGACAGGTGGCACCATCCTGCTGAAACCACAACTCGTCAATGTCCATTCCATCCAAATGACGCCACAAAAACTCCCTAATTTGCTGGGTTAACAGCCACACTGTCACGAACCAACACAAAGTTCTGCTCAGTTTGGCCAGAACGACGACGTCCAGAACTTTTAAGGTCGACTGTTGAACCCGTCTCAAAAAACTTTTTCATGAGCCTGCGAACTGTTGATTCATTCGGTGCTTCATTACGTCCTAGAGTACCGCGAAGTCGCCTGACAGTAGCCGCATAACTCTCTCCACTCTGGTAAAATGTTTTGACGATTAACACTCGTTGCGCAATAGTAAACTTCTCCATGGTTAGACACAGACTGCGAGAGTACTACACTGCGAACAAGAGAAACTACAACTGAATCGTCAATCGGAATGTTCTCCGAAATAGAAATGTGGTCAACCAATGTTGCCAACCGATGAACAAAAATTTACCAGCCGTTTAAAAACCGGCGCTCTTTTTGAATCACCCTTTATTCACGAAGAATGTCTGCAGACACGAAGACAGGAACATAGACACACATAACACGCAGGTACAAAGGGCTTGAACATAAAAACATAAATTATGTCAACATACTATCACAGTCAGTTACGTCAAATCACATTCTTCAGTAATTCCACCTTAAAAATTTCAATTTTCGAGTTAAAAAAGTCTACTTCATTTCCAAAATCATTTGCAATACTAGCACAACGGGCCAGAGGTGAGGCATCTTTAAACTCGTTAGATGTAACAAACAATCTACATCTTTTGTCTACAACAAATGTGTATATAATTAAATAAGAAATTAACAGATCTAAAATTTTTATATTGAGCATTTTTCTCTGCAGAGCCTAGTTTAGCGTGAAAGAGTGATTTTCCGTATTATTAAGCCAAACTAAGGTTGATTTTCATTTTACACTCTACTCATGATTAAACAGAGTTCATCTTCTTCTTCTCCAGTCCTCCTCCTCTTCCTCTTCCTCTTCCTCTTCCTCCTCTTCCTCTTCTTCCTCTTCTTCTTCTTCTTCTTACTATCAAGGATTAGGCATAAGCCTATTCCGGACTTACAAACCTTCCTGTACGTCTACACAAACACCGTACATCTCGACTACTACCATCTTCTTCGAGGTCTTCCCACCTCTCTTCTTCCAACTGGAACATATTCCGTCACTTTTAGAGGTATTCTCTCCTCTGGCATCCGATCGTTCAAAATGTTGCCGCCATTGATTCCGGTACTCCTCCACTTTTTCATTTGAGGTAAATACACCCAACTCGGATCTAATTTCTTCGTTATGTATTAGATCCAGCCTCGAGCAGCCCTTCACCCTTCTTAAAAACTTCATTTCAGCTGCTTGGATCCTACTTTCTTGGCGTTTTGTGGTAACCCATGACTCACTTCCGTAAAGAAGGACTGGGGCTGCCATTACCTTGTAGAACTTCACTACTATCTCTGTTCTATAGGGTGGTTCAAAAAGAGCGCCGGTTTTGATATATCAAATTAAGAGATTTATTTTATTGAAAAACTGAAAATAAATACATCAACAAGTTCATCTTTCCTTCCGATTTCATGTATGAAAAATGATGTCATGCATGTGTCCTCCTCTACTGCGCTGGCACGCATCAACTCTGTCCATGAAATTGGATATTACTGCACGACAAGTTTCGACTTCCATTTGCCCGATAACCCGTCGAATTTTCTCCTTCAAGTCATTGATGTTTCGGAGTTTATTGGCATACACCAATGACTTCAGATGACCCCAAAGATGAAAGTCA
The DNA here is from genome assembly GCA_035578175.1 of Catonia carolina. Lineage (NCBI taxonomy): Eukaryota > Metazoa > Arthropoda > Insecta > Hemiptera > Achilidae > Catonia > Catonia carolina. Next base: position 112,978,830 of record JAQMRL010000003.1, read on the forward strand.
CAAGGCGTCAAGTCACACGACCTTGGTGGCCATTGATGGTCGGAATTACGAGAAATGATGCGATCCTGGAACCGTTCACGGAGCAACAACATTGTTTCTCGTGCAGAAACTAAATTTTATACGGGTGATATTGGAGATCGTACCGAAGAATTCTCCGTACAGAAGAACATCGTAAACCCAATTGTTGAGAACGGCGACGTATTGATTTTGCTGGGCTAACAGCCACACTGTCACGAACCAACGCAACGTTCTGCTCAGTTCGGCCAGAACGACGACGTCCAGAACTTTTAAGGTCGACTGTTGAACCCGTCTCAAAAAACTTTTTCATGAGCCTGCGAACTGTTGATTCATTACGTCCTAGAGTACCGCGAAGTCGCCTGACAGTAGCCGCATAACTCTCTCCACTCTGGTAAAATGTTTTGACGATTAACACTCGTTGTGCAATAGTAAACTTCTCCATGGTTAGACACAGACTGCGAGAGTACTACACTGCGAACAAGAGAAACTACAACTGAATCGTCAATCGGAATGTTCTCTGAGATAGAAATGAGGTCTAACAATGTTGCCAACCGATAAACAAAAATTTACCAGCCGTTTAAAAACCGGCGCTCTTTTTGAATCACCCGTTAGCTCTGTTACCCAGTTTCCTGTTAATAGTACCACAAATAGCTTATAACATAGTTCATATGGTTTATTATTTACATTGGAAAGTGAAAGTCGTTTGAGTGTTTCCACAGGATTTTTTTTTAAATTATCCATTAAGTAGATAATGAAATTGATGAGAAATTAAAAGAATTATTCAGACCAGTGGAAGAGAAGCAGAATTGAAAAACTGTCCATTTGTCAAGCGTTTTGTAAATGAAAGAATGTAAGTTAGATTAGGGTATAATAATAGAAGGGTTGGTTTTGTGTTTTATAGTAAGGGATGAATGGGGATGAGATCTGTATCCCAAGTCGATCAAGATAATCTGTAGGGATTTGGCAGGTAATTTGATAAAACGGCGTGTAACGTCAGAGTTGTAGTGCGGTCGGGTGCGGATCATACTTCAATGTCAGGCAATGATATTGTATTTTGCAAAAGGGGTAAGAGGGGCGGATTGTGAGGAGGGTACCGTTGAAAGGCGTTAATCATATATAAAATGATTAGTTAAGTGGGTAACTGACATTGTCTTTATCTTTGCCTCCCTCACCCACCCTTTTATTCTACGATAACTGACGTTGAATGTTATCTATATTCATATTACATTGTATACTATGACAAAGAAACAATTACAAAACCATCCCTTAATTGTAAAATAGCCAAAATGTAGAAAGGGGTTGACAAAATCAGATGAGGAGAAGGGTGAGGAAATCTGTCGACGGAGCGAGTGAGATGAGAGATTGTTTAAATTGCAAATGATCGTTTGTATGAGTCATTAACACGTATTCACTTACGGTAAATGAGCCCAGCGTGTGTCGTTCTCGACGCCCGTCCTGTGCCTCAGAAACTGATTTGGGATTTATCCACCGCGGGCTGATTATTGTCACTAGACAATACATCTACGATAATCTAATTATATAATACAATTATAAACGGATACAAATACATTCATCTAAATAAATTATTATTCCTCGAGTATGTTTTGCTATTTGTATTCATTATTCAAAAAACCAACAACATCTGATACCCAAAATAAAAATCCGTTGTGAAACACTCACACAACTTTCTCTTGCCAATGCAAATAATTAACAATATAACCTAACATTTGTAATAAAATTTCAAAAATAAACAAAAAATTTAACCTCAATAAACATTACCTAATTTTAATCATGAGTGAAAGAAGCAAAATGTAAATCGATCTCAGTTTGGCTTAAAAATACGGAAAATCACTCTTTCACGCTAAACTTGGCTCTGTAGAGAAAAATGCTCTAAATAAAAGTTGTAGATCTTTTAATTTTCTATAAATTTGATTATATACACATTTGTCGTAAAATGCATAAGTTACTAAGGCGGAAATCTTAAAAAGTAGATTTATCTTACGTTTTCGTGAGAAAAAAACAGGAAGTCGCTAATTACTGCTAAACTAAGCGTTGTACAAAAAAATGTTTGAAATAAAAGTTGTACGATTTTAAATTCTCTACTTTTTTTATTTCATAGATTTTTGCGCTAAAATTCATATGAAAGCCGTAATTCAAATAAAACTATTTTTTACGTTAAAACAGCCTCACCAAGAATTTCAGCAAACATGGCGCCCACCCTATCCTGTAGAGCATAAAGAATTTAGTAAATCAGACGATTTTTTTTAAAAATCGTAGGACCAGTTTTTGAGAAAATCGCAAAAAGTGAAAAATGACAAGAATAAACTACTACTTCCGGTTAACCGATTTTGATGAAAATGTTCGTGTCGGATCCGGTAGTAGTATGTAAAACCTAAGTTTCAAGTTTGTACGATGTTCCCTTTTTAAGATATTCTGTTCATACACACACACACACACACACATACATACACACACACAGACCAATCGCTAAAAACATGTTTGTGTGGGTTCAGGGGGTCTGTTTACGTGTAGATCCGGTGAAAACTCGATTTGTAGAAATCGACATGAAAACAATACAATATTCATATAGGCAAGAGAAAGTAATAAATGAAACAATAACAACAGCCTTTTAAACATTTATTTTTAAAAAAAGAACTGATAAACAAAATAAAAGAAAAACAAAAACTGAACGATGAAAAATGAACATTGATTCTTTTGTGGAGGAAATTAAAAAGTGGAAAATAGATTCTGGGTATCGGTTTGAAAACCAATCCAATAACAGTAATAGGCCTACTAGAAATAATACATAATACCAACGAAGATAAACTCCACAGTTTCAGATTACAATGAATGACTACAAATAATGCTTTTACTCTCCTTGTAACTGCCAATTTTTTAAAATTATGAAATCTAGTGTGAAACACTCACACGAGTTACTCTTCCCGATGTAAATAATGTAAAATAAAACCTGATGTGAAATACTCACATGTTTGTTTCTTGCCAATATCGATAATGAATAATATAAAATGTAAAACACAACCTAATTTTCATCATGAGTGAATGACGTAAAACGAAAAATCTGTTGTGAAACAGTAACACAACTTTCTCTTGCCAATGGAAAAAATTAATAATATAACCTTATATTAGTAATAAAACATTAGAAATAAACAAAAAAAACTAACCTCAAAAAACGTAACTTTATTTTAATCATGCGTGAAAGACGCAAAATGAAAACCAACCTCATTTTGGCTTAAAAATACGGAAAAGTACTTTTTTCACGTTATACGCTGTGTAGAGAAAAAATGCTTAAAATAAATGTTGTAGATCTTTTAATTTCCTATAAATTTATTGTATACACTTTTGTCGTAAAATGCATACTAAGGCCATAATCTTAAAAAAACATTTTTTTTTCTACGAGAAAACAGCTTCCCCAAGAATTTCAGCAGACATGGCGCCTACGCTACCATGTAGAGCATAAAAAGCGTAGTAAATAAGGCGATTTTTAAAAAAATCGTAGGAGCCGTTTTTGAGAAAATCGCAAAAACGTGAAAAATGACACGAATAAACTACTGAACTACTACTTCCGGTTGACTGATTTTGATGAAAATGTTAGTGTTGGATCTTCTAGTGATATATAACTTAAGTTTCAAGTTCGTACGATGTTCCGTTCTTGAGTTGTTTTGTTCACACACTTATACAGCCGAATCACTAAAAACATGTTTTGTTGGGTTCAGGGGGTCTAAAAACGTGTAGGCTTATATCCGGTGAAAACTCGATCTATATCCGGTGAAAACTCGATCTAGATTTTTGTAGAAATCTAATTAGGCCTACAAATTTAGAAACACATTACTAATTACAATGTATAAATCTCATTACAAATTTCTAAATAAATTACAAATTATTAAGAAAATTAAATGTTTCAATGATTTAATATTTTTGAAGTATCCTCATTCATATTATTTTAGCTTAAAACCAAGCCGTACTTTTTGGAACAAACTGTATATAAGTTAATTACTGTTCTATTAAAATATGAATTAAATTAATGAACGTAATCTGTATACTTTAGCTAGATTAAGTTCTTTATTATTAATTAATAATTAGATAATTTATTTAATCAATAAACTTTAGTACAACTTTAAAGTTAAACTTATCGGGTTTTCATTATCATTTATTTAAGTTTATTTACAATTTTACCTCATTTTTGAACTTTAATATTATTTTATAGTGCTATTTTCTGCCCATAACAGACAGGCGGGGAATCAAATTTTTTACTCTCAATCTGTTTGTTGCTGGGCTAAAATAAATAGTTCTGTTTCTTATCACATGGTCAGCCAATTAAATGACTGAATCATTTAAGAGCAGAAGAGGTAGAGGTGTAAAAGACACTAATCAGAGTTATCTTCTCTGAAAAAAATAAATTTCATTATACAGCCAGACCCTGTGGTGAATGAAGTGAAGGTGTCATTTGCAGAGTGGAAAATATGTGCTTTTCAGAGGGCCTGGTATGCTGATAAGCATACTTTTCCATTCAGTGAGCTGTGGCAATGGTAAACCACCTCACTCCTCGTTTTACTTAGTAAAACCTCTACAGGTTTAAACCAGGCTTTTGGCTGATGACCTAAACAACAATAGTGCTATTTTAAGTGTTCAAATGTCTATCTGTTTAATTCATAATATTATGATACATTGGAAATATGGATACTCTCCCAAAAACTTTAAAATTGTCATATGTCATGTGTAATTTTTTTGTGTACTCGATTGAGGAAATTTGTAGAAAATGTAATAAAAAAAATTTTATAACAAAAATTTGGTTTTTTTGGCTTTTCTCATATATTGGTATAAGAGAGTGACGTCAGCAAAGATTAATATTTGGTTCGACAGACGGAAATAGTATCGATGCACAGTAGTGGGAGAGGTTCAAACAATAGTGTGGTGTCAAATATTTTTTTGTAAATTGAAAATTTACACTTGTGTATCCACTATCATATTTATTAGTGTTCATGATTAGTATCTCGTCTAGTTATACTTGTGTATTATAGTGAAACAAAGTCTAGTAAGTCTAGTCTCTTGTTTTATTTAGAAATTTAAATCGACAGCTAGCTTTTATTTTAAATTTAAATTTACTTACTTAAGTTATATTAGACATAGAATAAAGAAAATAGTGAAACAAAGTCTAGTAAGCACTGGATATATTGTATTGCTCGAATACAAAGTATCGATGCACATTAGTGGGAGCGGCTCAAACAATAATTACTGTAATGTCAATTTTTTTTGTAAGTTGAAAAGTTATACTTTTGTATTAGTGTTACAATACATAGAATAAAGAAAATATTGAAACAAAACCTATTAAGCACTTCATATAGTCTTGTTCGAATACAAAGTATCGATACTCAGTAGTGGGAGAGGCTAAAACTATACTGTAATGTCAAGGATTTTTTTTGTAAATTGAAAAGTTATGTTTCTGTATCCGCTATTATGTGTATTAGTGTTACAATACATAGAACAAAGAAAATAGTGAAACAAAATCTAGTAAGCACTTGATATATTGTATTGTTCGAATACAAAGTATCGATGCACAGTAGTGGGAGCGGCTCAAACAATACTGTAATATCTTCTTTTTTTATAAATTGAAAAGTTAGACATATGTGTATCCACTATCATGTGTATTAGTGTTACAATACATAGAATAAAGAAAATAGTGAAACAAAATCTAGTATGCACTTGATATAGTCTTGTTCGAATACAAAGTATCGATGTACAGTAGGGAGAGAGGCTCAAACAATACTGTAATGTCAATTTTTTATTTTCGTGAATTGAAAAGTTATATTTGTGTATCCGCTATCATGTGTATTAGTGTTACAAATACATATAGAATAAAGAAACAAAATCTAGTAAGCACTAGATATAGTCTTGTTCGAATACAAAATATCGATGCACAGCAGTGGGAGCGGCTCAAACAATACTTAGTGTCAATTTTTTTTTGTAAATTGAAAAGTTATACTTGTGTATTAGTGTTACAATACATAGAATAAAGAAAATAGTGAAACAAAATCTAGTAATCACTGGATATATTGTATTGCTCGAATACAAAGTATCGATGCACAGTAGTGGGAGCGGCTCAAACAATAATTACTGTAATATCAATTTTTTTTGTAAGTTGAAAAGTTATACTTGTGTATAAGTGTTACAATACATAGAATAAAGAAAATATTGAAACAAAATCTAGTAAGCACTTCATATAGTCTTGTTCGAATACAAAGTATCGATGTACAGTAGTGGAAGAAGCTCAAACAATACTGTAATGTCAAGGGTTTTTTTTTGTAAATAGAAAAGTTATACTTGTATTTCCACTATCATGTGTATTAGTGTTACAATACATAGAACAAAGAAAATAGTGTAACAAAATCTAGTAAGCACTGGATGTAATGTATTGTTCGAATACAACGTGGTTATATTATTCTATCTCTTCTAGTTAGTAAACTACAATAAATGAACTATCTTAGCCTAGAGTATATTCTAATCTCCTTCTCTTTCTCTTTCTCTCTCTTCCAATCGTATTCTCTCAGTTTTAATTAGACTTTACTCTTGTAATTGCTTTTTGTAATTACATTTTATAAATTACATTCGTTTTATTTACATTAATATTATTAGCATTTAATGTTTTGTTAATTTAGTACCAGGGTACTTATTACTTTCTCTTGCCTATATGAATATATAGGAAGGAAAGTATTGTTTTCATGTCGATTTTTCGAAATCGAGTTTTCACCGGATCTATACGTTTTCAGACCCCCTGAACCCAAAAAACATGTTCTTAGCGATTGGTCTGTGTGTGTGTGTGTGTGTCTGTGTGTGAACAGAATATCTCAAGAACGGAACGTCGTACGAACTTGAAACTTGAAATTTAAGTTACATACCACTACCGGACGCGACACGAACATTTTCATCAAAATCGGTCAACCGGAAGTAGTAGTTTATTCGTATAATTTTTCAGTTTTTTGCGATTTTCTCAAAAACTGGTCCTACGATTTTTTTTAAAATCGCCTATTTTACTCAATTTTTTATTCTCTACAAGATAGGGTAGGCGCCATGTTTGCTGAAATTCTCGGTGAGGCTGTTTTCACGTAAAAACGTTGTTTTTTTAAGATTACGGCTTTAATATAAATTTTAGCGCAAAAACTTATATAATAAAAGTTGTAGAGAATTTAAAAACCTACAACTTCTGTTTCAAACATTTTTTTTTATGACGCTTAGTTTAGCGGTAATTTGCGATTTTCTGTTTTTTTCTCACCAAAACGTGAGAAAAATCGATTTTTTTAACATTTCGGTCTTAGTATGCATTTTACGACAAAAGTGTATATAATAAAAGTTATAGAAAATTAAAAGATCTACAACTTTTGTTTAGAGAATTTTTCTCTACAGAGCCTAGTTTAGCGTGAAAGTGTGATTTTCCGTTTTTTTTAAGCCAAATTGAGTTCGATTTTCATTTTGCGTCTTCCACTCATGATTAAAATAAGGTTATGTTTTTGAGGTTAGTTTTTGTTCATTTCTAATGTTTTATTACTAATGTTAGGTTTATTGTTAATTATTTGCTCTGGCAAGAGAAAGTTGTGTGAGTGTTTCACACCAGATTTTTTTACCTTCTGCATTCTTATCTGAGGAACATTAAGTCTACTGGTACACTCTCTAGTTCATTTTATCATCTCTTGTTTTATTTAGAAATTTAAATCGACAGCTTTTATTTTAAATTTACTTACTTAAGTTATATTGTATTTAATTTATTTCTACCCGAGAATCGTTTTTATTCATAAAAATCTGGTGTGAAACACTCGCACAACTTTCTCTTGCCAATGCAAATAATTAACATTAAACCTGACATTAGTAATAAAACATTAGAAATAAATAAAAAACTAACCTCACAACACATAACCTTATTTTAATCATGAGTGAAAGACTTTAAGTGAAAATCAGCCTCAGTTTGGCTTAAAAATACGGGAAATCACTCATTCACGCTGAACTAGGCATTGTACAAAAAATCGCTTTAAATAAAAGTTTTAGATCTTTTAATTTCCTATAAATTTTATTATATACTTTTTTGTCGTAAAATGCATACTAAGGCCGAAATCTTTAAAAAATCGTTTTTTCACACGTTTTCGTGAGAAAAAAAGAAAATCGCTAATTACCGCTACACTAAGCGTTATACAAAGGAATGTTCGAAATAAAAGTTGTAGAATTTTAAATTCTCTACAACTTTTATTATATACATTTTGCGGTAAAATGCATAATAAAGCCGGAATCTTAAAAAGCAATTCTTTTACGCGAAAAAAGCCTCACCAAGAATTTCAGCAAACATGGCGCCTACCCCATCTTTTAGAACATAAAAAAATTAGTAAAGCAGGCGATTTTTAGAAAAATCGTAGGACCAGTTTTTGAGAAAATTGCAAAAAAGTGAAAAATTATACGAATAAACTACTACTTCCGGTTGACCGATTTTGATGAAAATGTTTTTGTCGGGTGCTGTAGTGGTATTTAACTTAAGTTTCAAGTTTCAATTCGTACGATGTTCCGTTCTTGATATATTTAGTACACACACACACACACACACACACACACACGCACGCACGCACGCACGCACACACACCAAGATCAATCGGTAAAAACATGCTTTTTTTGGGTTCCGGGGGTCTGAAAACGTACCTATACATCCGGTGATACCTCAATTTCTTAAAATCGATATGAAAACAATACTTTCCTTTCTATATATTCATATTGTTGTTGTTTAGATCAACAGCCGAAAGGCTGGTTTGAACCTCTACAGGTTTTACTAAGTAAAACGAGGAGTGAGGTGGTTTACCATTGCCTTCCTCAATATATTCATATAGGCAAGAGAAAGTAAATAATCGACAGTAGTCAGAGTTATCTCGTCTCAGAGTAATGAATTTTATTATACAGCCAGACACTGTGGTAAATGAAGTGAAGGTGAATCAATAAAAACTACAGAATTGATTGGAAATAATCAAAATGGAAATATTTATCGCGTGCTAGTTGTTAAAGGGTAGAAACTTAGCGTAACACTAAGGGTTGTGTTTGAAGAACTAAAAAAGGGTAATTTATGGGGGCGGGTAAAGTAAGTGGCAAAATAAGGGGGTGAAGAAAATGAATAAGAAGAAGGCTCTCGTCCTTTAAGGATCTCTTAATAACCTCTCCAATTTAGACCTCTTTAAGCACTTGTATTTTAAACACTTGTTTCGTTCCTTCCCTTTCCCTGTTGTTACGTTTTTCTTTACTTTCTATATCGTGTTTGAATTCAATCGCTCGCCTTCCTCTCTCTCTCTCTCTCCCCTTCTCTTACTCTCTCTTTCTTTATTCTTCTTCTTTTTCTTCCGCAACACGAACTCTTATTTTAAATTCTTTTGTTAAAGTATTTTAAGTTGTGTAATTTCTTATTAATATCTATTTATGTATTCATATATTCCACGAAGTTGACATTTCAATTTTTTTGATGTTTAGCCTATTTCGTTATGTTTATGTTTCGATCATTATGTTATATGAATAAAATTTAAATTTTATAGCCTGTTGTGTATTCTAGATAAAGTTATTAGTCATGATTAGTTAGGGTAATTTGCAACGTGTTTTTTCTTTTACTTTCTCTTGCCTATATGAATATATAGGAAGGAAAGTATTGTTTTCATGTCGATTTTAAGAAATTGAGGTTTCACCGGATGTACACGTTTTCAGAACCCGGAACCCGAAAAACCATGTTTTTTACTGATTGATCTGTGTGTGTATGTGAACAAAATATCTCAAGAACGGAACATCGTACGAAGTCGAAACTTGAAACTTCAAGGATGATCGAAAACGTCCCATTTAAATTTGGCCAAAAGTTCATTTGTTCTTCGAGCTGTATGAGGGCGAGCGTTGTCATGCACAAACACAACACCTTACTCATCTTACTCGTTGATTGTATGGAACGTGGAACGACCATTACTTCTGCTGTCTACATTGAAACTTAAAACAGGCTAAGAAGAGCGATCCAAAACAAGCGTCGTGGCCTTCTGACATGTGGTGTTGTGTTTGTGCATGACAACACTCGCCCTTATACAGCTCGAAGAACAAATAAACTTTTGGCCAAGTTGAAATGGGCCGTTTTCGATCATCCCCCGTACAGCCCGGACTTGGCTCCTGGTGACTTTCACCTGTTCCCGAACATGAAGCGGTGGCTTGCATCTCAGCGGTTCGCCAATGACGAAGAGCTTCAAAACGCCGTGAATGGTTGGCTACATTCACAGGCGACAGATTTTATGGGCGGGTATTTCAAAGACTGTTCCAAGGTACGACAAGTGCTTGAATCTGTTTGGCGACTATGTCGAAAAATAGAGAAAAACTGTAGTTTTAATATGTATATAATAAAGTTTTTGTATCTTCACTCGTTTACTTTTTATTTCAAAACGGAGGTTATTTTCTGGATAACCCTCGTATTCGCTGATTTAGGCAAAACGTTCGTGATTTAGTTACCAAAAATTAAACTAACACAATATTAATTTAATATAGCCCACGTGTAGACTATTTAAAGAGGAACTTATAGAAGGTAATTTAATTAAACATCAAGTAGAATTAATTGAATTAATTAATTACCATGAAAAATACCGGAAGTAAATCTAATTGAATTTCGTCTTAATTAGAGTAATATACTGTAGTTGTATTTTTGTAGGTATATATATTTAGGGGTAGATATTTTTAATGTTAAGGGATGATATGTAGTATTAGATAAGGTAATAGGAAATATTATATTAAATTGAGTTTTCAAATTATACATATATATAAAGAAGGAGTAAGAATTTCAAAAGAGGGCGGGAGGGGGTGGTAGAGATAGGTTGCTGATGGGGCTAGATATGATAGAAAGTGGTAGGCGTGTATAGAGGGGAAGTATGGAAGATACGCCCAACTGATTTACCATCCCTTAGGGGTGCACCAAATTTAATTAATCTTGTGTAACGTTAGGGGTCATCCAATTAGGGGTAAGAGAGAGAGAGGGGGGAGAGGGGTGGTTGTAGTACATACGGGGAATACGACGTAGGGTACTTGTAATACTGTAAAGTTGAAGAGACCCAAACAGAAAGGTTGACCAATATACCCATTCGAGTCGGTTTCTCTCTTGTGCTCTAGATAGGAGAGAGAGAGAGAGGTAGCTTTGGATTTTGCTGTCAAATTTTGCCCGCCAGGAATATCGGGTCTCAATACCCACTTCCTCCTGGTTACCTAACTTGTAGTATATACTCACTCCGTCGTGTATACGTATCTTACGACCCACTCTGTTTCCTGATCTAACCATCTAGTGGTTAGTAAAATGACTTCAACACACACACACACACACACACACACACACACACACACACACACACACACACACACAATCGGTAATGATGAGGATGATGGTTTATTAGTTGTTACTGCTTGGTAGTGGACAAACTTTATAATGCCCTTGTGAGCTTTTATACTAAATGCTCGTTTCATTTCCATAAACTCCTTCTCTCTTGTTTACAATATAGCTAAGTAACATCTTAAAAGTTTCACTTCATCCCATCGACTTTACTGTAACTTCCCTGCTCTCTCTCTCTCTCTCTCTCTCTCTCTCTCTCTCTCTCTCTCTCTCTCTCTCTCTCTCACACACACACACACACACTCTCTATCTCTATACAGGGTGATTCATGAAGTTCTCCCCCCACTTCTACAGCACATTGTACTAGTAAAAATAATGAAAAAATGTTATATAAACATAGGTCCGAAAACGCTTCGTTAGCGAGTTACAGCTAGCGAAAGTTTCGCCTGGATTTCAGTTCACCAGGTGAAATGAGGTCTTCCTGGAATTGTGGTAAGGTAGATTAAGGGGCGAATTCAATCATTTCTTATGGTTTTTGATCTGATAAATTGAATAAAACAGGTCCCAGAACTGTAAGTTAAATAGTTTTTGAGAAAACCAGTGTCAAATGCAAAAAATGGAGTGAAAATCACATTTTTTCATCTTTGGGCAAGAATAACTTTGTTATTTCACCAAGAAACAGTTAAAAATTTTCAATAAAAAATGTAGAAAATTTTATTCTGAACAAACCGGTGTAAATAAAGTACACAGAAAGCGAATAGTTTTTGAGAAAACCAGTGTCAAATGCAAAAAAATGGAGTGAAAAAAACACATTTTTTCATTTTAGTTTTTCCGGTTAATTTTACTTTGTACTCTTATGAATAAAAACTCATTTAATCAAACATCTATTCGCTTTCTGTGTACTTAATTTACACCGGTTTGTTCAGAATAAAATTTTCTACATTTTTTATTGAAAATTTTTAACTGTTTCTTGGTGAAATAACAAAGTTATTCTTGCCCAAAGATGAAAAAATGTGATTTTCACTCCATTTTTTGCATTTGACACTGGTTTTCTCAAAAACTATTTAACTTACAGTTCTGGGACCTGTTTTATTCAATTTATCAGATCAAAAACCATAAGAAATGATTGAATTCGCCCCTTAATCTACCTTACCACAATTCCAGGAAGACCTCATTTCACCTGGTGAACTGAAATCCAGGCGAAACTTTCGCTAGCTGTAACTCGCTAACGAAGCGTTTTCGGACCTATGTTTATATAACATTTTTTCATTATTTTTACTAGTACAATGTGCTGTAGAAGTGGGGGGAGAACTTCTAATTTCAATATAAAATTTCCTAAATTTTCACCCTTCTTCTACCGCCAACCCCTATATTTTTTATACCAATATTAGTAATTTATTTTCCATAAAAACATGTTTTCTGTTGTTGGGCGTAGCAGCGCGTGCCGGGTACCGCCTAGTATTATTATATATTTTGTTAAAACATAAATAAATACGTTTGGATAAGAATGTAGGCCTAGGTATTAGTTTGTTGTGCGACCATTGCATATTTTAGCGCAAAAATTTATACTGTATAATACAAGTTGTAGAGAATTAGGCTACAATCTTACAACTTTTATTTAAACTTTTTTTTGTACGTATAACGCTTAGTTTAGCGGAAATTAGCCAGTTTTACTTTCTCTTGCCTATATGAATATATAGGAAGGAAAGTATTGTTTTCATGTCGATTTTTAGAAATCGAGTTTTCACCGGATCTATACGTTTTCAGACCCCCTGAACCCAAGAAACATGTTTTTAGCGATTGGTCTGTGTGTGTGTGTGTGTGTGTGCGTGCGTGCGTGCGTGTGTGTGAACAGAATATCTCAAGAACGGAACATCGTACGAACTTGAAACTTGAAACTTAAGTTACATATCACTACCGGACCCGACACGAACATTTTAATCAAAATCGGTCAACCGGAAGTAGTAGTTTATTCGTATAATTTTTCACTTTTTTGCGGTTTCTCAAAAACTAATCCTACGATTTTTTTTAAAATCGCCTGGTTTACTACATTTTTTATGCTCTACAATATAGGGTAGGCGCCATGTTTGCTAAAATTCTGCTTGAGGCTGTTTTTACGTAAAAACATTTTCTTTTTCAGATTGCGGCTTTAATATGCATTTTAGCGTAAAACGTTATATAATAAAAGTTGTAGAGAATGTAAAATTCTACAACTTTTATTTCAAACATTTTTTTGTATAACGCTTAGTTTAGCGGTAATTAGCGATTTTCTGTTTTTTTTTTCTCACGAAAACGTGAGAAAAATCGATTTTTTTAACATTTCAGTCTTAGTATGCATTTTACGACAAAAGTGTATATAATTAAATTTATAGAAAATTAAAAGATCTACAACTTTTGTTTAGAGCATTTTTCTCTACAAAGCCTAGTTTAGCGTGAAAGCGTGATTTTCCGTATTTTTAAGCCAAACTGAGTTCGATTGTCATTTTGCGTCATTCACTCATGATTAAAATAAGGTTATGTTTTGGAGGTTAGTTTTTGTTTATTTCTAATATTTTATTAATAATGTTAGGTTTATTATTAATTATTTGCATTGGCAAGAGAAAGTTGTGTGAGTGTTTCACACCAGATTTTTTGTTTATTTTTCTTACGAAAACTTGTGAAAAATCGATTTTTTTAAAGATTTCGGCCTTAGTATGCATTTTACGACAAAAGTGTATATAATAAAATTTATAGGAAATTAAAAGATCTACAACTTTTAATGAAAGCATTTTTCTCTAAAGAGCCTAGTTTAGCGTGAATGCGTGATTTTCCGTATTTTTAAGCCAAACTGAGGTTGGTTTTCATTTTACATCTTTCACTCATGATTAAAATAAGGTTATGTTTTTTGAGGTGAGTTTTTTGTTTATTTCTGATGTTTTATTACTAATGTAGGTTATAGGCCTATTGGTCATTATTTGCATTGGCAAGAGAAAGTTGTGTGAGTGTTTCACAGCAGATTTTTTTTTGTAGCAATATTAGTTTTTTTTTATTCCTAATTTGTGTACGTTGCAATCTGTTCAATTGAGAACAATAAGCAACCCCATGACCCAATGAGATGAGGATGACATGTATGACGTGTAAATGAGGTGTAGTCTTGTACAGACCCAGGCCGACCATTCCTGAGAGAGTATGGTTAATTGAAACCCAACCATCAAAGTACGCCGGTAACCACTGTCTAGTATTCAAATCCGTATAAATGTCCTTTACTAGGATTTGAACCAGGAACCTTCGTCTCCGAAAATCAGCTGTTGAACAGCTGATTTTGGCGACCACTTTACCTCTAGACCAACCCGGTGGGTTAAATTTTGTTAAAACATAAATACGTTTGCATAGGATGAAGGTTTTAGTTTGTTGTACGACCACTATGCGACGCCACTTGTCATTATTGTCTATTTAATCCGACAAATTCAACGAAATGCTTTTTACTTAACATGGCACAAAGCTCATTACACGTAATATAGAGTACCTACATATCAGATGAAATATCAGTTCAGATTTCGATTGAAATGGTTTACGTTTATTCCACTTAATCCTTATTTATGATTGGTTTATACGTCATATATCATGTGACCTTTTATCTGTCCGATTTACCTTCTCATATTCCTTTGTTCCAATTGCCAACTGATTTTAACATCCGTTACGTCGACGTTGTCTTTTGTCATATCATTGAGTATTATCAAATATCTTCTTTAGATATTTCAACAGAAAACATTTAGATTATAATTTTATATACTCTGTAATTATTTTCTTGTGAATTGTCTGTGATTGTGTTTTAGTATATAGAAATTAATACCCGCAGGTCTACTCTACTTGAATATACCATGTGTACCAAAAAGAATGACCCGATTTTATATAGATTATTTATTAAGGAGAGACAATAAAAATGCTGAGATTCGCCGATGATATAGTAGTATTTACCGAGGCAAAGAATGAACTAGAGGATGCCTTAAATGGAATGGATGAGATCTTGAGGAAGGATTACTTCATGAAAATTAATAAGAACAAAACGAAAGTGTTGTGCAGCAGCAAGAGTGGTTTAGAAGAGATGGGAAATTTAAAAGTAGGCAACGAAAACATACATGAAGTTGGGGAATTCTGCTATCTAGGGAGTAAAATAACAAAGGATGGTAGAAGCACAAGTGATATCAAGAGTAGAATTGCTCAAGCTAGAAAAGCCTTTGAAATGAAAAACAGCTTACTGACTACAAACATTGATTTACAGATTAGGAAAAATTTCTTAAAACATTATGTTTGGAGTGTAGCATTATACGGAAGTGAAACGTGGGTGATAGGGGCTGTAGAGCGGAAGAGGATAGAAGCTTTTGAAATGTGGTGTTATAGGAAAATGTTAAAGATTAGGTGGGTGGACAAAATAAGTAATTTAGAGGTTCTTAGGCGAGTGGATGAAAAAAGAAGTATATGGAAGCATCTTACCAAAAGAAGGGATAGGCTAGTGGGGCATATCCTAAGACATCCAGGTATTGGGCTATCAATAATGGAGGGTAATATTGAGGGAGTAAAGTGTAGAGGGAGGCAAAGATTAGAATATATAAAGCAAATTACGAAAGATGTAGGGTGTTACAGGTATGTAGATATGAAACGAATTGCGCAAGATAGAACAGCTTGGAGAACTGCATCAAACCAGTCGAGAGACTGATGACAAAAAAAAAAATTAAGAAGAATGGCTTAACACCAACAAATTACATACTAAATTACTCACAAAAGACATAAGTTTATGAAAATCTATCATAAATGTTCAATATGTCCTCCATTGGCTGCACGGACGACATCTAGCCGATAGCTGAATTCATCCCAAACTGAGCGTATGGTGTCTTCTGTCACTGAAGCTACAGCAGCTGATATTCTGTTTTTTAGTTCATCAATGTCCCCTGACATAACACCATGCGATTTTTTCCTGTGGGGATATGTTAAACAACTTGTTTACGTTCCTCCCTTACCTCGTGACATTGATGAACTAAAAAACAGAATATCAGCTGCTGTAGCTTCAGTGATAGAAGACACCTTACGCTCAGTTTGGGATGAATTCAGCTATCGGCTAGATGTCGTCCGTGCAGCCAATGGAGGACATATTGAACATTTATGATAGATTTTCATAAACTTATGTCTTTTGTAAGTAATTTAGTATGTAATTTGTTGGTGTTAAGCCATTCTTCTTAATAAATAATCTATATAAAATCGGGTAATTCTTTTTGGTACACATGGTATAATTAGAGAAAGAACGTACTGTCTTCATATCGAATTTTTATCGGATATACGAGGGTCGTTTGAAAAGTCCATGCAAAAATAAAAACTACTTAATTGTTTGGGGTAAACCTTTTTTATTTTTCCAGATAGTCTCCTTTTAGGCTTATACACTTCGTCCAACGCTGCTCGAGTTTATTGATCCCTTCCGAATAATAGGATTTGTCCAAGTCTGAAAAATAGCCATTCGTTCCTGCAATCACCTCCTCGTTTGAATAAAATCATTTTCCCGCTAGCCATTTCTTCAAATTGGGAAACAAAAAGTAGTCCGAGGGTGCCAAGTCTGGAGAATAGGGGGGATGAGAAACGAGTTTGAACCCTATTTCCATTAATTTTGCGACCACAACTGCTGAGGCGTGAGCTGGTGCGTTGTCGTGATGAAAAAGGACTTTTTTGTGGGGCAATCGTGGGCGTTTTGTTTTTTTGCAGCTCGGTTTTCAAACGGTCCAATAACGATGAATAATATGCACCTGTAATAGTTTTACCATTTTCCAGATAATCGATGAAGATGATTCCTTGGGAATCCCAAAAGACAGTCGCCATAATCTTTCCGGCCCAAGGAACTGTCTTCGCCTTTTTCGGCGCAGATTCCCCCTTCATAACCCATTGTTTAGATTGTTGTTTAGTATCAGGAGTGTAGTGATGTATTCATGTTTCATCCACAGTGAAGAAACGACGCTTAAAGTCCTGCGAATTCTTCTGGAACAGCTGCAAACCGTCCTTGCAACACTTCACACGAAATTCTTTTTCATCCATTTTTTGAAAATCACTCGACTTCCTCGATTAAAACGAATGTATGTTTTCAGTATTTACATTGGTAAAATAAAATTGTGTATATTTCACACCATTTTTTTCTGTAAATAAAAGTTAAAATATATTCATGTGTGGTTAAAAAGGTATTATGAAATAGAAAAAGTTTGTTTTCGTTATTTTTTTAATTCATTGTATGAAAAGATCCGTAATACGACTTTGATCCATTTTGTTAGCGGTTTTCGCTGTAAATTTAGTTATTCGGGTGTATTGCTAGTAGTCTGCAGTATGTCTGAATAGATATTTGTTAGTCTAGATATTTCGGGCCTTCTCGAGAATTCTCGAACACACTTTCCTTTTATATATTAACAAATAGGCTAATGTCTATTACGTCGTTTGTAATTAAAGTTGCAGAAAATCAAAAAAGTAAAATTTTTCGAATCTTTTTCTCTGCAGAGCTTAGTTGATCAAATAATGTCTATTACGTCGTTTGTAATTAAAGTTGTAGAAAATCAAAAAAGTAAAATTTTTCAAATAAATTTTTCTGCAGAGCTTAGTGTAGCTTCAATTAGTGATTTTCGGTATTTTTAAGTGGAACCGAAGTTGATTTTCATTTCGCGTGTTTCACTCATGATCAAAATTAGGTTATGTTTTCATTATTTACATTGGCAAAATAAAAGTTGAAATGTATTCGTGTGTGGTTAAAAACGTATTATGAAATAGAAAAAGTTTGTTTTCGTTATTTTTTTAATTCATTGTATGAAAAGATCCGTAATACGACTTTGATCCATTTTGTTAGCGGTTTTTCGCTGTAAATTTAGTTATTCGGGTGTATTGCTAGTACAGTATGTTTGAATAGATATTTTTGTTAGTGTGTTGTGGTGAAATGAGATGAAACGTTGGTTAGATGCTTTCACTTGCAGCATCGCGATAGTGTACAGACGTATTATCATTATTCCGGGTGCTTGTTAAACTCCTAACTCGGCTCTCTCTCTCTCTTCCTAGCCACACCACATAGAATACATACATACTGTATTGCTGTATCATTCTTTGTGTGAATCCTTCATTTTCCTTCTTTTATCCTGAATCCTTTTTCTTCTTTATGAAAAAAAAAAAATATATATATATATATATAATATATAAAGAAAAATCCTCTTTCAATTTTTTCTTCTTCATATTTCATTTTTTTCGTTATTTTTGCTTTCTTTTAATAGAAAACACCGGTTGGCTTTATGTGAAAGCTTTTTATCATTGATGCCTATAATCTTGTTTAACATTATTGTAATTTTCATCTCCTTTTAAAAGGATTTTTCAATCTTTACACGATTACTTTTTTTTTACTTTTATTCTTTTTTTTTTAAATTAGACGGTAAACAAAAATGGTAATCCTTTGTGATCTAATCTAATCCTCTACTTGTTGCTTTTGAAAATAAAATAATAAAAAATAAATCTGGTGTGAAACAATCACATGAGTTTCTCTTGCCAATGCTAATAATTAACAATATAACCTAACATTAGTAATAAAACATTAGAAATAAACAAAAAACTAACCTCAATAAACATAACCTCATTTTAAGCATAAGCGTGAGACGCAAAATGAAAATCGACCTCAGTTTGGCTTAAAAATACGTAAAATTACTCTTTCACGCTAAACTAGGCTCTGTAGAGAAAAATGCTTTAAATAAAAGTTGTAGAGCTTTTAATTTCCTATAAATTTGATTTAACACTTACGTCGTAAAATGCATACTAAGGCCAAAATCTTTAAAAAAATCAATTTTTCACACGTTTTCGTGAGAAAATAACAGAAAATCGCTAATTACCGCTTAACTAAGCGTTATACAAAAAAATGTTTGAAATAAAAGTTGTAGGATTTTAAATTATATCTACATTTGTCATTAGGCCTACATCAATTTTTGCTCTATAATGCGTATTAAAGCCGTAATCGTAAAAAAAACAATTTTTTTTACATGAAAATAGCCTCACCAAGAATTTCAGCAAACATGGCGCTTACCCTATCTTTTGAGCATAAAAAATTCAGCCAAATAGGCGATTTTAACAAAAATCGTAGGACCCGTTTTTGGAAAAATCGCAAAAAAGTGAAAAATTACACGAATATACTACTACTTCCGGTTGGCAGATTTTGCTGAAAATGTTCGTGTCGGGTCCGGTAGTGGTATGTAGGCCTAACTTAAGTTTCAAGTTTCAAGTTGGTACAATGTTCCAATCTTTAGATATTCTGTACACACACACACACATACACACACACACATACACGCACACGTACACACGCGCGCACACACACACGCGCGCACACACACACACACACACACACACACACACACAGACCAATCGCTAAAAACATGTTGTTTTGGTTCAGGGGATCTGAAAACGTGTAGATTTGGTGAAAACTCGATCATGAAAACAATACTTTCCTTCCTATATATTCATGTACACAAGAGAAAGTAAAAAAACTATTACAAATTTATGTATTTTATGCTAAAACACAACTTAAATTGATATTGTTTTAAAGATGTAAATGTTTTCTAATGATTTCTGATTATGACAAATATTAATTTATTCGTGGGAAGAAAATATTAAACAAACTAATGAAAATCAATTCCATTTCCCCCTATGTTTTAAATTCCGTGGGCCCACCGCTATGTATGAAATGAGTGTTGAATTATGGGAGGAAATTAATTTGTCCAACAAGGTTAATTACATTCCAAAAACTATTAGGTACTAAACCAGCCAGACCTTTATAAACAACGTATCATATATTTATTGCATAGAATATGTATTAACGACATTAAATAAATACATTATCTACGCTGAATAGAAATTACTGTATCACGTTATATTAACACAAATCACAGTTATTATTTTGCCATGGTTTGTTAGTGAATAATGCGATATCAATTGTAGTTATATTATGTTGTGGATAGTATAATGGGAAAGGTCATTCTACGTCATTTAAAATGGAAAAGTCGTTTGGTGGAATAGAATTTCCATACGCACCCACCTCCCGAATATCTTAGTACGCCACAAAAATACATAAAACTTTCTTTTTTTTTTAAATTCTTACTTAATGTGTTCTGCCCATAACGAACAGGTGGAGTGTCAAATTATTTACACTCAATCTGTTCATTGCAGGGCTAAAATAAATAGTTCTGTTTCTTATCACATGGTCAGCCAAATAAATGACTGAATCATTTGAGAACAGAAGAGGTAGAGGTGTAAAAGACACTAATCAGAGTTATCTCCTCTGAAAGTAATGAATTTCATTATACAGCCAGACCCTGTGGTGAATGAAGTGAAGGTGTCATTTGCAGAGTGGAAAATATCTGCTTTTCAGAGGGCCCGGCATGCTGATAAGCGTACTTTTCCACTCAGTGAGGAAGGCAATGGTAAACCACCTCACTCCTTGTTTTACTTAGTAAAACCTCTACAGGTTCAAACCAGCCTTTTGGCTGATGACCTAAACATCAACAACAACTTAATGTGTGTACGTTGTAATCTGTTCAATTGAGAACAATAAGCAACCCCATGGCCCAATGAGATGAGGATGATATGTATGACATGTAAATGAGGTGTAGTCTTGTACAGACTCAGGCTGACCATTCCTAAGTGAGTATGGTTAATTGAACCCCAACCATCACAGTACATCGGTAACCACTGTCTAGTATTCAAATCCGTATAAAAGTAACTAACTTTACTAGGATTTGAACCAGGAACATCGTCTCCGAAAAACAGCTTTGTAACAACTGGTTTTGGCGACAACTTTACCTCTAGACCAACCCGGTGGGTTTCTACGTCATGAAAAGTTCTTTGGGAAAATAGAGATTCCATACGCACCCACCTCCCGAATATTTTAGTACGCCACAAAAATACATAAAACTTTTTTTTTTTTTAAATTCTTAATGTGTGTACGTTGCAATCTGTTCAATTCAGAACAATAAGCAACCCCATGGCCCAATGAGATGAGGATGATATGTATGAAGTGTAAATGAGGTGTAGTCTTGTACAGAACCAGGCCGACCATTCCTGAGTGAGTATGGTTAATTGAACCCCAACCATCAAAGTACACCGGTAACCATTGTCTAGCATTCAAATCCGTGTAAAAGTAACTAACTTTACTAGGATTTGAACCAGGAACCTTCGTCTCCAAAATCAGCTGTTAAAAAGCTGACTAGCGGCGACGATGTTACCTCTAGACCAACCCGGTGGGTTAATCCGTAAATAAGATAAAACGTTAAGATATGGAAGCAAACGTCGTGCGTTGTTGTGTTTCTATATTACTGGCATACAGAATTTCTAGAAAATAATAATAGATTAATTGAAGATGTTGTGCGCACGGAAACGTATTATTTAATTATAATTATACGAACGTTATAATTTCTAATTAATTATTAATTTGAATAATAATAATAATAATAATTGGGAGGCGCTTTCTGAATTCGAATAATTTTCCAATTTTCACAACTCGAATGTCGTCGTCGCTCGTACAGGAAAAGCAACTAAGCGAAAACTGACTTGTATGTTATTCCTTCATCTAAACACTTGTACGTAGGTGTTACTTGGTACCAAAATTATCCAGCCTACAACTTGTGCAACAACTCATGCTTCATTTTATTTCAATATATCTTCTAAATTATATACTACTAAAATACATACATATTAATTTTAGTTTAAATTGGGATATTTGACTGTTAGATGCGTTTGTAAGGAAGGCGGTTCATTTAAAATGTTATCAATTGAGCGTATAATCGTTAATTAATATATTAAGGTGTACTAAATTCAATTTGCCCATAACTCTAATTCAATTTCTGCCCATAACAGACAGGTGGAGTGTCAAATTATTTACACTCAATCTGTTCGTTGCAGGGCTAAAATAAATAGTTCTGTTTCTTATCACATGGTCAGTCAATTAAATGACTGAATCATTTAAGGACAGAACAGGTAGAGGGAGGTTTTTCACACGAAAACGTGTGAAAAATCGATTTTTTTTAAAGATTTCGGCCTTAGTATGCATTTTACGACAAAAGTGTTTATAATTAATTTCATAGAAAAAAAATGATCAACAACTTTTATTTATAGCATTTTTCTCTACAGAGCCTAGTTTAGTGTGAAAGAGTGATTTTCCGTATTTTTAAGCCGAACTGATGTAGATTTTCATTTTGCATCTTTCACTCATGATTAAAATAAGGTTAGTTTTTTGTTTATTTCTAATGTTTTATTACTAATGTTAGATTATATTGGTCATTATTTGCATTGGCAAGAGAAAGTTGTGTGAGTGTTTTACACCATATTTTTTTTTGGTTTGTGTTTTACGTCTGACTGTTTTGCAATTTCTGCTCATGCAAACGGTGGAGAATGATGATATATAAAAATGACTGATGAAAAAATGCCAGACCTGACCGGGAATCGAACCCGGTACTCAGGCGTAGAAGCCAGTTGTGCTACCCATTACGCTAACGGGCCGACCTAATTATTACGAGTATAAAAACTGTATATTAATTGTTGTTTTTTTTTTGTGTTACAGGTATGTTTCTTCAGCTCAATTTCCTTGCCAATTAATTGTACGTTTCTACCCGTGAGGTTTCCGAATCTCATAAGTGTAAGTAAAAACAATTATAATAATTTTAATGCTTCACCGTTCATTATTTTAAATGTTCGGTTCATTTTTGAAGTAAATTTAGCAAATTTTTATTAGCAAAAAGTTACAGGTACTTATAGCATCACGGGTAATTTTTTTAAATAAACATTTTTTTTTTACAACGCTTAGTTTAGCGGTAATTAGCAATTTTCTGTTGTTTTTTCACGAAAACGTGTGAAAAATCAATTTTTTTAAGATTTCGGCCTTAGTATGCATTTCACGACAAAAGTGTACTATGTAATAAAATTTATAGGAAATTAAAAGATCTACAACTTTTATTTAGAGAATTTTTCTCTACAGAGCCTAGTTTAGCGTGAAAAAGCGATTTTCCGTATTTTTAAGCCAAACTAAGGTCGATTTTCAATTTGCGTCTTTCACTCATGATTAAAATTAGGTTATGTTTCTTTGAGGTTAGTTTTTTGTTTATGTCTAATGTTAGGTATATTGTTAATTATTTGCATTGGTAAGAGAAAGTGGTGTGAGTGTTTCACACCAGATTTTTTTTATTTTCATTGCTGAATTTTTGTTACAACCGGAATATTTTCGTTACCTTAATTTTATAATAATATATAATATTTAATTTATATAATATAATACAACCTGAATTTTCGTTACCTTACTTGTATGTTATTCCTTCATCTAAACTACTTGTTCGTAGGTGTTACTTGGTACCAACATTATCTAGCCTACAATTTATGCAACAACCCATGCTTCATTTTAGGTTATATTGTTAATTATTTGCATTGGCAAGAGGAAGTTGTATGAGTGTTTCACACCAGATTTTTTTATTTTCATTACACAATTTTCGTTACAACCGAATTTCAACTTAAACACGAAGTTACTATTCGAGTCAGCCGTTAATTTATTAGAACCCGATGAATAATTCATCGGACTTTTGAAATAATTTTTTAAAAATTTAAATTTTATTTCAATTTAAAAGTTTTATTACAGTGTTATTGTCTGAAGAAATACCCGCTGTATTTTCCGTGTACTCACTGTTCACTGTATAAACAATATAAGTTTTGTAAGTTGCTTTCTTGTTCATTCTTTAATATTGATATATGAGAAAAGTTGTGTATTTTCGGTTCTCTGTCTCCCGTTCAGCTCTTCTTACTTTTCTCTCTCTCGCTCTCTCTCTCCCCCATCTCCCCTCTCTCCACCTCCTCTGTCTCTCTCCTCATTTCCTCTCTCTCTCCACCTCCTCTGTCTCTCTCCCCATCTCCTCTCTCTCCACCTCCTCAGTCTCTCTCCCCATCTCCCCCCTCTCTGTCTCTCTCTTTCTCTTTCTTTCTTTCTCTTATGCGCACTCGTGCGTATGTTTTTGTTTTCTAACGGGTAAAACTATACCACATCGTCGGTTACGTTGTGGTATTTCACTCGTTATTTCTTGGTATCATAAAAAGATTTAAAATTTTAAATCCTCTCTAATCGTTTTAAGGAAAAACTTCCCTCAATTTTAATTTTGTTATTTACCTTATATATCTTTCCCTTGTTCTTCAACTACTGTTGACGTGTATTTTGTTTTCTTGTTTTATAACTGCAATTTTTCCACTTATTACACAGCTACTTTGTTCCTATGTTAAGTTATTACTTACAAATTTTGTTTGAAATTAGTTTGTTCCGAAATTTAAATAACGTACATTTTTTATTAATTTCTTTTGACTTAGGCCGTCTCCGTACCTTAGTGGTTACGCGCTAAGCCTATAATTGGAGATTCCAAGTGCGATTCCCGGTTAGGATCTGGAATTTGATTCCGTTCATTAAGTTTTCTCGGTTTATTCTTGTTTTTACTTTCTCTTGCCTATGTGTTGTGTTTAGGTCAACAGCCTGTAGGCTGGTTTGAACCTGCAGAGGTTTTACTAAGTAAAACGAGACGTGAGGTGGTTTACCATTGCCTTCCTCACTGAATGGAAAAGCACGCTTATCAGCATGCCGGGCCCTCTGAAAAGCACATATTTTCCACTCTGCAAATGACACCTTCACTTCATTCACCACAGGGTCTGGCTGTATAATGAAATTCATTACTTTCAGAGGAGATAACTCTGATAAGTGTCTTTTACACCTCTACCTCTTCTGTCCTTAAATGATTCAGTCATTTAATTGGCTGACCATGTGATAAGAAACAGAACTGTTTATTTTAGCCCTGCAACGAACAGATTGGGTGTAAATAATTTGACACTCCACCTGTTTGCTCTGGGCAGCTCTTGCCTATATGAATGAAAAAATGTAGGTATTGTTTTTAATGT
This sequence comes from Catonia carolina, assembly GCA_035578175.1. Lineage (NCBI taxonomy): Eukaryota > Metazoa > Arthropoda > Insecta > Hemiptera > Achilidae > Catonia > Catonia carolina. The sequence goes on from JAQMRL010000003.1 coordinate 113,004,175, forward strand.
TGATTTTTGGAAATCGTGTTTTCACTTGATCTACACGTTTCCAGACCCGCTAAAAACATGTTCCGATCTCAGTTGGTAGAAAGTTGGTAGAAGGTTTCTGGCATGAAAGAGATGAATGAAAGTGAGAGATGTTGGTCAGTGACAGCGAGAGAGGAATTAGGCTACGGTTCCCTTACACGCCCCGTTCACATTTCCCTTGTAGTATTATATAAACAGTTCCAAGGGAGGTGGAGGGTTCTTTGTTGATGTCGGATCAAGTGGCCAGGCGGCGGGTTTTTGGTTGGTAGGCGGTGGCGGCCTCCTTTGGACTGGACGAGGACGCCTCAATTGAGTCCAACATTACTGCTCCCATCGTGAGGAAGTGATATGAGTTTTTCTCACCACTTCGGATACAAAAAAAAAATTATAGCGAGGGGTTAATGTCAAACAACACTATCTACGAAAACCTATATTTTTAATATTTTTCAGGAGAGCGAAAAAACTACTTCTAATCTGATTGTCTTTTTATAATCTCAGTTATTTATAGATGTAGTCGACTATAAATTTAGTGTAATTTAATTTATTTCTTCTTAATGGTAAATGTGCCCATAACGGGGGCAGATGGAGTGTTAAATTAATTGCAATCGATCTGTTGGTTCCAGTGCTACATTAAAAGATCTGTTTCGCCAATTATGACTGAACCATTTAGGAACAAAAGAGGTAGAGGTGAAAAACACACTACTCAGAGTTATCTCACCTGAGAGTAATAAATTTCACTGTACAGCAAGACCCTGTGATGAATAAAGTGAAGAAAGTTTCATTTGCAGGGTAGAAAGTGGGTGCTTTTCGGAGGGCTTGGCATCCTGATAAGCATACTCTTTCAACTTGGTGAGGAAGGCAATTGTAAACCACCTACTTACTTACTTACTTTACAACCAGGGCGTTCAGGCTTCTGCAGCCCCTCCTCACCGCGACCTAAAAGATCTTTTGTGATTGCCCCTATTCCTTATTTATGCAAGACCCACACTTTCAATAAAGCGCAGGATCTGCCTAGGATCTAGTGCACTTACCTGAGAAGGTGTTAACACGTCCTTACCCATCAGCGCTTTTCTTTTGCAGCCAACCACTTTGCAACTGCATAAAATATGCTCAGCCTTCTCTTCTGCCTCATGACAGAATCTACACAGGCTCTCTTCAGCAACTCCTATCTTGGATAAATGATACCCAAGATTACAATGACCAGTCATCAGGCCCACTACCCTCCTCAAGTCCTGTCTTCCTAGTCTATTATATATCCCAGCCTTCCTGCTGGAATAGGCAATGAATTTCTTTGCCTGTTCACAGCCTGGCACCTTCTCCCAATAGGAGGTTTTAGCCTCCTCCTCCCAGGCCCTAACTATACCTCTATAATAGCCTTCACCAATTCCACAGAATGGCTCTGGGCCTATAAAGTGAGAGGCTGCACCTTTCTTTGCTAAGGCATCCGCTCTCTCATTTCCAGGCACTCCCTGGTGTAAACCACCTCACTCCTCGTTTTTTACTTAGTAAAACCTCTACAGGTTCAAACCAGCCTTCCGGTTGTTGACCTAAACAACAACAATAATGGTAAATGGTAAATAAATGGTGAGTAAATGGCTCTCCTGAAAAATTAGGTTTTTCTAGATAGTGTTGTTTGACATTAACCACTCGATAGGGGCATAGTGATCGGGAGAAAGGAGAAATTGAAATATAGTATCGTAAAAGAAAATCCTTTTTCTCATTCAGGTTAGGAGATAGTAATATTAGCCGTTGGCTGGAAGGTACGTGATATATATTTTAGTAGTGATATGTGGTGAGAATTTTGTGGTTGTTTTACTAGCGTAGTAGTTGTGGTGCGGGGGAGGAGGTGGAGGTGTAGAAGAAGGCTGTGAGGGGGTTTGTTTTAGTACTCTAGGGGTCGGTGGGTGAAGGGTTGAGGTTATTACTACCGCTAAGCCCATTTATTATCAGCTGTCATTGCTTTTGTTCTGAAAAGCTTATAGCTTATAATATCAACTAGTGTATATAAGAATACCATAGCGTACCATACGTACAGTGTATGTGTTTGTATTCTCCCGTCGTCCAACGTCTGAAGGTCAAATTCACCTTTTACTAATAATAATAATAGTTCAATGTGCTAACATTTGCACTGGCTTCCATGTACGTGCTAAAATCAACGCACATATTTGTTGTAAATTTTGGCAAACCCTACTGATTACGTTGCGAATCTTCTCGAAATTTTAACAATTTATACTTTATCTTGCCCTATACAGTAAGAAGTCGATTATCCGAACGTCTATCAACCGGACGACCGGTTATCCGGATGCCCTTTAGGAAAAGTTTTGTAAAATACTGTACGTATGTACTAATTTATTTCTGAATTTTGTAGACATACAAATTTAAAATACCGTTATCGTATTAAAACGTCATATGCGATAATGTATGTAATGTATTGCTATATAATGTAATACGCATATAATATAATTGATACATAGACTTATTTTGCATGGGAAGATGGGATAAATTACTCGTAATTCGGAATGGTAGGAGGTGGGGAAGTTTTTAGTACCCTAGTACGTAATATGGTAAAAATTAGGTGTGAAACACTCACACAACTTTCTCTTGCCAGTGTAAATAATTAACAATAAACCTAATATTAGTAATAAAACATTAGAAATAAACAAAAAACTAACATCAATAAACATAAGCTAATTTTAATCATGAGTGAAAGACGCAAAATAAAAATCAACCTCAGTTTGGCCTAAAAATACGGAAAATCAATCTTTCACGCTCAACTAGGCTCTGTGGAGAAAAATGCTTTAAATAAAAGTTGTAGGTCTTTTAATTTCCTATAAATTTTATTATATACACTTTTGTCGTAAAATGCATTCTAAGGCCGAAATCTTTAAAAAATCGATTTTTCACACGTTTTCGTGAGAAAAAAACAGAAAATCGCAAATTACCGCTAAACTAAGCGTTATACAAAAAAAATGTTTGATATAAAAGTTGTAGAATTTTACATTATCTACAATTTTTATTATATAACGTTTTGCGCTAAAATGCATATTAAAGCCGCAATCTTAAAAAGAAAATGTTTTTACGTAAAAACAGCCTCACGCAGAATTTCAGCAAACATGGCGCCTACCCTATCTTGTAGAGCATACAAAATGTAGTAAATCAGGCGATTTTTAAAAAAATCGTAGGACCAGTTTTTGAGAAAATCGCAAAAAAGTGAAAAATTATACGAATAAACTACTTCCGGTTGACCGATTTTGATGAAAATGTTCGTGTCGATCCGGTAGTGGTATGTAACTTACGTTTCAAGTTTCAAGTTCGTACGATGTTCCGTTCTTGAGATATTTTGTTTACACACACACAGACACACAGGCACACACACACACACACAGATACACACACAGACCAATCGCTAAAAACATGTTTGTGTGGGTTCAGGGGGTCTGAAAACGTATAGATCCGGTGAAAACTGGATTTGTTAAAATCGACATGAAAACAATACTTTCCTTCCTATATATTCATATAGGCAAGAGAAAGTAAAAAGGCGTGTTCTTGTCATGCAGTAAGTCACGTTCAAATCATTTGGCTAGCTACCCTTTGGATAGTTAGTGTTCTCAGTCTATTTTATAATTTTGTGTAACACATTTTTACTTTCTCTTGCCTATATGAATATATAGGAAGGAAAGTATTGTTTTCATGTCGATTTTTCGAAATCGAGTTTTCACCGGATCTATACGTTTTCAGACCCCCTGAACCCAAAAAACATGTTTTTAGCGATTGGTCTGTGTGTGTGTGTGTGTGTGTGTGTGTGTGTGTGTGTGTGTGTGTGTGAACAGAATATCTCAAGAACGGAACATTGTACGAACTTGAAACTTAAGTTACATACCACTACCGGACGCGACATGAACATTTTCATCAAAATCGGTCAACCGGAAGTAGTAGTTTATTCGTATAATTTTTCAGTTTTTTGCGATTTTCTCAAAAACTGGTCCTACGATTTTTTTTAAAATCGCCTATTTTACTCAATTTTTTATTCTCTACAAGATAGGGTAGGCGCCATGTTTGCTGAAATTCTCGGTGAGGCTGTTTTCACGTAAAAACGTTGTTTTTTTTAAGATTACGGCTTTAATATAAATTTTTGCGCAAAAACTTATATAATAAAAGTTGTAGAGAATTTAAAAACCTACAACTTCTGTTTCAAACACATTTTGGATGACGCTTAGTTTAGCAGTAATTAGCGATTTTCTGATTTTTTCTCACGAAAACGTGTGAAAAATTGATTTTTTTAAGATTTTGGCCTTAGTATGCATTTTACGACAAAAGTGTATATAACCAAATTTATAGGAAATTTAAAGATCTACAACTTTTTTTTAACGTATTTTTCTCTACAGTGCCTAGTTTAGCGTGAAATAGTGATTTTCCGTATTTTTAAGCCAGGCTGAGGTTGATTTTCATTTTGAGTGTTTCACTCATGATTAAAATAAGGTTATATTTATTGAGGTTAGTTTTTTGTTTATTTCTAATATTTTATTACTAATGTTAAATTATATTGTAAATTATTTGCATTGGCAAGAGAACGGTGTGTGAGTGTTTCACACCAGATTTTTTTATACTGTACATAATTATGATTTTTAGTGTTTTTAACTTGTACTACGTGTTCATTTATTTTGTAAAGTACGATATAGTGTATTCTATGAGTGCATAACATTTGTGTGTTTAATATAAATTAAGTTATAAGTACAATAGTGTCGTGCACGTATTATTGCACAGTTTTCAGTTCTAGCTTCTATAACGTAAAAAAATCTGGTGTGAAACACTCACACAACTTTCTCTTGCCACTGCAAATAATTTACAACATAATTTAACATTAGTAATAAAATATTAGAAATAAACAAAAAACTAACCTCAATAAACATAACCTTATTTTAATCATGAGTGAAACACTCAAAATGAAAATCAACCTCAGTCTGGCTTAAAAATACGGAAAATCACTCTTTCTCTCTAAACTAGGCTCTGTAGAGAAAAATGCTTTAAATAAATGTTGTAGATCTTTTAATTTTCTATAAATTTAATTATATACACTTTTGTCGTAAAATGCATACTAAGGCCGAAATCTTAAAAAAATCGATTTTTCACACATTTTCGTGAGAAAAAAACAGAAAATCGCAAATTACCGCTAAACTAAGCGTTATACAAAAAATTGTTTGAAATAAAAGTTGTAGAATTTTTAATTCTCCACAACTTTTATTATATAAAGTTTTGCGCTAAAATGCATATTAAAGCTGTAATCTTAAAAAAAACAACGTTTTTACATGAAAACAGCCTCACTCAGAATTTCAGCAAACATGACGCCTACCCTATCATGTAGAGAATAAAAAATTGAGTAAACCAGGCGATTTTAAAAAAAATCGTAGGACCAGTTGAGAAAATTGCAAAAAAGTGATAAATTACACGAATAAACTACCACTTCCGGTTGACCGATTTTGATGAAAATGTTCGTGTCGAGTCCGGTAGTGGTACGTAACTTAAGTTTCAAATTTCAAGTTCGTACGATGTTCCGTTCTTGAGATATTCTGTTCACACACAGACACACACACACACACACAGACCAATCGCTAAAAACATGTTTTTTTGGGTTCAGGGGGTCTGAAAACGTATAGATCCGGTGAAAACTCGATTTCGAAAAATCGACATGAAAACAATACTTTCCTTCCTATATATTCATATAGGCAAGAGAAAGTAATAAGTTCGGAAAATCGGTTACCCGGACAAATCAATTTACGGGACAATCAAATCCCCAATTGATCCGGATAATCGACTTCACACTGTATTTAATATACTCGTACGCCGGCCGCATTGGCGTATTTGGTATCGTGCTCGCCTCTCATAATGCGGTCTTGGGTTCGAATCCCATTCAGGGAAGGCATATTTTCATACGTTACAAAAATCATATCATCCTTCACCGTCTGCATTAGCAGCAATTGCAAAACAGTCAGACGTTACAAAAAAAAAATACTCGTATAAGAATTAGAAAATTTATTTCGCATGTTGCAGACAAATACATTAACACATAAAAACACAGTAAAAGATCTTCTTACGGTAAATAATAAAACGTCTGTAATTAATTATATATAAAAATCTGTTGTGAAACACTCCCACAACTTCCTCTTGCCAATGCAAAAAATTAAGAATATAACCTAAAATTAGTAATAAAACATTAGAAATAAACAAAAAACTAACCTCAATAAACATAATGTAATTTTAATCATGAGTGAAAGACGTAAAGTACAAATCAACCTCAGTTAAGCTTAAAAATACGGAAAATCACTCTTTCACGTTAAACTAGGCTCTGTAGAGAAAAATGCTCTAAATAAAAGTTGTAGATCTTTTAATTGCCTATAAATTTTATTATAATTTTTTATGTCGTAAAGTGCATAATAAAGCTGACATCTTTAAAAATTCGATTTGTTACACGATTCGTGAGAAAAAAACATAAAATCGTTAATTACCTCTTAACTAAGCGTTATACACAAAAATATATCTGATAAAAGGGTTAGAATTTTAAATTCTCTACAACTTTTACTAAAAACATTTTTGCGCTAAAATGCATAGCTATTTAAGTCGCAATCTTAAAAAAATTTTTTTACGAGAAAACATCTTTCCCAAGAATTTCAGCAGACATGGCGCCTACTTTATCTCGTAGAGCATAAAATATTTAGTAAATAAGGCGATTTTTACTTTCTCTTGCCTATATGAATATATAGGAAGGAAAGTATTGTTTTCATGTCGATTTTTCGAAATCGAGTTTTCACCGGATCTATACGTTTTCAGACCCCCTGAACCCAAAAAACATGTTTTTAGCGATTGGTCTGAGTGTGTGTGTGTGCGTGAGTGTGTGTGTGTGTGTGTGTGTGTGTGTGTGTGTGTGTGTGAACAGAATATCTCAAGAACGGAACATCGTACGAACTTGAAACTTAAGTTACATACCACTACCGGACGCGACACGAACATTTTCATCAAAATCGGTCAACCGGAAGTAGTAGTTTATTCGTATAATTTTTCAGTTTTTTGCGATTTTCTCAAAAACTGGTCCTACGATTTTTTTTAAATCGCCTATTTTACTCAATTTTTTATTCTCTACAAGATAGGGTAGGCGCCATGTTTGCTGAAATTCTCGGTGAGGCTGTTTTCACGTAAAAACGTTGTTTTTTTAAGATTACGGCTTTAATATAAATTTTAGCGCAAAAACTTATATAATAAAAGTTGTAGAGAATTTAAAAACCTACAACTTCTGTTTCAAACATTTTTTTGTATGACGCTTAGTTTAGCGGTAATTTGCGATTTTCTGTTTTTTTTCTCACGAAAACGTGAGAAAAATCGATTTTTTTAACATTTCGGTCTTAGTATGCATTTTACGACAAAAGTGTATATAATTAAATTTATAGAAAATTAAAAGATCTACAACTTTTGTTTAAAGCATTTTTCTCTACAGAGCCTAGTTTAGCGTGAAATAGTGATTTTCCGTATTTTTAAGCCAGACTGAGGTTGATTTTCATTTTGAGTGTTTCACTCATGATTAAAATAAGGTTATGTTTATTGAGGTTAGTTTTTTGTTTATTTCTAATATTTTATTACTAATGTTAAATTATATTGTAAATTATTTGCATTGGGAAGAGAAAGTTGTGTGAGTGTTTCACACCAGATTTTTAAAATAATCATAGGAGCCGTTTTTGAGAAAATCACAAAACAGTGAAAAACGACACGAATAAAATACGACTTCCGGTTCAATGATTTTGATGAAAATGTTCGTGTCGGGCGTCTAGTAGCTAACTTAAGTTTTAAGTTTCAAGTTCGTACAATGTTCCGGTTTTTAGATACTCTGCACATACAGACCAATCGCTAAAAACATGTTTTTGGGTTCAGGGGTCTAAAAACGTGTACGAAAAAACTCAAATATCCTGAAAACTCGTATATCCGGTGAAAACTCGATTTCGAAAAATCGACATGAAAACAATACTTTCCTTCCTATATATATTCATATAGGCAAGAGAAATGGAAAAAATAACTTGAAATATCTAAAATTATTAATTAAAAAAATATTTTTGTACGTAAAATATCAAAACTATATATTATCAGGATTATTCTAGCAATGCTTTTTTTGTATTTGTTTTTCTTTATCAGGCTATCCTAAACATAAGAAAAAAAAGAATGACTATTCGAAATAAAATTAGGGATTATTTTTTGAGAATGTTAATAATTTGTATAAACAACCAATTTTATCTATCGATAAAAATGCGGAGAGAGTACGATGGGTAAGGTTTGTGGTAGTGAGTGAGAGAGAGATTAATTATAATAAAATACATACATAGAATTAAGATTGTATTCTTTTAGGATGAAATAAATAAATGTATAAGTCATTTGATAAGATCATTATATTGTCAACGGGTTTGTTAAAAACTAAAAAATTCTTGTTCCTCCAAGTTAAGTTAGTTGCGTTAGAAGATTGAGTGGTATTTTATGAGTTGAATAGTGGCCAGTGCCTCCTACCTGCTTATATAGTTACTTAAGTCACGAGTTTGCCTTTGTTTGTAACGAGGGGTAAAGGGGGAAAGCATCAGTGCGCATGCGCGAATGCTTTATTTTCATTACAACCAACACAAAGTTTTTTTACTTTCTCTTGCCTATATGAGTATATAGGAAGGAATGTATTGTTTTCATGTCAATTTTAAGAAATCCAGGTTTCACCGGATCTACACGTAAACAGACCCCCTGAACCCAACAAAACATGTTTTTAGCGATTGGTCTGTGTGTGTGTGTGTGTGTGTGTGTGTGTGTGTGCACAAAATATCTCAAGAACGAAACATCGTGGGAGCTTGAAACTTGAAACTTAAGTTACATACCACTACTGGACCCGACACGAACATTTTCATCAAAATCGGTCAACCGGAAGAAGTAGTTTATTCGTATAATTTTTCACTTTTTTGCGATTTTCTCAAAAACGGGTCCTACGATTTTTTTAAAAATCGCCTGGTTTACTAAATTTTTTATTCTCTACAAGATAGGGTAGGCGCCATGTTTGCTGAAATTCTTGGTGAGGCTGTTTTCAAGTAAAAAAATGTTTTTTTTAAGATTACGGCTTTAATATGTGTTATAGCGCAAAAATTGATTTAATAAAAAATGTTGAGAATTTAAAATCCTACAACTTTTATTTCAAACATTTTTTTGTATAACGCTTAGTTTGGCAGTAATTAGCGATTTTCTTCTTTTTTCCTCACGAAAACGTGTGAAAAATCGATTTTTTTAAGATTTCAGCCTTAGTATGCATTTTATGACAAAAGTGTAGTAATCAAATTTATAGAAAATTAAAAGATCTACAACTTTTATTTAGAGCATTTTTCTCTACAGAGAGTAGTTTAGTGTGAAAGAGTGATTTTCCGTATTTTTAAGCCAAACTGAGGTTGATTTTCATTTTGCGTGTTTCACTCATGATTAAAATTAGGTTATGTTTATTGAGGTTAGTTTTTTTGTGTATTTCTAAGGTTTTATTACTATTGTTAGGTTTATTGTTAATTATTTGCATTGGCAAGAGAAAGTTGTGTGAGTGTTTCACACCAGATTTCTTTTTATGCGCCATGGAGACTCCAGGAGAAGTATAGGACATGTCAGCTATAGCACTTGAAATATAATATAAGAATCACACAATGTATCACTGTTCTACTATCAAGAAAGAAATTCTTGTATGCTATAAAAAGTTTCACAGATTAAGTAATTTTTCAGATTCCTTTTAAAGGAATTCAAATCCTCACAACATTTTAAAAAATTGGGGTCATTTATTCATGAAGTTTCTCCCTGCATAAGTAGGTTTTTGTTCAAACAATATTGTGGAGTGATTAGACACATAATAATCATTTCTGTTTCTCGTGTTATGATTGTGAACATTGAAATTCTGCATAAAATTATATTGCCTAACATACATAATCACCTGAAAAATGTAGAGAGAGGGAACTGTAAGCAATTTAAGCTGCTTAAATAGTGGTGTGGATGAGGTTAGCTGGTTAGCTCTCACCATACACCTAATAGCTTTCTTTTGAACCCTATTCATATTATCCTTGCTAGAATTACCCCATACTAAGATACCATAACGGATATGAGACAGAATGGGGCCATGATAAGCTAGCTGCCATTAGTAAATTTTTATCATTTAATCTGGCAATTTTTACTTTCTCTTGCCTATATGAATATATAGGAAGGAAAGTATTGTTTTCATGTCGATTTTTCGAAATCGAGTTTTCACCGGATCTATACGTTTTCAGACCCCCTGAACCCAAAAAACATGTTTTTAGCGATTGGTCTGTGTGTGTGTGTGTGTGTGTCTGTGTGAACAGAATATCTCAAGAACGGAACATCGTACGAACTTGAAACTTAAGTTGCATACCACTACCGGACGCGACACGAACATTTTCATCAAAATCGGTCAACCGGAAGTAGTAGTTTATTCGTATAATTTTTCAGTTTTTTGCGATTTTCTCAAAAACTGGTCCTACGATTTTTTTTAAAATCGCCTGGTTTACTCAATTTTTTATTCTCTACAAGATAGGGTAGGCGCCATGTTTGCTGAAATTCTCGGTGAGGCTGTTTTCACGTAAAAACGTTGTTTTTTTAAGATTACGGCTTTAATATAAATTTTAGCGCAAAAACTTATATAATAAAAGTTGTAGAGAATTTAAAAACCTACAACTTCTGTTTCAAACATTTTTTTGTATAACGCTTAGTTTAGCGGTAATTTGCGATTTTCTGTTTTTTTTTCTCACGAAAACGTGAGAAAAATCGATTTTTTTAACATTTCGGTCTTAGTATGCATTTTACGACAAAAGTGTATATAATTAAATTTATAGAAAATTAAATGATCTACAACTTTTGTTTAAAGCATTTTTCTCTACAAAGCCTAGTTTAGCGTGAAAGCGTAATTTTCCATATTTTTAAGCCAAACTGAGTTCGATTGTCATTTTGCGTCATTCACTCATGATTAAAATAAGGTTATGTTTTTGAGGTTAGTTTTTGTTTATTTCTAATATTTTATTAATAATGTTAGGTTTATTATTAATTATTTGCATTGGCAAGAGAAAGTTGTGTGAGTGTTTCACACCAGATTTTTTTTAGTGCAAATACCCCAGACGATATTTTACTACAAACTTGACGTATACTAATATGCTTTTCACTTTTTGATGAGCTCTGTTGTTCCACACGTTTAGACCAATCAGAATGTTTGCCAGCGTTGTCAGTTTTGTACCTGACAAATATTGCGCGCGCAGGCGTATAAGAGCCGCAATAGCTCACTCTCGTACTGAACACATCGATTATGGAGCGCTTTTTTTCGTTTTACGTCCGACTGTTCTGCAATTACTCCTAATGCAGCCGGTGAAGGATGAAATGATTTTTTGTAAGGTATGAAAATATGCTGTGCCTGAATGGGATTCGAACCCAAGACCGCATGATGAGAGGCGAGCACGTTAGCAACTACGCCAATGCGGCCGGTGTATAGAGCGCGTTATAAATATTTAAAATATATTATAAATATTTAGTTAAATATTCAAAATATTTAACAGAGCTACAGTATTCAGATGAGGTAATGCCCCCTAGCCGTGGGAGTAAGAGAATGCGTAACGCTGTCACTCGCACAAGCCATACGCGCCGTTCCAATAACATTGTCCTTAATTTTACTCATTGTTGTGAGCAAGCGTTTATGCATCCAGTAAACTAACGAGCAAGATAACGACTGTAGTATGTTTTCAGATTTGGATTGTAACGGTAAAAACTTTTGAGTGCATGCGTATTTATGCCACATATCTCCCTCTCACTCGCTCGGCTATGGGACATTAGTTCGTCAGATGCCTATACAAGAGCAAGTATTGGCAACTTTGCTGGCAAGTGATTGGTTAGCTATAGGGTGATTCAAAAAGAGCGCCGGTTTTGATATATCAAATTAAGAGATTTTTTTTTATTGAAAAACTGAAAATAAATACATCAACAAGTTCATCTTACCTTCCGATTTCATGTATGAAAAATGATGTCACGCATGTGTCCTCCTCTACTGCGCTGGCACGCATCAACTCTGTCCATGAAATTGGATATTACTGCACGACAAGTTTCGACTTCCATTTGCCCGATAACCCGTCGAATTTCCTCCTTCAAGTCATTGATGTTTCGGGGTTTATTGGCATACACCAATGACTTTAGATGACCCCAAAGATGAAAGTCACAAGGCGTCAAGTCACACGACCTTGGTGGCCATTGATGGTCGGAATTACGAGAAATGATGCGATCCTGGAACCGTTCACGGAGCAACAACATTGTTTCTCGTGCAGCAACTGAATTTTATACGGGTGATATTGGAGATCGTACCGAAGAATTCTCCGTACAGAAGAACATCGTAAACCCAATTGTTGAGAACGGCGACGTATTGATTTTGCTGGGCTAACAGCCACACTGTCACGAACCAACGCAACGTTCTGCTCAGTTCGGCCAGAACGACGACGTCCAGAACTTTTAAGGTCGACTGTTGAACCCGTCTCAAAAAACTTTTTCATGAGCCTGCGAACTGTTGATTCATTCGGTGCTTCATTACGTCCTAGAGTACCGCGAAGTCGCCTGACAGTAGCCGCATAACTCTCCACTCTGGTTAATAACAATTGATATTTGTAAGAATGGAAACAATCGGTATTTGTAAAAATGGAAACAATTGATATTTGTAAGAATGGAAACAATCGGTATTTGTAAGAATGGAAACAATCGGTATTTATAAGAATGGAAACAATCGGTATTTGTAAGAATGGAAACAATCGTTATTTGTAAGAATGGAAACAATCGATATTTGTAAAAATGGAAACAATCGATATTTGTAAAAATGGAAACAATAGGTAGTTGTAAGATTGGAAACAATCGATATTTGTAAGAATGGAAACAATCGGTATTTGTAAGAATGAAAACAATCGGTATTTGTAAGAATGGAAGCAATCGGTATTTGTAAGAATGGAAACAATCGGTATTTGTAAGAATGGAAACAATCGGTATTTGTAAGAATGGAAACAATCGGTATTTGTAAGAATGAAAACAATCGATATGTTCGGCTAATGCACAGTACATCATCAGATAGATGCATATATATAGTGACTTGAGTCACGAGTTTGCCCTCATTTGCAACGAGGGGTATAGGGGGAACAGAACCAGTGCGCATGCGCGACCGCTTTAATTTCAGTTCGACAAACATATAACAACTGATACTATACACAGAGCATAGCCTGAACCTTTACTATTTGTTACCGTAAACAGAAATGTTAGTTTCTCAAAATGTGGGCAGACTTTTCACAGTGCTGAACGAAATTTAATATGCAGTATAATAAAATACTGTGAAAATAAAATGTAAATAAAATACTGTGTTTTATCAGTAAGAACAATTAAACGAAAAGAACAGGTTTGTTCAGACGAATTGAGAAAAGCAAGATCCGACCGAATGAAGAAGTATTGGCAAGAAAGAAATGAAAAGGAAATAAACTGCCGAAGAAAAAGAACTAACCAAAGAGACTAAAGTGATCCTTTGTGGTCATAAAATGAAATAAAAATACAGTGAAGTGAGAACTAAACAAAAATGCCTTTCCCTGTTTCTGAACAAAAGTCATGAGCTAATTACTGTGGTGTTTCTCTTTCCACAATTCGGAAAATAAAGATGGAAATTAAAGACGTGAACAAGCTACTATTATGAAGAAAACATTTTCTCGGAATAAACTACAGCTTACAAAATAAATGTAGAAACTAGTAGACGGTAGTGAAATGTACGAGCAGTGTCTCATTGTTGAGGTTGGCAGCACTGTCAAATATTTGCTCCCATTCGAGCAGTGTCTCATTGTTGAGGTTGGCAGCACTGTCAAATATTTGCTTCCATTCTTCACAGTCCATCCATATGCAAAAGGCCATCTCGTGACTTTAAAATGTATACATGCCTACCTAATCAGGAGGGTCGCTCAACCGATGGACAGGTACAGGGCCAGTGAAAATTTATTGGGAAATTCTATAAGATGCCGTGACAAACAACCTGTACACTTGTAAAACGATCCTAGTACTACTATTATTATTATTAGGCTATACCTAGTTAATTTTACTATCTTCTTCTTCTCGCCGTTTGTTAGTCCTGACTAACGACGCAAACGACAGACAAAGGACGTCGTCGTCTATCATTAACGAATAACCTTCTATTAGGCAGGTTGGCTACCTGCGTAACACTGTTTAACTATCTTAACTTACAGATTTCTCTTTCGAAACTTTTTTTTATTTTACATCGCGTCACACGATCGACCTAAAATTGTGATTCAATATATTTTTTTATCTCTTTTGCCTATATGAATGTCTTTTTTTTTGACACTTAGTAAATAACTTTTGAAATTTAGTATCTGTTATTAAAATAATATAACAATTTCTAAATGTGAAGCTAATGTTCCAAAACTTGATTTACTTGAAGGAGCAGTCATCACCACAGTCCTACAGTTGGCCAAGAAGATCTCTTGGCCAGAGGCGCTTCAAACGTCTGCGCTGAGTACCCGGTATCGCCCTAGTGTACATGTTTTGTATGAGAGGGTTGTCATGTAGTTCAAATTTGTCATGCATCGTCTTGTATAGTTGTTTCGCGACATCAATTACGTATGGTATTTGTAAGTCTTTGTGCAACATTGAGTTTGTGATGTAAAAGGGGCATTGCGTTATCGTTCGTAGAATCTTGTTCTGAATCGCTTGTATACGTTTCGTGTGTGAAGGTTTAGCAGATCCCCAAACTTGAACTCCATACGTCCAGATTGGTCTTAAGACTGTCTTGTAGATTGTTAATTTGTGTGACATGTTTAATTTAGAACGTCTATCGAGTAAGCGTTTCAGTTGATAGAAGCGTGTTTTGAGTTTGTGGCGTGTGTGTGTAACATGTGCGTTCCATGTAAGTTTTCTGTCCAAGTGTAAGCCTAAGTAGCGTGTTTGAGTAGTGTGAGGTAGCGGAATATTATTAATGTAAACGGTTGGGCAGTTTTGTCGTCTAAGAGTAAACGTCATTTGTTGCGATTTGTTTTCATTAATTTTAATTTTCCAAAGTTTAAGCCACGACTCTATCTGGTGTAAATGGTCTTGTGTCTTTTGAGTTGCAATAACAGGATCGGCATATATGAATGTCTAAAAAGGAAAGTATTGTTTTCTTGTCGATTTTTAAAAATCGAGTTATTACCGGATCTACACGTTTTCAGATCCCCTGAACCCAAAAAAACATGTTTTTAGCGATTGGTTTGTGTGTGTGTGTGAACAAAATATCTCAAGAACAGAATATCGTACGAACTTGAAACTTAAGTTCACTAGAGAACCCTACACGAACATTTTCATCAAAATTGTTCAACCGAAAGTTTATTCGTGTCATTTTCCATATTTTTCTCAAAATCAGCTCTCATGATTTTCTTTAAAATCTCCTCATTTACTACATTTTTTTGTGTTCTACAAGATAGGGTCGTCCTCATGTCTGCTGAAATGTTTGGTGAGCGGTAATTTGCGATTTTCTGTTTTTTTTTTCTCACGAAAATGTGTAAAAATATTTCGATTTTTTTTTAAGATTTCAGCCCTTAGTTTGTATTTACGACAGAAGTGTATAGGAAATTAAAAGATCTACAACTTTTATTTACACCATTTTTCCCTAAAGAGCCCAGTTTAGCGTGAAAAATGATTTCCGTAGTATTAAGCCAAACTAAGGTTGCTTTTCATTTTGCATCATTGTTATTTGTTCAGTAACAACGGTTATGCAAGCCACTTTTTGTATGGTGACCAGTTGACTGCCATCCATGAACAAACTACACTTTTGTCGTAAAATGGCCGAAATCTTGAAAAAATAGATTTTTCACACGTTTTCGTGAGAAAAAACTTAAAATCGCAAATTACCGCTAAACTAAGCGTTGCACAAAAAATGTTTGGATCAAAGTTGTAGAATTTTAAATTCTCTACTACTCTAATTATATACATTTTTGCGGTAAAATGCATAATAAGGCCGCTATCTTAAAAAACAACTTTTTTACGTGAAAACAGCCTCACTAAGAATTTCAGCAAACATGGCGCCTACCCTATCTAGTAGAGCATAAAAAATTAAGTAAATGAGGCGATTTTTAAAAAAATCGTAGGACTGGTTTTTGAGATAATCGCAAAAAAGTGAAAATCTACACGAATAAACTACTACTTCCGGTTGACCGATTTTGATGAAAATGTTCGTGTCGGGTCCGGTAGTGGTATGTAACTTAAGTTTCAAGTTTCAAGTTCTTACGATGTTCCGTTCTTGAGATATTTTGTACACACACACACACACACACACACACACATCTTCTAAATAATGCAGAAGAAGTTAGGCGCCTGAAACGTTACCATGTTTTGGACTTGTCTGAAAGAGTTTAAACGTACAAAAATTATATTGAAAAGTATTCCATATTGTAAAATGTAAACATCTTTGTACATAGTAATTTCTCTTTTAACATATGAATAATTGATACAATGAGAGAGAGCTACTCAGGCTAATGAGGCCTCAACTTGTGATTTGTAAATTCAAAAGATTTGTTTATAGTTTATTTTTTTAAAAACTGATTGCAAATAATGTAATTTAATAATAAAAAAAACACACACACACAGACCAATTGCTAAAAACATGTTTGTGTGGGTTCAGGGGGTCTGAAAACATGTAGATCCGGTGAAAACTCGATTTCAAACAATCGACATGGGCAAGAGAATGTAAAAATAACAGAATGAGCCTGTTGTAGTTTTTTCTTTTTAACTGTTCCCATATTATTTTTATTGAAAATTTATTAAAAAATCAATATTTAGTGATTTATATAAGAAACACCCGGTGTGAATTTTCTTCTTAGATAAAAAATAAAAAAACATTTCCTGTTGTAAAATATAAAAATCGTAAAATTTATTACGGCTGTTATTTTTACAGTTGGTATTAATTTTTAAATATCGAGGAACTGCGGACGATCGAGTCCTGTGAAACGAATAAAGTCATTTAATTTTTTTTAAGTAATGGATTATATAAAATGATTTTAGCTGATTTAAAAAAATTAATAGCCAAGTTAATATTTTTCTTAATTTTTTTTCCAGGTACTAAAAATAAAATAAAAATTTTAATTTACGGTTCACGAATTTTATTACAATTTTGTATGTTTATTTTTTTACTTTCTCTTTCCTATATAGGCATAAATGTATAGGAAAGGAAATATTATTTTCATGTCGATTTTTCTAAATCGAGTTTTCACCGAATAATATAGGCTACACGTTTCAGACCCCCTGAACCCAAAAAAAACATGTTTTAGCGATTAATCTGTGTGTATGCGCGCGCGCGTGTGAATAAAATATCTCAAGAATGGAACATCGTACGAAGTTGAAACTTAACTTAGGTACCTCTAGAGGTCCCGACACGAACATTTTCATCAAAATCGGTCAACCAGAAGTAGTAGTTTGTTTATTCGTGTCATTTTTTCACTTTTATGTGATTTTCTCAAAAACGGCTTATACGATTTTTTTTAAATTCTCCTCTTATATTACATTTTTATGCTCTACAAGATAGAGTAAGCGCCATGTGTGCTGAAATTCTTGGGGAGGCTGTGCTCCCGTAGAAAAAATTGTGTTTTACAGATTGCAGCCTTAATGTGCATTTCAGGGCAAAAGTGTATTTATGTCTAATTAAAGTTGTAGAAAATTTAAAAATCTACAATTTTTATTTCCAACATTGTTTTGTATAACGCTTAGTTTAACTGTAATTAGTGATTTTCTGTTTTTTATTCATGAAAATCTGTAAAAATTTGAATTTTTTTAACATTTCGGCCTCAGTAGCTATGCATTTACGACAAAAATGCGTACAATTAAATTTAAAGGAAATTAAAAGATCTCTTATTTTATTTCAAGCATTTTTCTCTACAGAGCCTAGTTTAGCGTCAAAAAGTGATTTTCCGTATTAAGCCAAACAACGGGTGGTTTTCATATTACATTTTTCACTCATGATTAAACATAAGTTTTATGAATTATTATTTCACGTTGGCAAGGGAAAGTCGTGTGAAAGTTTCACATCAGGTATTTTATTTAATTTCCCCAGTATTTGTTATTTTAATAAGGAAAGATAGGTTATTTTTTGGTTACTGAAATTTTTTACTGAATAAAGAACATTTTATTACATCACTAGCATGCCCCGTCGCGGATTTGCTCGCGAAAAATGGTGAAATCACTTGTTTTTTAAATAATTGTCAAAACCAAAAACTTAAATCTACGTTGAATGAAATAAAAGTCAAAATAAAATATCAAAGCAATTGATCACTCACCAATTAAAGGAAAATTAAAACAAATTAAAGAAACTCCGAACTTTACTTTTATAAAATACTCAACAATACAAAATCGTATCTACATAATAAAATAGAATAAAATTATCATGTGATGTTGTCACCAGCTGATCTTTAGCACCTTAGTGTTCGCCTCTAACCATGCGGTCTTGGGTTCGAATCCCATTCAGGCACGGCATAGTTTCATACGTTACAAAAAAATCATTTCATCCTTCACCGTCTGTATTAGCAGTAATTGCAGAACAATCGGGCGTTAAATAAAAGAATCTGGTGTGAAACACTCACACAACTTTCTCTTGCCAATGCAAATAATTAATAATAAACCTAACATTATTAATAAAATATTAGAAAAAAACAAAAAAAAACCTCAAAAACATAACCTTCTTTTAATCATGAGTGAATGACGCGAAATGAAAATCGAACTCAATTTGGCTTAAAAAAACGGAAAATCACGCTTTCACGCTAAACTAGGCTCTGTAGAGAAAAATGCTCAAAACAAAAGTTGTAGATCTTTTAATTTTCTATAAATTTAATTATATACACTTTTGTCGTAAAATGCATACTAAGACCGAAATGTTAAAAAAAATCGATTTTTCTCACGTTTTCGTGAGAAAAAAAAAACAGAAAATCGCAAATTACCGCTAAACTAAGCGTAATACAAAAAAATGTTTGAAATAAAAGTTGTAGGTTTTTAAATTCTCTACAACTTTTATTATATAAGTTTTTGCGCTAAAATTTATATTAAAGCCGTAATCTTAAAAAAAACAAAGTTTTTACGTGAAAACAGCCTCACCGAGAATTTCAGCAAACATGGCGCCTACACTATCTTGTAGAGAATAAAAAATTGAGTAAAATAGGCGATTTTAAAAAAATTCGTAGGACCAGTTTTTGAGAAAATCGCAAAAAACTGAAAAATTATACGAATAAACTACTACTTCCGGTTGACCGATTTTGATGAAAATGTTCGTGTCGCGTCCGGTAGTGGTATGTAACTTAAGTTTCATGTTTCAAGTTCGTACGATGTTCCGTTCTTAAGATATTCTATTCACACACAGACACACACACAGACCAATCGCTAAAAACATGTTTTTTGGGTTCAGGGGGTCTGAAAACGTATAGATCCGGTGAAAACTCGATTTCTTAAAATCGACATGAAAACAATACTTTCCTTCCTATATATTCATATAGGCAAGAGAAAGTAAAAAAGAAAAGATCCTTAGCACCACGTCCCTATTTGCTAAATCATATGACTTTATGTATGACAAATCTTTATTTGAATCACATCAGCTGGTTTAAAAGCAGCAGATTATCTAACCTCATAAAAGCCTTAATGTAGGACACATAAATATTATTTTCAACCCTTTAGGGCTAACTTTTTAAGGGTTTCAATAGCCTAAAACCTGCACCGGCATCATAGTTACAACATAAAAAAACTGCATGAAAATTGGTTCAGTAATTTAGGAGATAAAGGGGAACTTACACACACACACACACACACACACACACACACACACACATACATACATACACATACATCGAATTTTCTGTATATAGTCTATATATTATTTTATTAAACATTATTTTCCTTTGTTTGCACCACTACATATATGATAATGAACAGCCAAAACAAAACAAGATTAAATATAAACTCACCTCAGAGTATTATATTGTTTCGAGATCTTTCGTTTCTCACGGAGACATCATTTCGGCCGAATAACCGCGCGCGGAACGGTTTATGATACAGGGAATAATTGACGTGGTCGTTGACCATAAGTGTTTTAATGTTTTTTGTTTTATATGTGTTTAGTGTCTTTTAATTCCTGATGATGTCTCCGTGAGAGACGAAAGATCTCGAAACAATATAATACTCTGAGGTGAGTTTATATTTAATCTTGTTTTGTTTTGGCTGTTCATTATCATATACTGTATATATAGTATTTGTTATTTTAATATGGAAAAATATGTTATTTTTTAGTTAAAAAAATATAAAATTAGGTTATGTTTTTAATATTGCATTGTTTACTCATAATTAAACATAAGTTTTATGAATTATTATTTTACGTTGGCAAGGGAAAGTCGTGTGATGGTTTCACATGAGGTATTTTATTTAATTTTCCCAGTATTTGTTATTTTAATAGGGAAAGATTTGTTATTTTTTTGTTTACTGAAATTTTCTTAGTGATTAAAGAATATTTATTAAATCATATCGTAGCTAGAGTGGAAACTAACCTCTGATATGGTAAACCAACTAACCGTGAACATGAAAAAAAATCTGGTGTGAAACACTCACACAACTTTCTCTTGCCAATGCAAATAATTAACAATAAACCTAACATTATTAATAAAACATAAGAAATAAACAAAAAACTAACCTCAAAATACATAACCTTATTTTAATCATGAGTGAATGACACAAAATGAAAATCGAACTCAGTTCGGCTTAAAAAAACGGAAAATCACTCTTTCACACTAAACTAGGCTCTGCAAAGAAAAATGCTTTAAATAAAAGTTGTAGATCTTTTAATTTTCTATAAATTTTATTATATACACTTTTGTCATAAAATGCATACTAAGGCCGAAATCTTTAAAAAATCGATTTTTCACACGTTTTCGTGAGAAAAAACAGAAAATCGCTAATTACTGCTAAACGAAGCGTCATACAAAAAAATGTTTGAAATAAAAGTTGTAGGATTTTTAATTCTCTACATTTTTTATTATATAAAAGTTTGCGCTAAAATGCATATTAAAGCCGTAATCTTAAAAAAACAAAGTTTTTACGTAAAAACAGCCTCACCGAGAATTTCAGCAAACTTGGCGCCTATCCTATTTTTTTGAGCATAAAAAATTTAGTAAACCTGGCGATTTTTAAAAAAATCGTAGGACCAGTTTTTGAGAAAATCGTAAAAAAGTGAAAAATTACACGAATAAACTACTACTTCCGGTTGACCGATTTTGATGAAAATGTTCGTGTCGTGTCCGGTAGTGGTACGTAACTTAAGTTTCAAGTTTGAAGTTCGTACGATGTTCCGTTCTTGAGATATTCTGTTCACACACACACACACACGCGCGCGCGCGCGCGCGCGCACACACGCACACACACACACAGAGAGAGAGAGAGAGAGAGAGAGAGAGAGAGAGAGAGAGAGAGAGAGAGAGAGAGAGAGCAATCGCTAAAAACATGTTTTTTGGGTTCAGGGGGGTCTGAAAACGTATAGATCCGGTGAAAACTCGATTTCGAAAAATCGACATGAAAACAATACTTTCCTTGCTATATATTCATATAGGCAAGAGAAAGTAATATATGAATTATTAAATTGTTGTTTTCTTCTGTCTGACAAACAAACAAACACACAAACAAATATTGTACAAATTTCATTACGTTGTAACTTTGTTATAACGGTAATTTTAAATCAGATTTAATTTAAAATGCATTCAAATCATTTGGTGCTGTAAAATTAATATTATTATGAAATGTTTAAATAGGTATGTATTAATTTACAGGAATTTCAAATGTTTTAAACTATATTAATACAGGGGTGGGTATGAAGAATGCACTTTCAAATATAAATTCAACCCACCGGGTTGGTCTAGGGGGTAACATCGTCGCCGCTAGTCAGCTTTTTTAACAGCTGGTTTTCGGTGACGAAGGTTCCTGGTTGAAATCCTAGTAAAGGTAGTTACTTTTATACGGATTTGAATACTAGTCAGTAGTTACCGGTGTACTTTGATAGTTGGGGTTCAATTAACCATACTCTCTCAGGAATGGTCGACCTGAGTCTGTAGAAGACTACACCTCATATACACGTCATACACATCATCCTCATCTCATTGGATAATGGGGTTGCTTATTGTTTTCCATTGAACAGATTGCAACGTACACACATTAGGGATATAAAAATGAAACAAAATAGCCGGCCGCATTGGCGCAGTTGGTAACGTGCTCACCTCTCACCATGCGGTCCTGGGTTCGAATCCCACTCAGGCACGGCATATTTTCATACGTTACAAAAAATCATTTCATCCTTTATTGTACAAAAGTTCCACCCCAACTTCGTCGCTAATGACCGTTGTAGTTGATGCGACGTTAAATAAATAGATTAAAAAAAAAATATATATATATATACAAATTGAGAATGTGTTTCATCATGGGCTGTTATTCAAAATACGTAAAATAAATTCTTGGGGACGGACGCTTTCGAATCATTTGATTCGTTGTTTTAGTTCAGGTGAAAGTATTTTGTTAGAAGATTTTTTGTTCAAGGTGTGCCCATAACTGGCACGTGAAGTGTTAAATTATTTACACTCGATCTGTTGGTTCCAGGGCTACAAAAAATAGTTCAATTTTTACTTTCTCTTGTCTATATGAATATATAGGAAGGAAAGTATTGTTTTCATGTCAATTTTTAGAAATTGTGTGTACAGAATAACTCAAGAACCGAACATCGTACGAACTTGAAACTTAAGTTATATACCACTACCGGACCCGACACGAACATTATCATCAAAATCGGTCAACCGGAAGTAGTAGTAGTAGTAGTAGTAGTAGTAGTAGTAGTAGTAGTAGTAGTAGTAGTAGTAGTAGTAGTAGTAGTAGTAGTAGTAGTAGTAGTAGTAGTAGTAGTAGTAGTAGTAGTAGTAGTAGTAATTATTTGCATTGGCAAGAGAAAGTCGTGTGAGTGTTTGACACCAATTTTGTTTTTATCTTGTAGTCAGCCAATTATGACTGAACTATTTAAGAACAGAAGACGTAGAGATGTAAAAAACACTAGTCACAGTTATCTACTCTGAGTGTAATGAATTTCACTATACAGCCAGACCCTGTGTTAAATGAAGTAATAATAATAATTATTATTATTATTCTTTATTTCTGTACATAATTTAATTTACAAATATTAGTATTATAACAGTTTAATTTATAATAATCTTAAAAATATGTTGTTGTTGTTTAGGTCATCAGCCAAAAGGCTGGTTTGTACCTGTAGAGGTTTTACTAAGTAAAACGAGGAGTGAGGTGGTTTACCGTTGCCTTCCTCACTGAGTGGAAAAGTACGCTTATCAGCATGCCGGGCCCCTCTGAAAAAACACATATTTTCCACTCTGCAAACGACACCTTCACTTCATTCACCACAGGGTCTGGCTTTATAATGAAATTCATTACTTTCAGAGGAGGATAACTCTGATTAGTGTCTTTTGCACCTCTACCTCTTCTGTTCTTAAATGATTCAGTCATTTAATTGGCTGACCATGTGATAAGAAACAGAACTATTTATTTTAGCCCTGCAACGAACAGATTGAGTGTAAATAATTTGACACTCCACCTGTCCGTCATGGACATCTTCAAAATATATAATACAATAAAATTTTACAAAATAATATAATATTATACAACACTTACCATATTTCTAAAAAATAAATATCATACCAATTTTTTACTTTCTCTTGCCTATATGAATATATAGGAAGGAAAGTATTGTTTTCATGTCGATTTTTCGAAATCGAGTTTTCACCGGATCTATACGTTTTCAGACCCCCTGAACCCAAAAAAACATGTTTTTAGCGATTGGTCTGTGTGTGAACAGAATATCTCAAGAACGGAACATCGTACGAACTTAAGACTTGAAACTTAAGTTACATACCACTACCGGACCCGACACGAACATTTTCATCAAAATCGGTCAAACGGAAGTAGTAGTTTATTCGTATAATTTTTCACTTGTTTGCGATTTTCTCAAAAACTGGTCCCTACGATTTTTTTTAAAATCGCCTGGTTTACCTCAATTTTTTATTCTCTACAAGATAGGCGTGAGGCTGTTTTTACGTAAAAACATTTTATTTTTAAGATTGCGGCTTTAATATGCATTTTAGCGCAAAAGTTATATAATAAAAGTTGTAGAGAATTTAAAATTCTACAACTTTTATTTCAAAACATTTTTTTGTATAACGCTTAGTTTAGCGGTAATTAGCAATTTTCTGTTTTTTTCTCACGAAAACGTGTGAAAAATCTATTTTTTTAAGATTTCGGCCTTAGAATGCATTTTACGACAAAAGTTTATCATATAAAATTTATAGGAAATTAAGAGATCTACAACTTTTATTTTAAGCATGTTTTTCTAAAGTGCCTAGTTTAGCGTGAATGAGCGATTTTCCGTATTTTTAAGCTAAACTGAGGTCGATTTTAATTTTGCGTATTTCACTAATGTTTTTTGAGGTTAGTTTTTTGTTCATTTCTAATGTTTTAATACTAATGTTAGGTTTATTTTTAATTTTTTGCATTGGCAAGAGAAAGTTGTGTGTGTTTCACACCAGATTTTTTTATTGAAAGTGACAAGTGTACTTTTTAGACACACGTTATATTCTATGTTAATACAATGACGCACTCTGATATGTGTGAACATGTACTAAACATTCTCTTTTTTATTTTTAACTTCATTTTTCCACTTGTAAATCAGTCGGATTTTTTATTACTACTTTTCGTTTTTTAATTTTTCCTGTCCAGTAATTCGTGTTATTATAAAAATAATATTATGGAAATAGAAAAAGACGTCGTTATCGTGTTTTTATGACTAGCAATTCTGATTTTTATACAATCTAACGATTGTTTGTTCCTAACAAATCGTTTGCATATTTTTTATAAATATTTTATTATTTAGATTTATGTTTTATTGGCCCGTTGCTCTTTATAATTTCATTTTAAATTAAATTTAAATGTTCCAGTTTTTTGATAAATTCTTAATAAATAAGAAACTTTGGTGTGAAACACTCACACAACTTTCTCTTGACAATGCAAATAATTAACAATATAATCTAACATTATTAATAAAACATTAGAAATAAACAAAACGCTAACCTCAATCATGAGTGAAAGACGCAAAATGAAAATCAACCTCTGTTTAGCTTAAAAAATACGGAAAATCACTCTTTCACGCTAAACTAGGCTCTGTAGAGAAAAATGCTTTAAATAAAAGTTGTAGATCTTTCAATTTCCTATAAATTTTATTATATACACGTTTGTCGTAAAATGCATACTAAGGCCGAAGTCTTAAAAAAATCGATTTTTCACACGTTTTCGTGAGAAAAAAACAGAAAATTGCTAATTACCGCTAAACTAAGCGTTATACAAAAAAATGTTTGAAATAAAACTTGTAGACCTTTAAATTCTCTACAACTTAAATTATAGACTATACATTTTTGCGTTAAAATGCATATTAAAGCCGTAATCTTAAGAAAACAATGTTTTTACGTGAGAACAGCCTCACCATGAATTTCAGCAAACATGGCGCCTACCCTATCTTGTAGAGCTTAAAAAATTAGTAAATCAAGCGATTTAACAAAAAAAATCGTAGAACTAGTTTTTGAGAAAATCGCAAAAAAGTGAAAAATTATACGAATAAACTACTACTTCCGGTTGACCGATTTTGATGAAAATATTCGTGTTGGGTCCGATAGTGGTATGTAACTTAAGTTTTAAGTTTCAAGTTCGTACGATGTTCCTTCTTGAGATATTCTGTTCACACACAGACACACACACACACAGAACCGCACGAATAAATTACTATTTCCGGTCAACCGAGTTTTATGAAAATATTTACGTCCGGTCGGGTTGTCAAATTTCAATTTCGTACGCAATTCTGTACTTGAGATATTTTGTTCGCGCTCGTGCACTCACACAAACGCGCGCGCGTACACACATACATACGGAGAGAGTGAGTGGGGAGTGAGAGAGGGGGTGGAAGGGGTGAAAGAGGGGGAGAGAACACTCGCTAAAACATTTTTTTTTTTTTTTGATTCAGTGGACCTGAATACTCGACATGAAAACAATAAGTTACTTTTCTTCTTTGTTTGTTCATACAGAGGGAAACTGCCCATAACAGACAGGTGGAGAGTCAAATTATTTACTCTCAATCTGTTTGTTGCTGGGCTAAAATAAATAGTTCTGTTTTTTATCACATGGTCACCCAATTAAATGATTGAATCATTTAACAACAGAAGAGGTAGAGGTGTAAAAGACACTAATCAGAGTTATCTTCTCTGAAAGTAATGCTGTTAAGCGTACTTTTCCACTGAGTGAGTTGTGGCAATGGTAAACCACCTGACTCCTCGTTTTACTTAGTAAAACCTCTACAGGTTCAAACCAGCCTACAGGCTGATGATCACCTAAACAACAACACAGAGGGAAAGTACGTACAAAGGGAAAGTAAAAATATGATTTTTTTTTGTCTTTTGGTCTGGGTTACTTTAACCGGGAATTGAACTGCGAACTTCCTTTAACATAACCAAATGAGGTACAATGAGGATTACAAAAAAAATAATTGTTAAGTTTAAAATGATGAGGATGAAGGTGGAAAATGAGGATAAATACGATTGAGGATAATTCAAGAGAAAGTAAAAATATGATTTTGTTTTGTCTTTGTGTCTGGGTTTCTTTTACCGGGAATTGAACTGCGAACTTCCTTTTACATAACCAATTGAGGTACAATGAGGATTACAAATAAATATCGTTAAGTTTAAAATGATGTGGAAAAATGAGGATAAAATATGATTGAGGATAATTCATTAAAATGAATTACAAAGAATGATGAACGTACGTTAGTGTAACAAGATGACGAGGTGGTTTTCAGGGTGGGGTTCGTTGTTGGGGGGGGGGGAACAGTAGAGAAGAATAAGAAGAAGTTAAGTAACAGCGATGGGGGAAACATACAATGGTGGTGGGTGACAATGAAGAATGACCCGTCGCACTGGACACGGGCCCCTTAATTGCAAGCTCTTGTTGCTTCAAGATTCTTTCTTCTTCTGTCCCACTACTGTTACAAGTACTTCTTCACGGCTGTTACAATCACCAACCGCACACCACTTAGTAAGTTCTAAGTTCCATCCGTGTCGGTCATCACGCGTCAAACGGTTTTTTTTTATTTTTATGTTTCTTTCAAATGTAGAGCAAAAAAATAACAGATGGCGGTGTATACACAACTGATAAAAGTACTAAAGAAAAGAAAAACAAATTACCATTCATAAAAAAAAACGAATGGAAAATACAATGTGTATGTCTGAATCGGAGATGAAGAAATATTTATTTGTCATAACTTGATATATGATTTTTATTTGTACTGCGGTTTAAAAAAAAACAACAACATCAATGGACAAAAGAATTTATAAATCAAAGAAATCTAAAAAAGGATGTATTACATCATAATAGTCCTCGTAATCCGAAATTTCTAATAATCCGAACTGATTTCTAATATTTACTCTCTTTTAGCCTGTATCAATGTATACGGAAAGAAAGTATTGTTTTCATGTTAATTTTCATCCGAAATATTCGTTTTCAGGCTCCCTGAACCCAAAAAAACATGTTTTTAGGTATTGGTGTGTGTGTGTGTGTGGGAGTGCGGGATGGTGGAGAGGGATGGTAGAAAGAGCTAAAAAATATAAGAACCCTAGTAGAAAAAGAATTTATAAAAACAAAAAATCTTCAAAAGGATGTATTACTCATAACAGTTTTCCTAATCCGAAATGTCTAATCATCCGAACTGATTTATAATTTTTACTCCCTCTTGCCCTATATGCATGTATACGGAAAAATGTATTGTTTTCATGTTGATTTTCACCCAAAATATTGGTTTTCAAGCCCCCTGAACCCAAAAAAACATGTTTTTAGCAAAATTGGTCTGTGTATGTGTGTGCGTGGGAGAGTGGTCAGGTGGAGGAGGAGAGAGCGAAATATAAATCAAGAACATAATGGGCAAACGAAATTATGAAACCAAAAAATCTACAAAAGGATGTTTTACTTCATAACAATCCTCCTGCTCCGAAATTTCTGATTATCCGAACTGATTTTTACTGTTTTTTTTTTATTTTCTCTTGCCCTATTATGTATGTACGTTTACGGAAGGAGAACGTTGTTTTCATGTGTATTTTTACTGGAAATACACTTTTCAGTTTCCTGGAACCCAAAAGAACATGTTTCTAGCGATTGGTCTGTACGCACGTGTGTGTATGATTGTAGGGAAGGAGGAGGAAGATAAAGTGATAGAGGGAAGAGAAAGAGAGAGAGTGAGAGAGAGGAATATATCAACAGCATCAATGGGCAAAGGAATTTATAAAACCAAGCAATCTACAAAAAGATTTAAATAACAACCCACCGATCTGAATTCTGGTAATCCGAACTGATTTTTACTTTTTTAAACTTTCTCATGCTCTATGCATATGAGTATATTCGGAAGGAAAGTGTTGTATGCATATTGATTTTCACCGGAAATACTCGTTTTCAGGCCCCCTGAACCAAAAAACATGTTTTTAGCGATTGGTCTGTGTGTGTGTGTGTGTGTGTTGTTTTTTTAAGATTGCGGCTTTAATGTGCATTTTAGCGCAATAATGTATGTAATAAAAGTTGTAGAAAATTTAAAATTCTACAGTTTTTTATAACGCTTTTTTTAGCGGTAATTAGTGATTTTATGTTTTTTTTCGTGAAAATTGATTTTGTAAGATGTCAGCCGTAGTATCCATTTTACGACAAAAATGCACGTAGGCTAATAAAATTTATAGGAAATTAAAAGATCTACAACTTTTATTTTGAGCATTTTCTCTACAGGGCCTAGTGTAGTGTGAAAGAGTGATTTTCCGTATTTTTAAGCCAAACTGAGGTTGATTTTCATTTTGCGTCTTTCACTCACGATTAAAATAAGGTTATGTTTTTTGTGGTTAATTTTTTGTTTATTACTTATGTTATATTGCTCATTATTTGCATTGGCAAGAGAAAGTCGTGTGGGTGTTTCGCACCAGGTTTTTCATTTTATAATGTTTAGTGATGATGAAACATAAGTTATGATTTTTATTACTCGCATTGGCTTGAGAAAGTCGTGAGTGTTTAATATCAGATTTTTGTTTTTTACGTTTATAAAATTGGGAGAGAGAGTGATTTTAAAAAAGTGTACAGTTTGAGAAGAATTAAATAAAATAAAACTCATAAGGAAATAAGTGCACGTACTTTTATCATAAATCGATTTATGGGAATAATACGTCCTATATAAGCAATGATGTGGAATAATGGAGAATAAGAAGGAACGTTCTTTTGGAATGTAATTTTCTCTCTCTCTCTCTCTCTCTCTCTCTCTCTCCACATATATATATTTTGTATATAAAGAGAGAGAGTGAGAGCTAGGGTAGAGGGCTCACTTCTTAAATATAGACGACTATACGTTACTCTTAACGTTCACAAAGCACACTAGTTGAGAATTACAAATTCTTCAAAAAAAAGGAAAATAAAAGAAAATCGGAAAATGTTAGAGGAGTTGATTTGCCTAGTGATATTTTCTCCCAGATTTTCCTTATTCGAAGGTTAAAGGATACATTTGAATTTGATTTAATAATAGACGTAAGCTATTGAGAACACTCGAGAAAAAATCTAACTGCTATTTTTATTTTATCGACATTGACTAGTTGGTTTTTACGGGTCATTTATTTTGAATTATTTTTGCGTTTGATTTATTTTTTCTTTTGGTTTCTCTTAGATTTTTGTATGTGCGTTATTGATCTCTGTATGTTGCATATATTTATTTTGGTTCGGTGTATGCAATTTTTACTTTCTCTTGTCGATATAGGAAGGAAAGTAGCTATTGTTTTCATGTCGATTTTTCGATATCGAGTTTCACCTGATTTACACGTTTTCAGACCCCCTGAAGCAAAAAAAAAACATGTTTTTAGCGATATGTGTGTGTTTGTATGTGTGCGCGCGCGCGTGAGTGTGTGAACAGAATATCTCAAGAACGGAACATCGTACGAACTTGAAACTTGAAACTTAAGTTACATACTACTACCGGACCCGACACGAACATTTTCATCAAAATCGGTCATTCGGGAGTAGTAATTTATTCGTGTAATTTATCACTTTTTGCGATTTTCTCAAAAACTGGTCTTACGATTTTTTTAAAAATCGCCTGGTTTAGGCCTACTCATTTTTTTATGCTCTATATAATAGGGTAGGCGCTATGTCTGCTGAAATTCTTGGGGAGGCTGTTTTCTCGTAGAAAAACATGTTTTTTTAAGATTGTGGCCTGAATGTGCATTTTAACGCAAAAATGTATACAATAAAAGTTGTAGACAATTTAAAAATCTACAACTTTTATTTCTAACATTTATTTTGTAGTAGTTTAGCGGTAATTAGTGATTTTACGTTTCTTCATGTAAGTCTGGATTTTTTCAAGATAACGGTTTTAGTATGTAATTTAGACAAAAGTATATAACATCAAATATGTAGGAAATTAAAATATTTACAATTTTCATGATTAGCATTATTCTTTAGAGACCCTAGTTTAGCGTGAAAGAGTGATTTTCCGTATTTTAAAGCCAAACTGAGGTCGATTCACTTGTTGTTTTTGTTGTTGTTGTTGTTGTTTAGGCGATCACCCGAAAGGGTGGTTTGAACCTGTAGAGGTTTTACTAAGTAAAAACGAAGAGTGAGGTGGTTTACCATTGCCACAACTCACTAAGTGTAAAATTACGCTTATCAGCATGCCGGGCCCTCTGAAAAGCACTTATTTTCCACTCTGCAAATGACAACTTCACTTCATTCACCACAAGGTCTGGCTGTACAATGAAATTCATTACTTTCAGAGAATATAACTCTGATTAGTGTTTTTTACACCTCTACCTCTTCTCTTCGTAAATGATTCAGTCATTTAATTGACTGACCATGTGATAAGAAACAGAACTATTTATTTTAGCCCTGCAACGAACAGATTGAGTGTAAATAATTCGACACTCCACCTGTCTGTTATGGGCAGGTCATTCACTTATGATTAAAATATTATTTGTATTGCCAAGAGAAAGTCGTGTGAGTGTTTCACACCACATTTTTTTTTTTTTATTTCAATAAGCAACAGGTTAAAGCACTTTGAACTTAAATAAACAAAAGTTTCAGCGAAAAGGATTTATTAACTTTCGGTCTTACGAAAAGTTGACTTGAAATTGAACCGTGTAGCCTATATTCGGCTTGACATTCAGCTGTATCCATAAAATTTTTAATAACGTTAACATGAAATTTAAAATTGTAACTCTGTTTTTTTGAACTCTTCTTTTTTTAAATAAAAATGTGTTTCAATATTGTAGAATATAAATTTTTTAAACGACAACCCGGATGGGTTGTCCCAGTGTCGGTTTTTAGCTAGTTGCATAATATCTACGTAACTGTTTGCATGAAGATATCCAATCCAATGTTCCTATCTAACACACCTGTTACTTAACCTACATTCTTACTTACTGCATTACATAACCGGAGTAGAGAATAAAATAGTGCACCTTAAGGTATGGGTGGAAAGGAATGAGGAATACATAAGTAATCATTTAATTATTATAAATACTACAACCAATAAAATGTATGCATCACGTTTTATCTATTCTTTTAATACATTAAATACATAAAATCTATACAAGTAAAACATTTACAAAATTTATTTTTATTAATAAAAATGTCACTAGAAATTTTGTCGATTCAGCTGTACACGTATTACACAGGCTTACGTTTCCATATTTTTTTTACCATTTCATCGCTAATTTTCTTCCTCTTGCCCATATGAATATATAGGAAGGAAAGTATTGTTTTCATGTCGATTTTCCGAAATTGAGTTTTTACCTAATCTACACGTTTTCAGTTCACCTGAACCCGAAAAACATGTTTTTATTGATTGGTCTGTGTGTGTGTGAACAGAATATCTCAAGAACAGAACATTGTACGAACTTGAAACTTGAAACTTAAGTTAGGTACTACTACCGGACCCGATACGAACATTTTCATCAAAATCGGTCAACCGGAAGTAATAGTTTATTTGTATAATTTTTCACTTTTTTCGATTTTCTCAAAAACTGGTCGTACGATTTTTTTAAAAATCGTCTGGTTTACTAAATTTTTTATGCTCTACAAGATAAGGTAGGCGCAATGTTTGCTGAAATTCTTGGTTAGGCTTTTTATACGTAAAAAACTGTTTTTTTTTTAGGATTGCGGCTTTAATATGAATTTCAGCGCACAAATTTATCTATAATAAAAAATGTAGAGAATTTAAAAACCTACAACTTTTATTGCAAACACTTTTTTTTATAACGCCTAGTTTAGCGGTAATTAGCGATTATCTTTTTTTTTCTCACGAAAACGTGTGAAAAATCGAATTTTATAAGATTTCGGCCTTAGTAGGCATTTTACGACAAAGGTGTATAAAATCAAATTTATAGGAAATTAAAAGATCTATAACTTTTATTTGAAGCATTCTTCTCTACAGTGCCTAGTTTAGCGTGAAAGAGTGATTTTCCGTATTTTTAAGCCAAACTGAGGTCGATTTTCATTTTGCGTCTTTTACTCATGATTAAAATAAGGTATTTTTGCGTTTAGGTTTTTGTTTATTTCTAATGTTTTATTAGACTACTAATGTTAGGTTATGTTGGTAATTATTTGCATTGCCAAAAGAAAGTTTTGTGAACGTTTCACACCAGATTTTTAGGATTGTAATAGAGAAACTGGGCATGCGCAGTAGATTGTTCCCCTGCCGGCCGCATTGGCGAAGTTGGTAACGTGCTCGCCTCTCATCATGCGGTCTTGGGTTCGAATCCCATTCAGGCACGGCATTTTTTCATACGTTACAAAAAATCATTTCATCATTCACCGTCTGCATTAGCAGTAATTGCAGAACAGTCGGACGTTAAATCATAAAAAAAAGATTGTTCCCCTCTTACACTTTTGTCTCAAACAAAGTTTATTTCGTGA
The DNA here is from genome assembly GCA_035578175.1 of Catonia carolina. Taxonomy (NCBI): domain Eukaryota; kingdom Metazoa; phylum Arthropoda; class Insecta; order Hemiptera; family Achilidae; genus Catonia; species Catonia carolina. The sequence continues at coordinate 113,037,325 of JAQMRL010000003.1, forward strand.
CTAACCATCAGTAAATGTGACGGACGGTTTATAGAATTGATTAGATAATGGAAAATGTTGTTGTTTAGGTCATCAGCTGAAAGGCTGGTTTGAACCCGTAGAGGTTTTACTAAGTAAAACGAGGAGTGAGGTAGTTTACCATGCCTTCCTCGCTGAATGGAAAAGTACGCTTATCAGCATGCCGGGCCCTCTGAAAAGCACATATTTTCCACTCTGCAAATGACACCTACACTTCATTCACCACAGGTCTGGCTGTTTAATAAAATTCATTATTTTCAGAGGAGATAACTCTGATTAGTGTCTTTTACACCTCTACCTCTTCTGTTCTTTAATGATTCAGTCATTTAATTGGCTGACCATGTGATAAGAAACAGAACTATTTATTTTAGCCCTGCAACGAACAAATTGAGTGTAAATAATTTGACACTCCACCTGTCTGTTATGGGCAGAATGGAAAATGAACACACGTTAAAGTTTCTGTATGAAAATTTTTCTATTACCACATTTTATTCAGTGGTGGCGTTTTTAGAATCTTGAATAAGTAAAGATGTGAATTTTAGATAATGCTTTTTATCTTTCAACTAAAACTACAGTTAAATAAATAAATTTAATTACTTTACTACTAAAATAAACGGAATTTAAATTTACCTTAGTTTTATGTATTGTGTAGTGCATCGTGCAATGTGCAATGTGCATTTTCATGTACGGTTACCTTTAATTGAAATTGAAATTCAAGGTCCAATTCACTAGTATGGCTGTCTCTAGTATATATCTAATAATGATAAATAGTTTACCTTCATATATTCACGTGTATATATCTATCTGTATTTAAATTAAAATTTATTGTACAATGAAATAGTTTTAAATACAGTTTTATAATTAATGAATATAAAATAATTAAATACAGTAAATAAATATTAATAGACTAAATATTTTTAATGTTAATTGACGCTAATCATTTTGTGACGTAAAATAAATCAATTGGAATTTATTTATATTGTTTTATTTTATTTTCTGCGAAAAGCAATTTTCAAAATCTATTCACGTAGAACAATGAATAGAGCAGTTTATTAAATTAAATTTAAAGCGCATAATTACTATCAACTAAATATAGTTTTTTTTCTTTCTTGCCTATATGAATATACCGGGTGTCCATTAAGTCTGGAAACGGCTGAATAACAGAAAAGTGAGCGTGACTAGGTGACCAGAATGACTTTAATTGCTTGTTGCACCAAAAAAACTATTCTACGTGATATTTGAAATTTCTGTCCGCCATCTTGGATCCGCCATATCGGATTTAACTTTCTTAATTTAAATAGGATGATGGTCATATGATACATGATTTCGATCTAAAATTTCAAAATAAATTCAATGGCGATAACCGGAAATCGATATATTTTTTCGTTTTTGAGATATTACCATTCAACTATCCAGATTGGGGCAAAACGGCCATTTCTCCCTCCTCCGTCTTTGAGCCTACATAGGCAATTTAGGTAGCAAGTGAACGACTACACATAAGATTATTGAAAATAATAAGTTTTTTAATATCTCCACTTGTTCATAAATAGGAAATTATTGTCATTAAGAACTACGGAAAAACAATTTAACGGCTGATTTATTGCATTATAAACCTACAGTATTTAATTTGTTACCAGTTAATAATACTTATTGTTATTTTTGTAAATGTTAGTGTTTAAGGTTTAAGGTTAGTGTTATAAGGAACTAACTGTGAAAATGAGTTACATAATTGAAAATAAAATTACCAAATGTTTCTTGACTCAGAGTAGTTGTTGAAAGTGGCCTCCTCCTGCTTATTGACAATAGTATGTACATGCGTAAAAACTAGATACAGCATTACGAATGAATTCCCTTGGGATTCCAGAAGATTCATTTAGAATTCTTTGTTTGAGTTCATGCAGACTGTTAGGTTTCGTTCTGTAAACTTTGTTTTTTAAGTATCCCCACAAGAAGTAGTCCAATGGACTCAAATCAGGTGATCTCGGAGGCCATTCAATTGCTCCTCTCTTACCAATTCATCTTTCTGGGAAAATATCGGTCAACAAAACACGAACCTGAAAAGAAAGATGGGCAGGGCTCCATCTTGTTGAAACCAACAGTTGTTAACATCTTGTCCGAAATAATTTCTTACAGCTGGAGTAATATGATTTCGAAGCATATCTTCATACAATAGTCTCATACAAGCAACTTCATACAGGAGAGGAGCAATTGAATGGCCTCCGAGATCACCTGATTTGAGTCCATTGGACTACTTCTTGTGGGGATACTTAAAACACAAAGTTTACAGAACGAAACCTAACAGTCTGCATGAACTCAAACAAAGAATTCTAAATGAATCTTCTGGAATCCCAAGGGAATTCATTCGTAATGCTGTATCTAGTTTTTACGCACGTACATACTATTGTCAATAAGCAGGAGGAGGCCACTTTCAACAACTACTCTGAGTCAAGAAACATTTGGTAATTTTATTTTCAATTATGTAACTCATTTTCACAGTTAGTTCCTTATAACACTAACCTTAAACCTTAAACACTAACATTTACAAAAATAACAATAAGTATTATTAACTGGTAACAAATTAAATACTGTAGGTTTATAATGCAATAAATCAGCCGTTAAATTGTTTTTCCGTAGTTCTTAATGACAATAATTTCCTATTTATGAACAAGTGGAGATATTAAAAAACTTATTATTTTCAATAATCTTATGTGTAGTCGTTCACTTGCTACCTAAATTGCCTATGTAGGCTCAAAGACGGAGGAGGAAAAAATGGCCGTTTTGCCCCAATCTGGATAGTTGAATGGTAATATCTCAAAAACGAAAAAATATATCGATTTCCGGTTATCGCCATTGAATTTATTTTGAAATTTTAGATCGAAATCATGTATCATATGACCATCATCCTATTTAAATTAAGAAAGTTAAATCCAATATGGCGGATCCAAGATGGCGGACAAAAATTTCAAATATCACGTAGAATAGTTTTTTTGGTGCAACAAGCAATTAAAGTCAATCTGGTCACCTAGTCACGCTCACTTTTCTGTTATTCAGCCGTTTCCAGACTTAATGGACACCCGGTATAGGTAGGAAAGTATTGTTTTCATGTTGATTTTTCGAAATCGAGTTTTCACCGGATCTACAAGTTTTCGGACCCCCTGAACCCAAAAAACATGTTTTGAGCGATTGATCTGTGTGTGTGTGCGCGCGCGTGCGTGCGTGTGTGTGTGTGTGTGAACAGAATATCTCAAAAACGGAACATCGTGTATGAACTTGAAACTTAAGTTACATACCACTACCGGACCCAACACGAACATTTTCATTAAAATCGGTCAACCGGAAGTAGTAGTTTATTCGTGTAATTTTTCAGTTTTCGCGATTTTCTCAAAAACTGGTCCTACGATTTTTTTAAAAATCGCCTGGTTTATTCAATTTTTTATTGGTAGGGTAGGCGCCATGTTTGCTGAAATTATTGGTGAGGCTGTTTCTACGTAAAAAAGTGTTTTTTTAAGATTACGGCTTTTAATATATATTATAGCGCAAAAATTTATTTAATAAAAAATGCAGAGAATTTCAAATTCTACAACTTTTATTTCAAACGTTTTTTTGTTTAACGCTTAGTTTAGCGGTAATTAGCGATTTTCTGTTTTTTCTCACGAAAACGTGTGAAAATCGATTTTTTTAAGGTTTCAGCCTTAGTACGCATTTTACGACAAAAGTGTCCTATATAGGGCCTAACCAAATTTATAGAAAATTAAAAGATCTCCCAACTTTTATTTTGAGCATTATTCTCTACAGAGCCTAGTTTTGCGAGAAAAAGTGATTTTCCGTATTTTTAAGCTATACTGAGGTTGATTTTCATATTGCGTCTTTCACTCATGATTAAAATTACGTTATGTTAGTAAAGTTAGTTTTTAGTTTATTTGTAATGTTTTATTAATAATGTTTTTTATTGTTAATTATTTGCATTGGCAAGAGAAAGTTGTGCGAGTGTTTCACACCATATGTTTTTGTATTTGTTTCAGGTATGGAAATAACTCTGCTTTCATTTTCTCTATTTAACTGGTTTAAGTTCAGGGTAATGTATGGAACAAATTTTTTTTTTTATTCTTTCAACTTCTTCTGTAATAAGCCTGCATTACTAAAGCCTTTAGTAATGGTGTATGTTGAACGGTAACCGTTTAGTTAAATGATCTATAGATCATTTAAAAGTATATTCGGCATCTAGATCTCTGATGTTGATCACTTTTATTACTTTCTCTTGCCTATATGAATACATAGGAATGAAAGTATTGTTTTCATGTCGATTTTTCGAAATCGAGTTTTCACCGGATCTGTACGTTTTCAGACCCCCTGAACCCAAAAAAACATGTTTTTAGCGATTGGTCTGTGTGTGTGTGTGTGTGTGCGTGCGTTCGTGTGTGTGTTTGTTTACAAAATATCTCAAGAACGGAACGTCGTACGAACTTGAAACTTGAAACTTAAGTTACATACCACTACCGGACGCGACACGAACATTTTCATCAAAATCGGTCTACCGGAAGTAGTAGTTTATTCGTATAATTTTTCACTTTTTGGAGATTTTCTCAAAAACTGGTCTTACGATTTTTTTAAAAAATCGCCTGGTTTACTCAATTTTTTATTTTCTACAAGATAGGGTAGGCGTCATGTTTGCTGAAATTCTCGGTGAGGCCGTTTTTACGTAAAAAAGTGTTTTTTTAAGATTACGGCTTTAAGTCTATGTATTACACCGCAAAAATGTATAAAATAAAAAGTGTAGAGAATTTAAAATTCTACAACTTTTATTTCAAACATTTTTTTGTATAACGCTTAGTTTAGGGGTAATTAGCGATTTTCTTTTTTTTTCTCACGAAAACGTGTGAAAAATCGATTTTCTTAAGATTTCAGCCTTAGTATGCATTTTTCGACAAAAGTGTATATCATCAAATTTATAGTAATTTAAAAGATCTACAACTTTTATTTAGAGCATTTTTCTCTACAGAGCCTAGTTTAGCTTGAAAGAATGATTTTCCATATTTTTAAGCCAAACAAGTCGATTTTCATTTTCTGTTTTTCACTCAGGATTAAATAAGGTTATGTTTATTGAGGTTACTGTTTTGTTAATTTTTTATGTTTTATTGCTAAAATTAGGTTATATTGTTAATCATTTGCTTTGGCAAGAGAAAGTTGTGTGAGTGTTTCACACCAGATTTTTTAGTTTAGAATTTAGTACGTTAAAAATTTATTTTATGAGATGGCGCGTCTCATGGATGGTAGACATTTTTTCTTAAGAAAATTAAAAAAAATATATTTAAATTTTAAATAAGAAATAAAAAGGCTTACCTTTGATGAGAATGTTCGTGTCCGGTCCGGTAGTGGTGTCTAACTTATTCAAGTTCGTACAATGTTCCGTTCTTGAGATGTTCTGTTCACACACAGACCAATCGCTAAAAAATGTTTTATGGGTTGAGGGGGTCTGTTTAGGTGTATATTCGGGTGAAGAGTGTATTTGTTGTGATCGACATGAAAACAATACTTTCCTTCCTATGTATTCATATAGGCAAGAGAAAGTAAAAATGACCAAAGAATATTTTCCGTTTGTTTTTGATTATTTCTTGCCTTATTTCATATTAATTAATTCGGAATTAAATTTTTAGAAGTTTTGTTTACAAATTTTTACGCATTTATTAGTTTATTTAACGAAGTTATTATAGTTCAAACGTAAAAATCTTTTTATAAGATAGTTTTTTGTTTTACGTTGACTATCTTAAAAACCAAGAGATATACAGTTGTGAAACCTGTTTCAAACGATTTTTCAGGTTAAAAACCACAAGAAACAACTGAGTTCACATTAAGTTTACATTGGAGAGAAAGTCGTGTGAGTGTTTAACACCAAATCATCATAAAAACAATTTCGATTTGAAAAAAATTGAAATGAAACAATACTTTGTTCCCAATCTATTCAAAATTGGGAAGAGGAAGTAAAAAATTATAACATAGTAATTAAAAATAAGTGATTTTAAAGAGAGAAAACTAGTTGGCAAAATATAATTTTTTTGACTTGTGGAATTTATTAGTATTTTAGTATGTACGGTATATTAATTTTTTACGATACAATACTTTACATTTATAAATACTACATTAAATATATAAAAAGAAATAACATAGTAATTAAAAATCTGGTGTGAAACACTCACACAACTTTCTCTTGCCAATGCAAATAATTTAAACAATATAACCTAACATTAGTAATAAAACATTAAAAATAAACAAAAACCAACCTTATTTTAATCATGAGTGAAAGACGGAAAATGAAAATCGACCTGTTAGGCTTCAAAATACAGAAAATCACTCTTTCACGCTAAACTAGGCTCTGTAGAGAAAAACGCTTTCAATAAGTTGTAGATCTTTTAATTCCCTATTAATTTGATTATATACACTTTTGTCGTAAAATGCATACCAAGGCCGAAATCTTAAAAAAATCAATTTTTCACAGGTTTTCGTGAGAAAAAAACAGAAAATTGCACATTACCGCTAAACTAAGCGTTATACGAAAAAATGTTTGAAATAAAAGTTGTAGGATTTTACATTCTCTACAACTTTTATTATATAAATCTTTGCGCTAAAATGCATATTGAAGCCTTAAATTTAAAAAAACAATTTCTTTACGTGAAAACGGCTTCACCGAGAATTTCAGCAAACATGGCGCCTACCTTATCTTGTAGAGAATAAAAAAATTAGTAAACCAGGCGATTTTTAAAAAAATCGTAGAATAAGTTTTTGAAAAAATTGCAAAAAAGTGAAAAATGACACGAATAAACTACTACTTCCGGTTGACCGATTTTGATGAAAATGTCCGTGTCGGGTCCGGTAGTGGTATGTAACTTAAGTTTCAAGTTTCAAGTTCGTACGATGTTTTGTTCTTGAGATATTTTGTATACACACACAGACACACACACACACACACACACACATACCAATCGCTAAAAACATGTTTTTTGGGTTCAGGGGGTCTGAAAACGTGTAGATCCGGTGAAAACTTGATTTCGAAAAATCGACATGAAAACAATACTTCCCTTCCTATATATTCATATAGGCAAGAGAAAGTAATAAGTGATTTTAAAAAGAGAAAACTAGTTGGCAAAATATAATTTTTTTGGCTTGTGGAATTTATGAGTATTTTGGTATGTACGGTATATTAATTTTTTACGATACAATACTTTACATATGTAAATACAGTACTACATAAAATATATTTAAAAAAATAATAAAAGTTTATTAAGAAAAGAGTAAATGAAATTATTGTACAATTTAAGTGATTTTAAAAAGTGAAAACTAGTTGTCATAATATAATTTTTTTGGCTTGTGGAATTTATGAGTATTTTGGTATGTACAGTATATTGATTTTTTACGATACAATACTTTACATATATGTAAATACAAGTACTACATTAAATTAATAAAAAGAAATAACAAAAGTTTATTAAGAAAAGAATAAATGAAATTATTGTACAATTTAATGCGAAGTTATAAAATAAAATAAAATAAAATTTGTTTTTCCCAATGAATATTGCGTGTAGTTGAACAAACATGTTTGTACTTGTGCGTATGAAAGTCCCCTACCCTTTTCTATATTTTTGAGACAGTCGAACAAACAGTGCAGGTGGTCAATTGTTGACGAGCGCGTTTTTAAACCAATCACAATCCACCGACTGACTCGGTCAACTTGTAGTATCGTTTTATTTTGGTCAGTTCGTTTAAGTTTTTGCGTGGGCTGGTTCGGTTATTTTGTACGGGAGAACTTTTGGTTTTTAACTATTACCGTTTTTGTTTTATATTAATGTTCGTCTATGTATATATTGAACTGGAATTATTTATTTCTTAAATGAATATTACTTGATTGAAAACAGGTTAGTTTAATATTATTAAAAACATAATTATGATAAAATGTATGCTTATTTTAATAAAATTACTTTTAATAAAATTATTAATAAGTTAAGTAAAAGTACATTAAAGATTTTAAAAAATGAAATGAATTGTAATTTTATAGAATCATACCTCCGTTTTAATCTAAAACTAACAGTTTTAATGTTTATTTATACAATTTTTTGTGTTAAATCCGAATCTGAAGTTAATTATGCGTGAAAATCACTGTAAAATTAATTATAAGCGTTTTTATTTTATTTTTTTACTTTCTCTTGCCTATATGAATATATAGGAAGGAAAGTATTGTTTTCATGTCGATTTTAAGAAATCGAGTTTTCATCGGATCTATATACGTTTTCAGACCCCCTGAACCAAAAAAAAAACATGTTTTTAGCGATTGGTTTGTGTGTGTGTGTGTGTGTGTGTGTGTGTGTGTGTGTGTGTGTGTGTGTTTGTGTGTGTGTGTGTGTGTGTGTGTGTGTGTGTGTGTATAAAAAATATCTCAAGAACGGAACATTGTACGAACTTGAAACTTGAAACTTAAAATTACATGCCCTTACCGGATCCGACACGAACATTTTCATAAAAATCAGTCAACCGGAAGACTAGTTTATTCGTATAATTTTTCACTTTTTTGCGATTTTCTCAAAAACTGGTCCTACGATTTTTTTAAAAATCGCCTGGTTTACTCAATTTTTTATTCTCTACAAGATAGGGTAGGCGCCATGTTTATTGTTTATGTTCGTCTATGTATATATTGAACTGGAATTATTTATTTCTTAAATGAATATTACTTAATTGAAAACAGGTTAGGTTAATATTATTAAAAACAAAAGTAGTATTATAATGTATGCTTAGTTTAATAAAATTACCAAAAATACGTTAAGTTAAAGTACATATTAAGGATTTAAAAGTCTGGTGTGAAACACTCACACAACTTTCTCTTGCCAATGCAAATAATTAATAGTAAACCTAACATTAGTAATAAAACATTAAAAATAAACAAAAAAATAACCTTAACGCTTAGTTCTGCAGTAATTAGCGATTTTCTGTTTTTTTTTCTTACGAAAACGTGTGAAAATCGATTTTGATTTCGGTCTTAGTATGCATTTTACGACAAAAGTGTTCGTAATCAAATTTTTAGAAAATTTAAAGATCAACAATTTTTTTAGAAGCATTTTTCTATACAGAGCCTAATTTAGCGTGAAAAAGTGATTTTCCGTATTTTAAAGCCAAGCCGAGGTTGATTTTCATTTTGCGTCTTTCACTCACGATTAAAATAAGGTTATGTTTTTTGAGGTTAGTTTTGTTGTTTATTTCTAATGTTTTAATTCTAATGTTAGGTTATATTGTTTAAATTATTTGCATTGGCAAGAGAAAGTTGTGTGAGTGTTTTTTCTTATGTTTGTATTGGACGAATAATTAAATTCGGTCATATATGATGTATTATGTATTGTCTGAAAATTACTAGACACAAAGCGGTGTTTGTTGAAACATTTATTTCGAGAGTTTCGGAAAGTTTTTCATTATTAATGATCCACAGTAAATAATTATTGCAATTTTTACTTTCTCTTGCCTATATGAATATGTAGGAAGGAAAGTATTGTTTTCATGTCGATTTTTCGAAATCGAGTTTTCACCGGATCTATACGTTTTCAGACCCCCTGAACCCAAAAAACATGTTTTTAGCGATTGGTCTGTGTGTGTGTGTGTGTGTGTGTGTGTGTGTCTGTGTGTGAACAGAATATCTCAAGAATGGAACGTCGTACGAACTTGAAACTTGAAACTTAAGTTACATACCACTACCGGACGCGACACGAACATTTTCATCAAAATCGGTCAACCGGAAGTAGTAGTTTATTCGTATAATTTTTCAGTTTTTTGCGATTTTCTCAAAAACTGGTCCTATAAAAAATTGAGTAAAAAATTGAGTAAAATAAACGATTTAAAAAAAAATCGTTTATTTTACTCAATTTTTTATTCTCTACAAGATAGGGTAGGCGCCATGTTTGCTGAAATTCTCGGTGAGGCTGTTTTCACGTAAAAACGTTGTTTTTTTAAGATTACGGCTTTAATATAAATTTTAGCGCAAAAACTTATATAATAAAAGTTGTAGAGAATTTAAAAACCTACAACTTTTATTTCAAACATTTTTTTGTATTACGCTTAGTTTAGCGGTAATTTGCGATTTTCTGTTTTTTTTCTCACGAAAACGTGAGAAAAATCGATTTTTTTAACATTTCGGCCTTAGTATGCATTTTACGACAAAAGTGTATATAATTAAATTTATAGAAAATTAAAAGATCTACAACTTTTATTTAAAGCATTTTTCTCTACAGAGCCTAGTTTAGAGAGAAAGAGTGATTTTCCGTATTTCTAAGCCAAACTGAGGTTGATTTTCATTTTGCGTCTTTCACTCATGATTAAAATTAGGTTATGTTTGTTGAGGTTAGTTTTTTGTTTATTTCTTATGTTTTATTACTAATGTTAGGTTTATTGTTAATTATTTGCACTGGCAAGAGAAAGTTGTGTGAATGTTTCACACCAGATTTTTAAACATATTTTTGTCTTTTATTTTTATTTATGTTTGGTTTTTACATTTTAATGATTCGGTCTGAATAGTCTAATAGTCGCTAACGATTATAAATGTAATAAATAAATAAATAAATAAAAATCTGGTGTGAAACACTCACACAATTTTCTCTTGCCAATGCAAATAATTTAAACAATATAACCTAACATTAGAAATAAACAAAATATTAACCTCAAAAAACATAACCTTATTTTAATCGTGAGTGAACACGCAAAATGAAAATCGACCGGTTTGGCTTAAAAATTACGGAAAATCATTCTTTATCACTCTAAACTAGGCTCTGTACAGAAAAACGCTCTAAATAAAAGTTGTAGATCGTTTTATGTCCTATAAATTTAATGGTATATTTTTTGTCGTAAAATGTATCCTAAGGCGAAATCTTAAATAAATCGATTATTCACACGTTTTCGTGAAAAAAAAATCAGAAAATCGTTAATTACCGCTAAACTAGGTGTTGTACAAAAAAATATTTGAAATAAAAGTTGTAGAATTTTAAATTCTCTACATTTTATATTATATAAATTTTTGCGCTTTAATACATATTAAAGCCCCGTAATCTTAAAAACCAATTTTTTACGTAAAATTACTAGACACAAAGCGGTGTTTGTTGAAACATTTATTTCGAGAGTTTCGGAAAGTTTTTATTATTAATGATCCACAGTAAATAATTATTGCAATTTTTAAAAGTATTTCTTTCTTTTATTTGTATTTATGTTTGGTTTTTACATTTTAATCATTCTTTCTGAATAATAGTCGCTAACGATTATAAATGTAATAAATAAATAAATAAATAAAAATGTATTTCGAATACGGAACTATAAAATTTATTCGCGTCATTAATTCATATCTGGCTACAGTATAAGAGTAATAGTCCAACTAAAAAGCAGACAACCAAACGTGTGCTACGATTTGAAAATGAACGAATACTGGGTGTCGTTAAAGCTATGCACTCTTAAAAATCTCGTGTGAAACAATCACACAACTTTCTCTTGCCAACGCAATTAATTAACAATAAACCTAACATAGAAATAAAGAAAAAAATAACGTCAAAAAACGTAACCTTATTTTTTAATCATGAGTGAAACACGCAAAATGAAAACCAACCTCAGTTTGGCTTTAAAATATGGAAAATCACTCTTTCACGCTAAACTAGGGTCTGTAGATAAAAATACTCACAATAAAAGTCGTAGATCTTTTAATTTCCTATAAAATTCATTATATACATTTTTGTCGTAAAATGCATACTAATGCTTAATTCTTAAAAAAATCGATTTTTCACACGTTTTCGTGAGAAAAAAAACAGAAAATCGCTAATTACCGCTAAACTAAGCGTTATACAAAGGAATGTTTAATACAAAAGTTGTAGAATTTTAAATTCTCTACATTTTTTATTGTATATAAATTTTTGCGCTAAAATGCAAATTAAAGCCGTAATCTTAAAAAAGCAATTTCTTTACGCGGAAACAGCCTCACCAAGAATTTCAGCAATTATGGCATCTACTCTTCCTTGTAGATCATAAAAAATTAAGTAAATGAGGCGATTTTTAAAAAAATCTAAAATTTTTTAAGCCAAACTGAGGTTGATTTTCATTTTGTGTCTTTCACTCATGATTAACATTAGGTTATGTTTATTGAGGTTTGTTTTTTGTTCATTTCTAATGTTTATTTTTAATTATTTGCATTGGTAAGAGAAAGTTTTGTGAGTGTTTCACACCACATTTTTTAAATTACCAAGAAAAAGTCTTTTGTTCTATTGTAGATTTGTTTTTCGATTGTGTAAAATGAAAAGTTGTTAAAAAGTATTTACATATTTTATTAACTCCCGGTATTTGAAGTTTAGTTTATTTTGTAGTATTTGAAATAGAATAAAGTGGTGGTAATAGAAAGGGTTGCATTTTAGGGTGGTTGGGTGGGTGGGGGTGAGTTTTCCTAAAATATAACAATTCATTTTAGAGTTTAGTCGAGTATAATAAAACCACTGACATTGGTTAGGGTGTGTTTGGTTATTGTACAACCGGAAGGGAGTAATTCGGGGGTGGGGGGGGGGCGGTGTACATTATCTCATAGAAAATGGAAAATATGGAATTAGAGTTAGTGTAGTATAATTTTAGTCGTTTTTGTTTTACCTTTTTCTTAACTTTTAACAAAAACTAATCTAGAAAATTAATCTCAACATTTTACATTTGTTACGTTCTAATATACTAAATATTCTATTGTTATTTTTATTGTTATTACCGTTAAGTAGATTTATTTATTATTGGTTTACAGTAATACGATTTTCTTTTGTTTTTTCTTTCTCTTCCCAATATATATCTATATACGAGGTTTGATCATAAAATAACGGGAATTTTAGTTTTTCTTAAAAATCTTTATTCATTTATATCAATTTTTGTCTTGTCAACGGTTTCTCCAAACTTGGAAGCACTTCTGGAGCTCTTTTTTCTTTCTCTTTCCAATATGAATATATGGGAAGGAAAGTATTGTTTTCATGTCGATTTTTCGAAATCATGTTTTCACCAGATCTACACGTTTTCAGACCCCCTGAACCCAAATAACATGTTTTTAGCGATTGGTCTGTGTGTGTGTGTGTGTGTGTGTGTGTGTGTGCGTGCGTGTGTGTGTGTGTGTGTGTGTGTGTGTTTGTGTGCGTGTGTGTGTGTGCGTGCGTGCGTGCGTGTGTGTGTGTGTGTGTGTGTGTGTGTGTGTGTGTGTGTGTGTGTGTGTGTGTGTGTGTGTGTGTGTGTGTGTGCAGGATATCTCAAGAATACTTGATAATAATTTTATTTTAAATAAAGCGAAATTTCAATATCTATATTAATTTTTTCCTGAGTAATTCACATGAATCTTTTCAGAATCAAATTTATTTTAAAAAAAAGAATACACCTTTATTTATCATTTATGGAAGTAATCTTACGTTAAACACAAAATTGTGTGATTTCTTTGCACCATTCTTGTGTTTTATGTATGATATCTCTGAAAGTATTGCATTTACAGCTCTGGAACCAATTTTATTCAATTTTTTAGATTAAAAAACTTAAGAAACAATAGTATTTGTATCTTTGTAACTATCTTTAACATTCTTATACGGCCTTACTTCACCGAGGATACAGAGTTGTAGGTGAAATTTTTCGCTAGCCGTAACTCGCTAACTAAGCGTTTTCAGGCATATGTTATATGAACTTTTTTTCTTATTACTTTCTCTTGTTACCGGGTTGGTCTAGAGGTAAAGTCGTCGACAAAATCAGCTGTTTAACAGCTGATTTTCGGAGACGAAGGTTCCTGGTTCAAATCCTAGTAAAGGTAGTTACTTTTATACGGATTTGAATACTAGACAGTGGTTGCCGGTGTACTTTGATGGTTGGGGTTTAATTAACCATACTCTCTCAGGAATGGTCGGCCTGCGTCTGTACAAGACTACACCTCATTTACACGTCATACACATCATTCTCATCTCATTGGGTCATGGGGTTGCTTATTGTTCTAAATTGAACAGATTGCAACGTACACAAATGAGGAATAAAAACTTTCTCTTGCCTATATGAATATATAGGAAGAAAAGTATTGTTTTCATGTCGATTTTTCGAAATCGAGTTTTCACCGGATCTATACGTTTTCAGACCCCCTGAACCCAAAAAACATGTTTTTAGCGATTGGTCTGTGTGTGTGTGTGTGTGTGTGTGTGTGTGTGTGTGTGTGTGTGTGTGTGTGTGTGTGTGTGTGTGTGTGTGTGTGTGTGTGTGTGTGTGTGTGTGAACAGAATATCTCAAGAATGGAATATCGTACGAACTTGAAACTTGAAACTTAAGCTACATACTACTACCGGACCCGACACGAACATTTTCATCAAAATCGGTCAACCGGAAGTAGTAGTTTATTCGTATAATTTTTCACTTTTTTGTGATTTTCTCAAAAACTGGTCCTACGATTTTTTTAAAAATCGCATCATTTACTCAGTTTTTTATTCTGTACAAGATAGGGTAGGTGTCATGTTTGCTGAAATTCTGGGTGAGGCTGTTTTTACATAAAAACAAAGTTTTTCTAAGATTACGGCTTTAATATGCAATTTAGCGAAAAAAATTATATAATAAAAGTTGTAGAGAATTTAAAAACCTACAACTTTTATTTCAAACATTTTTTTGTATAACGCTTAGTTTAGCAATTTTCTGTTTTTTTTCTCACGAAAACGTGAGAAAACTCGATTTTTTTAAGATTTCGGCCTTAGTATGCATTTTATAATAAAAGTGTACATAAATAAATTTATAGAAAATTAAAAGATCTGCAACTTTTATTTAGAACATTTTTCTCTACAGAGCCTAGTTTAGCGTGAAAGAGTGATTTTCTGTATTTTTAAGCCAAACTGAGGTTGATTTTCATTTTGCGTCTTTCACTCATGATTAAAATTAGGTTATGTTTATTGAGGTTAGTTTTTTGTTTATTTCTAATGTTTTATTACTAATATTAGGTTTATTATTAATTATTTATATTGGCAAGAGAAAGTTGTGTGAGTGTTTCACACCAGATTTTTATTTTTAGCTATAGAATGAGATCCCAAGAGATTGCCGTATAGTTTTGAATCACCTTGTATATATATTCAGACCAATTAATTAGTGTAATTAGTTGAGTGCCTCTGTAGAGTATAGTTTAGTGAGTTTTTGCAGTTTAGATCTTGTAATTTATATATTTCAATTTTATTTACTGGGACAAATTAAACACATTTTTCAAAATGAAATAATTATTTGTATGTTTGTACATTGAAACTGCCCATAACAGACAGGTGGACTGTCAAATTATTTACACTCAATCTGTTCGTTGCAGGGCTAAAATAAATAGTTCTGTTTCTTATCACATGGTCAGTCAATTAAATGACTGAACTATTTTAAGAACAGAAGAGGTAGAGGTGTAAAAGACACTAATCAGAGTTATTTCCTCTGAAAGTAATGAATTTCATGGGATGACCATGTATTTATTAGTATAAATATACTAATCGTTATTAATATAGTAATATAAAAATAAATATAAATACGTTTCTTAATAATAATAGTTAACTAACTTAATTAATAATAATAAATCTTAATCCGGTACTAACAGGACGACGGTTGAATGAATAGCGAATAACCATTCATGGCTTCATACTAGATTGCATCCAACCAACTCATACCATGCAGTATGACGTAGTAATGGCAGACACAAGGGGAACTGGAGTTAATAGTGGTAGGCATATAACAGAGAAGATCCAGAACTATGGCACAAGGGGAACTGGAGTTAATAGTGGTAGGCATATAACAGAGAAGATCCAGAACTATGGCACAAGGGGAACTGGAGTTAATAGTGGTAGGCATATAACAGAGAAGATCCAGAACTATGGCACAAGGGGAACTGGAGTTAATAGTGGTAGGCATATAACAGAGAAGATACAATTTTACTTTTGATTGGGTCTGTGTGAATGTGTCCTTATTGATAACTGTATACAGCGCTCGGTGATTAGATTATTTATACTTACATTTTTGTACTGAATTTAAATGTGAATTCATAAGAAAATTAATGTAGGTTGCCGAATCGTGTCGTGTAGGTATTTATGCGTTGTAGTAGTAATGGGGTGTAGTTAGGGTTTACAAATAGAATAAGAAAATGAAGGAAGTATCTGCTGAAGCAACCCAATTCCTTTTTGACACAGTCAAAATTTACAGCCACCTATTTTGCTTATCATGTTAAAAGGTCGGCTGAAGTGAGAGAGCGCTGTTTTGGTTATTGCTACGCTACTGGGGTGATGTCTACCAAAGCGACAAGCGTTTCTCCCTCTCCTCTCTCTCTCTCCGCACCCCTCCTAGTTCTAGTGACTTTGTAAAGGGCTTAAGGACAGGGGGCTGGCCCATTAACATTCCTTCTTGCTGGTCGTGTTGTGATCCTATTTTACTTTATTTATACTCCCCCGACTATAATCTATAGTTATTGTTATTAAAATAGGCGGTTGATTGTCGTTGGATAAGATTTTTTTTTTTTTTTTGTTCAACGTCCGACTGTTCTGCAATTACTGTTAATGCAGACGGTGAATGATGAAATAATATTTTGTAACGTATGAAAAAATGCCGTGCCTGAATGGGATTCGAACCCAAGACCGCATGATGAGAGGCGAGCACGCTACCAACTTCGCCAATGCGGCCGGCGGATAAGAAAGAAAGAGTTGATCTGATCAAGTTATATTGGGGAGTACCTTCAATTTGTTGTTTTTTTTTACTTGCTGTTGCCTATATGAATATATAAGAAAGTATTGTTTTCATGTCGATTTTTTGAAATCGAGTTTTCACCGGATCTACACGTTTACAGACTCCCTGAACCCAAAAAACCTGTTTTTAACGATTGATCTGTGTGTGTGTGCCCGCTTGCGCGTGTGTGAACAGGATATCTCAAGAGCGGAACATCGTACAAAAACTTGAAACTTGATACTTAAGTTACATACCACTACTGGACCCGACACGAATATTTTGTGTATTGTGTATTTTGCATTTATAATTGAAAATATATTTGTGGTGTTAATAGAAAATTCTATTAGCCTCCAAAGTTGTCGAGAGGAACTGAGCTCGATAGCGGTACCGCTCCGAGTATAGTCGTTTAGAAAAACATACTTCTGTTTTTTACTTTCTCTTGCCTATATGAATATATAGGAAGGAAAGTATTGTTTTCATGTCGATTTTTCGAAATCGAGTTTTCACCGGATCTATACGTTTTCAGACCCCCTGAATCCAAAAAACATGTTTTTAGCGATTGGTCTGTGTGTCTGTGTGTGAACAGAATATCTCAAGAACGGAACATCGTACGAACTTGAAACTTGAAACTTAAGTTACATATCACTACCGGACGCGACACGAACATTTTCATCAAAATCGGTCAACCGGAAGTAGTAGTTTATTCGTATAATTTTTCAGTTTTTTGCGATTTTCTCAAAAACTGGTCCTACGATTTTTTTTAAAATCGCCTATTTTACTCAATTTTTTATTCTCTACAAGATAGGGTAGGCGCCATGTCTGCTGAAATTCTCGGTGAGGCTGTTTTCACGTAAAAACGTTGTTTTTTTAAGATTACGGCTTTAATATAAATTTTAGCGCAAAAACTTATATAATAAAAGTTGTAGAGAATTTAAAAACCTACAACTTATGTTTCAAACATTGTTTTGTATGACGCTTAGTTTAGCGGTAATTTGCGATTTTCTGTTTTTTTTCTCACGAAAACGTGAGAAAAATCGATTTTTTTAACATTTCGGTCTTAGTATGCATTTTACGACAAAAGTGTATATAATAAAAGTTATAGAAAATTAAAAGATCTACAACTTTTGTTTAGAGAATTTTTCTCTACAGAGCCTAGTTTAGCGTGAAAGCGTGATTTTCCGTTTTTTTTAAGCCAAATTGAGTTCGATTTTCATTTTGCGTCTTCCACTCATGATTAAAATAAGGTTATGTTTTTGAGGTTAGTTTTTGTTCATTTCTAATGTTTTAATACTAATGTTAGGTTTATTGTTAATTATTTGCATTGGCAAGAGAAAGTTGTGTGAGTGTTTCACACCAGATTTTTCCTGCTGCAACTCATTCCGTAGCTCATTTTGAATTATTTAACGATGTTTTTATTTAACAAAATAAACGCTATGCTTGACATAATACTGTTGTGAAAATGCATAATTCAGTCCAAAAATCATTTACCTACAGTTCAGCCGTTCTAAGTTTGCTCCTAATGTAAACAAATAATGACGTCACTGAGCATGCGCATTATATCTAAATGTGTACACGCTGATTAAAAAGTAACAACTAAATAATTTCAAAAGTATTTAAATACAAAATACTATTTTTATAAATGAAATTGTTAGGCGTATATCATATCATGACTGATTTTTTTAGTACTTTAAGTACTTATAATTTAAAAATCTGGTGTGAAACACTCACACAACTTTCTCTTGCCAATGCAAATAATTAACAATAAACCTAACATTATTATTAAAACATTAGAAATAAACAAAAACTAACCTCAAAAACATAACCTTATTTTAATCATGAGTGAATGACGCAAAATGACAATCGAACTCAGTTTGGCTTAAAAATACGGAAAATCACGCTTTCACGCTAAACTAGGCTCTGTAGAGAAAAATGCGTTAAATAAAAGTTGTAGATCTTTTAATTTTCTATAAATTTAATTATATACACTTTTGTCGTAAAATGCATACTAAGACCGAAATATTAAAAAAATCGATTTTTCTCACGTTTTCGTGAGAAAAAAAACAGAAAATCGCAAATTACCGCTAAACTAAGCGTTATACAAAAAAATGTTTGAAACAGAAGTTGTAGGTTTTTAAATTCTCTACAACTTTTATTAAGTAAGTTTTTGCGCTAAAATTTATATTAAAGCCGTAATCTTAAAAAAACAACGTTTTTACGTGAAAACAGCCTCACCAAGAATTTCAGCAAACATGGCGCCTACCCTATCTTGTAGAGAATAAAATATTGAGTAAAATAGGCGATTTTAAAAAAATTCGTAGGACCAGTTTTTGAGAAAATCGCAAAAAAACTGAAAAATTATACGAATAAACTACTACTTCCGGTTGACCGATTTTGATGAAAATGTTCGTGTCGCGTCCGGTAGTGGTATGTAACTTAAGTTTCAAGTTTCAAGTTCGTACGATGTTCCGTTCTTGAGATATTCTGTTCACACACACACAGACACACACACAGACCAATCGCTAAAAACATGTTTGTGTGGGTTCAGGGGGTCTGAAAACGTATAGATCCGGTGAAAACTCGATTTCGAAAAATCGACATGAAAACAATACTTTCCTTCCTATATATTCATATAGGCAAGAGAAAGTAGAAAATAGTTAACTATAATCTATTTGAAATCAACGTGCGGGTGAAGGTCATGCCACTTCCTCACCTCGCCAACCCCACCAGTCGTCTGAATGATGCAGCGCGGAGTATGTGTGTGCACTTGTGCCTACGCCTTCATCAGGTTTACATTATTTCACTTCGTGAAGTACCGTACGCTTAAAACATCTGACGAGACCAACACATAAATGTGTTATTTAAATCAACTTAAACTTAAACTCATTCGAGAAGTTTAATTACAAACAAAAGGAAAACTGCAATGGAAAAAATCTAAATCCAGTTTTTCTTTTGTTTGTAATTAAAAAAACTTCTCAAATGAGTTTAATTTTCATAGACGTTATTTATATCATTTTTTAGAATAAAATTTTCTACAATTTTCATTAAAATGTTTCGTGTTTTTATTCGCAATTTTTTTTTTTTTTTTAATTCATAATGTGTGTACGTTGCAATCTGTTCAATTCAGAACAATAAGCAACCCCATGACCCAATGAGATGAGGATGTTATGGATGACGTGTAAATGCGGTGTAGTCTTGTACAGGCTCAGGCCGACCATTCCTGAGACTGTATGGTTAATTGAACCCCAACCATCAAAGTACACCGGTAACCACTGTCTAGCGCTCAAATCCGTATAAAAGTAACTACCTTTACTAGGATTTGAACCAGGAACCTTCGTCTCCGAAAATCAGCTGTTGAACAGCTGATTTTGGCGACGACTTTACCTCTAGACCAACCCGGTGGGTTATTCGCAATTTAACAGAGTTATTTTACGCTAAACTTAAAAAGTATATTTTCTAAGCCTTTTCTTTAATGTATTTACGTAGTTTTTTTAAAAACTAAAAGCGATACAGTTCTGGGACTCATTTTTTTAAGTTTCCCAGGTTAAATAAAAACCATAAGAAACCACTAAACATTTTCCTAAATTTACCTTTTCAAAATTTCAGTATTGCTTTATTTCACTCTTTGCCCAGGAATCAAGGCAAAATCTTTCGCCAGGCATAACTCGCCAACGAAGCATTTCCGGACGTATATTTAGACAAACATTTTGTTACATGTAATAACAATAGTATATACGTGGTGTAATTTGTATTATATTATTGTTATAATTGTTATTAATACTGTTTTATGGTTATTATAGATATTATATGTACGCACTATTACAACGTAATATGGAATAATAGAAAAGTCACTGAAATAGAAACACGGTCATTATACTATGCGTCAGCAATGACTCAGTGATATTTTATGACTTTATGAAGCTTACATGTATTGTTTTAAGTAAACAAACATGTTACAGCACCTTTGTCACCACACACAGGCCTATTTATTTGATTTTTTATACTCTTTCGACCAGTTCAGATTAAAGTTTTGTATCATACAGATGTGCAGTTTCTTTGGCGGGCTTGTGTAAGTTTAGTTAATTCAATTTTTTAAGCGTGAAAGTTGAGATGGCTGCAAACAGTCCTAATCTTCGCAGACAATCCAAATAAATAATTTATAGGGTATATAATTATTTAAAAGAACTTGTGTGAAATTAATTCTTTGCGAACGGCGCTCAAGATTACATAAAAAAGGTAATTGACAGTTTATTTCTCAGTCGTATACAAATGTGTAACAATCCAGTTTCTGTATGCATGCTTTAAAACATAAAAGATAAATAATCATCTTTTTCGTTTAGGTAAAAAGGTTGGCAATCAAAGGTTGGTAAAAGGTTTTTATTAAGGTGCAGTTTGTATAAAGAAATATTAGGATAGAACTGTTCCAACGATCCGAAAGTTAAGCACAAAAATTAGGAAAATATATTGTGTAGAATAAAAAGGTTTCACATATCATAGTAGGCCTAATGTCTTATGTGTATCAGAGTAACCATTAAATTTCTTGTCGTTAATAGACAAAACTTTAGTCTGTAAAGAGAAAAGAAGTAGTTCAATTCAGTAATGTAGAAGTAGTGTAAGGGGTATGAGGAGAAATCTTGCGGAAGGGAAGGGGAAGAAGCGCGTGACCTTCACCCGCACGAAGAAATCAAATGGACTTTAATAGGAATACGACATCCATAAAGTCACGGACTCTAGTGTGCACCCTGTAGTAGCTGGTTTTGGTTTGTTGACAGTAGGAGCAAACTTAGAGCGGCTGAACTATACCTTTACGTGGAGCAAAAAGCACCTTTTTAAAAAATGGCCGGCGTATTAAAACGAAACATGAGATTTAACTTTTAAAATGTTCGTATTATAGAAAAAACTCTGATCTTCAACGTACTTAAACGCCGATTTTTTTATGAAAAGCCTGGACGGAAAACGTGTAATATCGTCTTGAGAACAATACTTTCCTTCCGTATTTTATTTTTATATAGAAAGTAATAATTCATAAGTATTCCACAGAAAGCTAAAAAATTTCGGGATAGTACGCCTGCCCAAACAATGTCAATTATTCGACGACGACTACCTGCCAATTGAATTCACAAGCAGTATAATACTATTTGTATCAGACATGATATTTCAGTGAACTATTTGTATCTATTTTGTTTTGAACATAATTTTAATAGTTGTTTACTTTCATTGTCTTGTTATTTGTAATGTATTGTTTATTGGTTGCCGATATCTACATTTTGAAACATAAAATTTATTTTCTGGCCCGTTATTTTATATTGGTTTTAAACAAGTATCACCGGTTCTTTGTACATATTTTTATTCCTTACATTTTTACTTTCTCTTGCCTATATGAATATATAGGAAGGAAAGTATTGTTTTCATGTCGATTTTTCGAAATCGAGTTTTCACCGGATCTATACGTTTTCAGACCCCCTGAACCCAAAAACCATGTTTTTAGCGATTGGTCTGTGTGTGTGTGTGTGCGTGTGCGTGTGTGTGTATGCGCGCGCGCGCGTGTGTGTGTGTGTGTGTGTGTGTACAGGATATCAAGAACGGAACATCGTACGAACTTGAAACTTGAAACTTAAGTTACATACCACTACCGGACCCGACACGAACATTTTCATCAAAATCGGTCAACCGGAAGTAGTAGTTTATTCGTGTCATTTTTCACTTTTTTGCGATTTTCTCAAAAACTGGTCCTACGATTTTTTTTAAAATCGCCTCATTTACTCAATTTTGTATTCTCTACAAGATAGGGTAGGCGCCATATTTGCTGAAATTCTCGGTGAGGCTGTTTTCACGTAAAAACATTTTCTTTTTAAAATTACGGCTTTAATATGCATTTTAGCGCAAAAGTTTATATAATAAAAGTTATAGAGAATTTAAAATCCTACAACTTTTATTTCAAACATTTTTTTGTACAACGCTTAGTTTAGCGGTAATTAGCGATTTTCTGTTTTTTTCTCACGAAAACGTGTGAAAAATCTATTTTTCTAAGATTTAGGCCTTAGTATGCATTTTACGACAAAAGTGTATATAATTAAATTTATAGGAAATTAAAAGATCTACAACTTTTATTTAGAGCTTTTTTCTATACAGAGCCTAGTTTAGCGTGAAAGTGTAATTTTCCGTTTTTTAAGCCAAATTGAGTTCGATTTTCATTTTGCGTCATTCATTCATGATTAAAATAAGGTTATGTTTATTGAGGTTAGTTGTTTTGTTTATTTCTAATGTTTTATTACTAATATTAGGTTTATTATTAATTATTTATATTGGCAAGAGAAAGTTGTGTGAGTGTTTCACACCAGATTTTTTATTTTCTACAAGGTAGGCTAAATTTTTGTTTAATTATTATTTTTATTACAAAATTATTATTCTAAATTTTTATGTCAATGTAATTGTATTTATCTTCTATAGAACTGTAGGTTATAATTTAGTAATTTTTTTTATTCTCTTGTCTATATGAATATATAGGAAGAAAAGTATTGTTTTCATGTTGATTTTTTCGAAATCGAATTTTCACCGGATCTACACGTTTTCAAACCCCCTGAACTCAAAAAACATATTTTTAACGATTGGTCTGCGTGTGTGTGTGTGTGTGTGTGTGTGTGTGTGTGTGTGTGTGTGTGTGCGTGTGCGCGCGCGCGCGCGCGTGTGTATATACAGACTATCTCAAGAACGGAACAGCGTACAAACTTGAAACTTAAGGTAGATACCACTTTAAGACCCGACACGAACATTTTCATCATCAAAATCGGTCAACCGGAAGTAGTAGTTTATTCGTGTCATTTTTCATTTTTTTGCGATTTTCTCAAAAACTGTTCCTACGATGTTTTTAAAAATCGCTTTATTTTCTCCATTTTTGATGCTCTACAAGATAGAGTAGGCGCCATGTTTGCTGAAATTTTTGGGAAGCTGTTTTCGCGTAAAAAAATTATCTTTTAAGATTCTGGCTTCAATATGCCTTTTAACTCAAAAATGTATGTTTAAAAAATGGTAGACAATTTAAAATCCTACAACTTTTATTTCAAACATTATTTTGTAGAGGTTAGTTTTTACTAGGTTTTGCTTAGTTTAGCGGTCATTTGCGATTTTCTGGATTTTTCTTGCGAAAATGTGTAAAAATCGATTAATTTTAGGATTTCAGCCTTACGTAACCTGCATTTTACGACAAAAGTGTATAAAATCAAATGTGATTTTATACAAATCCTACAAATTTTCCTACAAATTTGTAGGAAATTAAAAGATCTACAACTTTTATTTAGATCATTTTTCTCTACAGAGTTTAGTTTATCGTGAAAGAGTGATTTTCCGTATTTTTAGGCCAAACAGGTCGATTTTCATTTTGCGTCTTTCACTCATGAATAAAATAAGGTTATGTTTATTGAGGTTAGTTTTTTGTTTATTTCTAATGTTTTATTACTAATGTTAGGTTTATTATTCAATATATGCATTGGCAAGAGAAAGTTGTGTGAGTTTATCACATCAAATTTTTTAAAATTATTTACATATGCAAGAGAAAATCGTGTAATTGTTTCACATTAGATTATTTTATTTTTGTTAACTGGTATGTGTATTATTTGTTGTACAAGAAGATGGCTATGTTCCCCATTTATAAATACACACACACACACACACACACACACACACACACACACACACACACACACACACACACAGACAGACACATTCACCAAGTCGCCCTATTTATGCGTTTGTGTATTTGGATATATTACAGTGAAATTTATAGCTTCTTGCTTTAGGCTATACCGTATATTTATAATTTATTGATTATAATAAATTCTAATATGCGATATTTGTGTGTGTGTGTGTGCGCGCGCGCGCGCGCGTGTGTGTGTGTGTGTGTATCTATATGTCTTACACACAAATATAGGTTACACTAGTATTCCCTTGCATGTAAGCATTTTACGATAAGCCAGGCTATCTTATCAGAAATTATGATTTTATTACACTCACTTTCCGTAAAATACATAAGTATTTTATTTATAAATATATAAAAGTTTTCCCTAAGGCCACTTGTCCACTTGAGAGAAAATACTGTCGAGAGTACTCTCGAGAGTAGACTGGCAAATGTATACGGGCCTGAGAGCTACTCTCCGAGAGAAGCAGGTGCAGCTGTCGACAGTTCATATCTCGCAAGTGTAAATGCTCGTTTCTAGTCTCCAGAGTTACTCTCCACTCTTCCGTCAGTGTTGGAAAAGCTGAGAGCTTGTGTCGATAGTTCATTACATTTATTTGTCTATTTTAAAATATTTTTTTTATAGTCTTATTTTAATATTTTAATTTCTCTTTTAAATCTTTATTTTAAATTTTAATCTTTTTTTAAATTTCAATATTTCAAATCTTTTATAATCTCTTTATAATTTCTTCAAAATGAACTCACGAGAGTGGAAAGACAATGAAATTCTTCAACTTATTAATTTATATGAAGAAAATGAATTTTTGTGGAACATAAAACAAAATTTGTATCGGAATTTGCATCCTCCAGCCGCACCGCATTTACGAGTGCTGAACAAGCACCCAAGGAATTTCGTCGATTTATGCAGTTTTTTTTATCCAACACTCCTTTCTTTTTACCTTTCGTTTTTGAATGATTTTGTACGCTATTAGAAAAGCTAGGGCCTGACGTGAATCCATATTTATCAAATTAAAAACACGCACGTTTTATGACACTCAGCAGACTGCTTGTTGTGTTCACTCTCGGGTCTCAAGACTATCAAGTCTTCTTCTTCTTCTTTCAAACAGGGATTAGGCCATGGCCTGTTCCGACTCACATTCAGCTTATATTAATAATTTTAGAAAACAATTCCCTCAATATTAAATATGTAATTGGCTATCTTATAACATTAAATATGAGGCTATCTTATAACATTTGTTTTTTTTATGGTATAATCATTGCCACCTTTTCCGTGGCCTGCCTATACCTCTTTTGCCTACCGGCTGATACTTGAGAATTTTTAGTGGAAGCCTATCGGCTGACATTCGTTCAACATGTTCTTTCCATTGTTGGCGATACAATGCAACTCTCTCATTCAGGCAGAAGATGTTCAGCTCCTTCCTTATTTCCTCATTCCTGATGTGATCTCTCCTGTCACAGCCCTTAGTTCTGCGAAGAAATTTCATCTCCGCTGCCTGCACTTTACTCTCAAGTGGTTTTGATGTTACCCAAGATTCACTACCATAGAGGAGTATTGGAGCTGCCATTGTTTTATAAAATTTTATTATTGTGTTTGTGGTTGCTTTTTTCCCCAATGTCCTACTGATACTTCCACAAACCATTTGGAACTTTCCTATTTTCTTCTCCACATCCATTTCATCTTTGTAACTTATGTCACAGCCCAGATATGTGAATTGAGACACCTGCTCCAATACTTTGTTGTCTATCACAATTTTAGATCGTATTGGGTACTTTCCCTTAAAAGCCATGATTTTTGTTTTCTCCTTTGATATTTTGAGATTATATTCTTTACAAATTTCGTGG